>VZTH01017692.1:1034715-1235291 GCA_013397815.1 Aleadryas rufinucha | reverse complement strand
CTTTCCTTTCCCCCTTTCCTTTTCCCCTTTTCCCCTTTCCTTTCCCCCTTTCCTTTTCCCCTTTCCCCCTTTCCTTTTCCCCTTGTCCCTTTCTCTCGGCACGCTGCCGTTGTTTCGGTGCAGTTGTCGGTTGCGGTGTGTGTGTGAGGCTTTGGCAGGGCAGTCAGTGTGCGGTACACACGGGGGATGCCTGTGAGGATCCCCGCTGGCGAGTTCCGGTCACAGCGGGCCGTGCCGAGGAAGGGTTTGTGAAGCGCTGAGTGCCTCTCCCGCGGGACAGGGATCTGTTTAACCACACCTCTGTGACCCCAGAACGCCTTGAAGGAGTTCAAGTGAATCTTCTTGAATCCTTGCCCTTCTCAGGATGTGATTTCGAGCCGTGTAAAAACAATACTCAGAAGTGTGTCGCTTCTAGGATAATACACGTCCTTTATTATTTTTTCCATTTCTTGTGCACTGTGTGATAGTTGTCCTTTTTTGTTTCTTTTTTTCTCTTTTCCTTAGTTTACTCATTTATTTTTTTTTTTTTGGCTTGGGTAGTCTTGGATCAGTTTCAGACTGGGAAAAGATAATTTTTTTTCTCAACTTGTAAGAAATTGAGGGATAGATTTTACTTCTTGTTTGAAAATGTAAAGCTTGAGGGATAGGTTTTACTTCTAGTTTGAAAATATAAAGCATGTTTGACAACAACTGAATCCACTTCAGGGGCTGTTCTGGGCTTGGTGGTTTATTACTAGGCTAAGGAGACAGTAGATATATCACTCTGGGCTAAAGGAGAGGGCCCCTCTTCCACTAATGACTGGCACAAATAAATGTATATCTGTTGATTTCTTTGTTGGTTTGTTTTAGTTTGGGGGTGTTCTTTCCTTAAATTTATTTTATAATAGCAGTCTCATGCTTGATGTATTACAGCTTCCAATGGTACAATTTAGTTTAGTACCAATAGATATGCTGATGGATGCATACCTGCTCTAGTCAACCCTTTTAACCAGTTCAAGCTTCTGAAAATTTCCCGAAATGTAGGATAAACTTAACACAGAGATATGCTTGAAGACATTTAAGCTGAATGTTCCTCTAGAAATCTAACAATGGTTTCCCAGCTACCCAGTCCAGTCCATTCATGCGAGGCTGTGAAGCTTTAGTGGTTCATACTGGCTGTATGAAGAACTATTATTTTGAAATTCAGCTGTTACTAATGATACTGCCACTAAATTATTTTATGATTGTGCATTAAAACCCCCCATCTCTGTAGAATAGTAGTTTAAGGACTGGCCTTATTAAGATTTATTTAAGGGGTTGACTTTTTCATTTTCTTTTTAACTGTTGTTAACTGTACTGAAATATGGTAGTTCTAATTAAGTGGGATGGATCATTCCAGTTCCAGTACTATTGATCTATAATTTATTTCTTTCTCAGCACGTTTGTGACATCTAAGCCTGAGCAGATAATGATTTACCCAACTCAGTTCACTTTACTGATGGTAACTGTAGTTACTGGTGGTGCAGTAATTAAAGGACACCATAATTATATGCTGGAGCAAAGGTAATTTGTAGAAACTATGGGGGTTATCACTCAATATATGGGTGGAAATAAACAATATTCAGGTAGGGAGGAGAGAAAACTGGGAAGGCCATTTTAACAGTACAAGTTTTATAATTACCATTTAGGAGGAAAAGAGCTATAGAAACGTATTTTCTATTGCCTCTCAGATTACAGAATTATTATCATAGAATCATAGAATGTGCTGAATTGGAAGGGACCCATCAGGATCATCGAGTCCAACTCCTGGCCCTGAGCAGGACACCCCAAGAGTCACACCATGTACCTGAGACTGTTGTCCAAATGCTTCTTGAGCTCAGACAAGGCTTGGAGCTGTGCCCACTGCCCTGGGGAGCCTGTTCCAGTGCCCAGCCACACTTTGGGTTGCCCACCTTTTCCTGCTATCTGATCTAAATCTCCCCTGATTCAGCTCCCAGCCATTTCCTCAAGTCCTGTCACTGGTCACGAGAATGAAAAGATCTGTTCCTGCCTTTCTGCTCCTCATTGTCAGGGTGTTGGAGACCACAATGAGATCACATAAAAGATCTGATCTCAACTGAATGAGTGCTGGTAGAGCTAAAGGAGCTATTTTGTGGTTCATTGTGAAAGTGAGGATTTAGGCTAATATTTATAGAAGTTTGTTAGCGGTGTGGGGTTTGGGTTTTTTGTTGGTTTTTTTGTGGAGTTTCTTTAAGGATTCTGAGTTTTGGCAATGATGCAAGTTTTGAATTTGCTAACCTAGCTCAGATGTTTGGCAGATATGGCCTCATCTCAAACAATACATTGTTCTGACTGGGGGCTGTTCCCAGAGATGTTTGGCAAAATGTGCTTGCTGCTTCTGGAGCTTTTTGACAAAATGAGGTATTGTGATAGAACAGTAATTACAGGACAAGGAGAAATAGGTGTAAATTGAAAGAGGGGAAATTTAGGTTAGATATTGTGAAGAAATTCCCTGCTGTGAGAGTGATGAGACACTGAAACAGGTTGCCCAGGGAGGTTGTGGATGCCCCAAGCCTGGAAGTGTCCAAGGCCAGGTTGGAAGGGGCTTGGAGACAGCAACCTGGTCTAGTGGGAGGTGTCCTGCCCATGGCAGGGGAGGATGGGACAAGATGATCCTTAAGGTTTTTTCCAATTCCTTAACATTCATTCCATAATTATTTGGGAAAGAATGGTTGTAAATTTTTTAAAGACGTAAGACTGAATTCAAATTACAGCATGGTTAGAACACGAATAAAACATTAAAGTATTACAGCAAAAAGGATCTACATTCTGTTATCAGAGTTCGAAAAAGAGTAATTTTAATTTTAAAATGACTAAGCACATTCTGGTGTGTAGGTGTTTATTTGAGAGTTGTTGTTCAGCTTGTATTACTGAGCATCAATACTGAGCATTTTCCAGCCAAACATGAAAGTAAAATGCCAGGATGGCATTGTGTAAACCATCCAAACAGACATCTCTGTTTTTGAGTATTCATACCAGTGTTAGCCTCATGAAAATTTATACTGCTTAATGTTCTTGTCCTCTTAAAGTTAAAAGTTCATTTGCATTAATACAAAAGCTATAAGATGTCAGGGCTGTGGCATTATGAAGTAGATGAAAGTATTGTAATGCTTTTGGGTATGTGCAGCGCGTTTCTCCATGTAGAATTCATTCTCGTGTTTGTTTTCCTTAGGGATAAACTGCAGAACTTGGATGGTTTTTTGCTAAGATGGTGGTCACCCCAGGCAATTTGATCTCACCAGAACGTTATCTTTCTTTGAGTTCTTTGCCATCTTGCATCATTTTTATGCTCTGAAAACTTAGTGCTACTGAACTTGCGACTTTAGGGTTTACATTTGCTTCTTGGTTTTGAGTTGTTGATCATTTTTTTTCTCCCTGAATAAGCTTGTTCAGAAAAAACCAAGAGAAACCAACTACCAAACTCACCTGTGGAGTGTTGTTAGTACAGCAGTCGTTGTTCATCAGCTGTTTAGATGTGTGCACCCTACTCTGAGAGCAGCTCCACGTATCTGCAGTGGTTCCTTTGCAGAATTAATGTCCATTACAGTGATTTTGATCTCGTCATGTGGTACTGGGGAAGCTGTCATATAAATTTAAAGATAGATTTGTGTATGCAATACAGTTTGTTTAAGGTTAAAATTACGGAGACCTTTTGATAGTTAGACATTCTTTGAATGTTCTTTGAAGTTGGTCTGTTGCTTTGAAAAGTCACAGGGTGTGATCAAAAGGAATGTATGTGAAATGTGAGGAATGAAAATGGACAGTAAAAATGAGAGGAAAAAAAATAGGAATAATTGATTGGTCAAACCTTTCTCTCCCCTTACTCAAACTAGTTGAAATGATGACACCTCAGTGCTACAGTCTAATCTAAATTCAGGTCTTTTGCAGTCAAGGAAGAGCTAAGTTCAAGTATCATGAGGGAAGAAGAGATCCACTGGCAGCTTTTTACAACTCTTTCTGTTAATGCAGGAGTAATCAGCAGGTGTTCACAGCCTCAGCAGCCATCTTATTCTAAATCTCTTACAGCCCTGCTCGATAAGGCCAAGATAAATTGCCTGGAGCAGAAGGGCATGGAATATCTATTTCTGACAGAGATGCACGCAACATTTTGAGTATAAAATGAGATAAATACAAAGAAGGCCTATTTCTCCACCCTGCACAGAAAAAAAAAAAAAAAGAGAATAGAAAAACCAAAGCACATGAAGCATTCCATTGGGCAGAAAGAATGGGATTTTCGGAGTCAGTTGTAGAGAGGAAAGGGAAAAAAAAATGAATTAAATTAAAGGACCAAGCCTAAGATTGCATCAAAGATTTACATAATTGTGAGATGGACAAAAAGAGTAATATAGATACATGGAAAATTGATAAGATCTCACACAAATCAGGAATGGCACCAAAAGGTGTCTGACCAAGCAGAAGCCAAAGGCTAGGTGAGAACTGCCTGGGGCAGCATCAAAAGGCTGCTCAGCAAGGCAGCAGCTAAAGCCTAAATGAAGTTGCCTGGAGCATCATCAGAATGTCAGTTTGAGAGAGAATATTTTCTCCCTTCCTCTTGTTTTCTCTCTTCACGTTTCATGAAAAATCCCTGACACTTCTTGAAGGGCATGTGTTTGACTCCCATCTGGCTTCCACTACTACGTATTACTTGCTTTTTATGGCACCTGAAGATGGAAGCAAAGCTTTTCAACTTCACGACTATCTTTGACTAAAAACTGAAAGGCTGAACAAGGGAGAATCCCAGCTTCTTTTGCTCTGCTTATGTATTTCTTGCAATTAATACATTTGAAGACCTCCATCTTGTGTCTGGTGCCCAGCTGACAGTCTGTGGGTGTGGGAACAAGTTCTCCCCAGAGCTGTGCATAGGAAGGGATTAGGAGTTACTACCACTTCCCGGTCTGCTGAATGTCACTGCCCTGCCTTTGGTTGGTCAAACCTCAGGTGTTGTTTAAAGCTTTAACTGTACATGCTGTAACAACTCACTCTTCTGAGATTGATAGCAAATCTCCCCTAGCTGCACAGTTAAGCACAAAGCTTATAGAAAGAGAGTATTTATAACATCTCAGAGGACCATAAATTACTGATTTGTCAGAATAGCCCTCGTCCTAGGACTAAAAAAGCAGAAGCAGGGAAGGGGAATAGTAGCACCTGAGCAAAGCTTGCTGCTTGATACAGGGCCAAAAAATCTCATCTGCTACCATGTGTATAGATGTGCCAATATGAAACCTTGGTGAAGTGGCAGAATAAAGAGGGTGACATTAAAAAAATGGCAAAGTGAATCACTTTGTCTCAATTTTATGGTGTGTAGTACAGGTCTTGATCATCATTGTGCTCCCCTGTAAGCTTTTCTGTGATGCAAGGTTGCTGAACCTTGGCTTCAAACCAGCTTTAAACCAGCATAAAGCAGATAATGGCAAAGGAAGAGCTTTTTTGTAATGCTTGGAGCTGTTGGCAATACAGAGCCACGCCATTAACAGCTAATGCAATGAAAGTGTCCCCATGTCATAGCTTTCTCCCTTTCCTCCCCCTTACAACTGCTGTGCAGAGGCTTTGCCCGTAGCTTTTTCTCATGTGGATGCTTAAGTTGAATTGTAGGAGCTGATTCTCCAATAAATTGTAACATATTGCAGCGTGCGTTCCTCCTGCGTTTGGGCCGGATTGCTGCAGCTCTCTGGTACTGTAGGGGACATCAGCCAGTTTAAAAACACCGTGCTGAGAACAAAAAGCTGGCCCTGGTCTCACTCTGCAGTTTGATCTCTGTGTGTGATAAGTGTGTAACCTGTGCCTGGATTGAGCTAATTGCCCACTATCATGATCACCTAAATGATCTTATGGCTATTTTTAAGCACCTGCTTCAACAGTAGCTTATGGAAACTTGCCTATAATGCAAAAGATTTTTTTTTAATCATCTGCTTGTTTTTTATGTGATGCCTTTATTTTCTGCCCTTATATATAGAAAGAATAAATAAAAGCCTTTTCTTCTCTTTTTGTGCTTAGTTATGAGAATAATTATGCTACTGAGGCTGTTCCTAATGGCTCCCAGTGGAGTTACTCCAAGTTTTTAGATTGGTTATATTTCATATTTTCATACTTTTAGTGACCCTTGGTGCAAGAAGTAGACATATACTAATGAAAGCTGCTGAGGCAAACTTACAAAGCATTCTTTACTGAGGGAAAAATCAGAATATAATATGGAAAGAATTAGAAAACTTTTCTTAAAGTTAGGATGAAATTTAGTATTATAAAGTATAAGAATATTTAAAGATTCACACCAAATGTTTCTACCAGAAATCATAGGTTTTTCATCAGAAGTGAAAGGAGAAGAAAGAAGATCCGGGTATGTAGTGGGTGATCAAAGTACGATGGTGCACTGTGTGTGTTAAATAGGTCCATGGGATACTGGGATGCATGAGATTTTCAGCAGATACAGGAAACAGTAATTTTATTGTACAAAGCCCCTGCCCACATAAATAGAAAGTTCTTTCTGAGTCACTGGATGTGTAAATGTTTTTCTCAATTTGCTAAATTTACCTTTCAAAATAGTTTAGTGAATGTGCCTCTGTGGGTCAATCTCAGGGATGTCAGATGATAATCTTGGTTGTCACAACTTGCTCTGGAATGCTTGTTCAGTTAAATAAACACTGATCTGAACTGAGCAGTACCATCGAGAGCAAATACACTGATTTCAGTTATTGAAACACATATCCCTGGTATTTAGCAAAGGAAAATGTGAATAAAAATGCAGGTTATGCTTCAGAGCTCATTCAGAGGAAATGGCTAATTGCAGAGGGTTTTTACTTTTCTCAGGCCAGGGATGTAGATTAGTTTAATGATGTTGATATGGGATTACATTGCTGTCAGTGGTAACTCTGTGTATCTTAGTAAGGTATGAATTCCTATAATTAAACAGTAATTGTAGTAGCTAGATTATAGAGGCCTGGTACTGCCTTTCCATTCATATTAGTTCTTTTTTTTTTTCTGCATACTTCTAAAGCCTCTTAATGTTTCTTTGGTTTTTTTTTTTACTTTAGTTATTGTAGTTATGCTGAACAGTGGCAAAGTCTGTCATGGCATTGTGGTGAAAATACATTGTGTGAAGAGAAGGAATTTGAAATTTTCACTTGTTTACTGAAGTCTGAAAACACAAAGTATATTAGAAAAGGGTCTGGTTTTCACAGTGTCCTTCTCTAATTCTGTGTCATTAAAAGGAATATATTGCTACCTGTCCTGAAAATTAAGAGCATGAAGAGGTGCCAGAGGACCAGGTAAAACGCTGGCAGGCAGCATCCAGCACAGAATGGAAGCAATGTAAGGTCAGAGCTCTCAGTTCCACTAATCCCAGACTGATTGGTTCCTTTGCCATCATTAGCTTAAGTGAGGCACATAAAAAATCTTTACAGAAATAGCACGACCTTCTTTACTATCAAAAATAACATGAAAAGAATGCTATGAATGTAGTGTAGCAGGATGAGCAATAATTTATTTATTATCTAAATTTAAAATACATAACATGTCAGAGCACAGAAGTTGCCTTGTGTTCTGTCTGGGCTCGCTTTATCCAGTGTGTTGCCAGACACAGCAAAGATGTTGGGTACAGGAAAAAACTTGGGCTTCTAAAATACTGCTTTGTATTTTCAGAATTTCACTCTAGGGACACTACAAAGCAGAGAAGCTTTTAAAAGTGTGAACAGGGTGATTCTGTTTGGTTCTTTAACACAACAACATAAGCTTCACTGAAATATCTTCCTTGGGTTTGTCTGTGCAGGAAAAGTGACCTCAGTGTCACACTGGAATGTGTCCCCAAAGTAAGGTACAGCTCCCAGTGGTCACTTAGAGTGGATTTGTCAGCCACACTGGGGACAGTTCTGACACTCAGTGTGTTGGCACAGGTTGACTTCTGCCCACAAGGTCACGTGTATGAGATAACTCTGCGATAAAAGAGGAAATCAGTTCAGCTCAGTGTAGACTCATTTGATAATAAAAGCCACTTTAGCCTGGAGTAATGAATAAATTAGTTATCAAAAAAACAAGACTGCTGGCACAAAGTTAGCGTTGGTTCATAGAGCAGTGAAGGTCCACGAGTGACATTTTTAAGGAAGGACTTGCCTGTTATGAGACAAACAGTTAAAAACAGGCAGAAAATGAGTGTGGGAGGAACAGAAGATACACTGGGAAACTGGAATAAAACCATGGATCCTGTAGAATATAATAACCAGGTTTCTTAGAAAAATACAAAAACTGCCTATGGCACCAAAGTGACTAAAATGAAAAGGAAAGGAAAAGAAAGGAATATATTCTGATTACATTGTTAAAATGGGGTCACCCTGATTCCGTAACAGCCTTGTCCTTGGTTCAAAGAAACAAACCCACATTACTTTGTTTTTAAAAGTGCAGTAAAGCAGGAAACAAGAGATGAGGACTTCCGAATCATAGGGTTCCAGGGATGTGATCTGAAGCAGATCTCAGGGAAATGGAAGTGATGAGAACATGTTGGTGCTCAGCAGCATACCCCAGGATTAGAAGTGGCTGCATTTCTGGGGTTGATGCTGTTCTTCCAAGTGAAGGTGATTATCAAGGAAAGTTTCAGCGTGGTTTGTGTACTCTTTTCTTAGGTGTCTGACACATGGCGTTTTTTATTTGTTATACTAACTTTTATTTATTTGTAGAAAGAGATGAGCTCTTGTCTCTATACTGAATTTATTCTCTGGCAGAAAGTTCAGCACACTGCAGTAGTTACACTATCATGTTCAAATTTACTTTCCCAAACAGAGAATGAATAGACAAAAGTAATATTAGTTAGAGTTCAAAGCTATTTTTGTGCCTTATATAGATTGTAGGGAATACTGGATTACTGATTCACATTTTCAAGGCAGTTCTGGACTGGCTTTTTTTCAATACACTGCTTCATAGCAGAACCGGTTATAAATCATTTTTTGGATGTTTATGGGCTCTCCCCTGTGCACCATGAAATACATATGTAGAACTGAGAAGCAGAGATTTTTTTTTTCAAGAGATTTTACATGTGCTTTTTTCATATTTGTTAAATTAAAGGGCAGGAAATTAAGAAGGGTGAATTTACTAGCAATTCTATAGGTGATACAATTTATTTGCTGGATTTAGGATCCTGTACTTCTATGAATTCATTCATTTATTAACTTTGAGGGGATGGGCAGCTAGGTTGGGATTAACTGGAGTTTAATATTTTGAAGAGCAGGCTGTGATCTCTATTTTCATGTTCATCTTTGTGTAACCTTGGAGATTGTTCTTTCTCTTTTAAGTAAAATTTAAATTTTAAGTGGGATTTTTGTTTTGTGTCTTGAAATAAAAAGAGGACCTCAGTAGGAGGATTTAGACGTCCATCTCCCTGTGCTTTGATTTCCTAGGAGAGCTTCTGCTGCAAAAGTATGACCTGGTTTAAATTCATTCACTCCAGAGCACTCGAGTCTTTAAGATGCTTTTTGGCTTGTTTTCTTTTTACTTTTGGTTAATGCTGATTAATAATTGATCTCTCTTATCTACCATGACTTCCCTTTCCAGGTGGAAGAAAAGTGATTTGACGTATTACTTTTTAAAAAAGCTTAAATTAATGAACACAGTAAATGTAGGCACACTGGTAAGCAGCATCCTGACCTAAAGAAGCAATTAAAAATAAATCATCCATCTTTAAGAAAGATAAAAATAATACTTGGTAAGAGTTGTTTCCGCAGCTTGAAAGCTAGAATAAATTTCTTAAAGCAAAATGAATGTTATAAGCACTTATTTTTGTGGGTAGAAAAAAGAGCCTAAAAATACTTAATACACTAAAAAAACAAGAGCAAAGGCTGAAATAGCATAATGCTTTCATCTTCAAAATATGGAAATGGGAAGGGATGGAGAAGGGAAATAGATCTTTAAATATTGAAATTCATTATCTTAAAGCAATTGCTCTGAACAGCACATTGGCAGTGTTAGTGCTGGCAGGAAAATCTGCCTCTGGGAGCATGGAATGAAAATCACCCAAATGAGTCGTGGAAATCACTTGTCCACATCAAGTGCCCATCACATTTACACAGAAATACATGAACAGGGTGTGATTGTCCTTCTCCCTCCAGGATGGAGCAGATCTTGACTCTGGTGGATGTCTGAGCTCATTCCTTTCCTATTGCAGGTGCTGGGTGACCATGCTGCATGATTTTAGGGCCAGAGCCAGCTCCCACTGAAGTCTGCTTTTTACTTTAGTAGTGAGTGAGCTGGGCTAGCCATAGTTACTTACGATCCCTGTCAAAAAAAGTATCTGTTTCAGTTACTAGTGATGTCCTTTTGGGTTGTAAAATAATTTGGGGCTGTAGTGGAGCCTATAAATAGCAGATTGTATTGCCATGGCAATTCTTTTTTTATGCCTAGAAGAACAGTGTCAGCCTCAGAGCCACAGCCAGCTTGGAAATGAAGCGGCACCTGAGCTGGTCAGGAGGAAAGGAGCAGGCTGTTTGTTAGGAGCACTAAAGGATGGAGTTCAAGGCAGTGGGTCAAGGATGAAATCCTGGCACTGTTGAGTTCAATGAGCTGTGTGTTGACTTAATTGGAGGCAGAATTTCACTCGAGATTTCCCTGAATAAGGGAAATTCTTTGAACAGTTGACATGTGTCCAGCCTCTTGTCATCTTTCCCTCATTCTTCTCCCTCCTCGTGGCATTTCAATATTAGAAATTGTTGGATAATTTATCAGTTCTTTTTGAAGCATAAGAAAACCTGGCACGGGGTCTGAAGTTGAAAATAGCTCATTCTACAACAGTTTCAGATCCATGCTAATCATTAATTTTGAGTAAAGGTGATTTCCCCTTCAAATGGTTTGTCAGAGAGCCGTCTCCCCATGTGACTTTATGGGCAGGGCAAGCCTCCCACGAGCCCTGAGGGCAAAGAGCAGCAAGGTCGGAGTGAGCCAGGGCAACGCAGTGACTCCACAGAGTTGTGTAGGAACTTGGCCTCTTTGTTTGATTGCAAGTTCACCTCTAAAAATGTCACAGAATCTGAGGTGAGCCTTTACTTGATACAGAGGCCCCATCCCTTGCAACGGAATTCTGATGAGTATCCCAGAACAATATACGACTTTAGGCACTTATTTTCATTTTCCAGTTCCCTGTGGATTTGCTTGAATGCCTAAAGAATTAAAGACTGAAGTTTAGTCAAAGACAACTGTCAGTTATATTGTCTCAATATTCATATTGAAGATTTTAAGTGGCTCACAAAATGCTTTTTACATTTTTAAATTACTTCATGAGTATGGATCAATCAGCAAAATATAGCAGTAATGAGTTCCTTTTAATAGCAAAGAGCTTGCTAATTACCATGCTGATTATATGAACCAAGTTTTTTGCCAACAAAAAAGCTCCTGCAGGCAGTGTCCTTCCACCTGCTGAGGGGCTGGCAATTCTCATTAAAAAATAAGAGGAAATAATTATTCTTTTTAGTCTGTTTCAAATAGTAGGAAAAAAGTGTGCTCACTCACTTTCTATGTGTGACATCATCTGAATTGAGTAGATGCTTTCACGGGTGTTTGAAAGGAAAAGTTTAAAAATAGCTGCCCACAAAACCCATCTTTTTTCAATTCAAAAGGAAGGCCTTCCAGCGCTGAGGATTCATCTGGGGCCTGCCTGTGAGCAGGTGTCCCTTTGGCCAGGATGTGGTTTTGGTTTATCCCAGCACCAGGCGCTGCTGGGCAGCCGAGGGATGAGCTGTGGGTGCGGGGAGCTGCCAGCTCCCCACGGGCTGTCCGGGGGCTCTGGGGAGCTCTCAGCAGCTCAGCCTGGCAGCCACAAGCTTCCCCACACACTCAGAAGATGAGTTCTCTTGGAGGCAGCATTAGCTAGGCTAAAATCAAACTTAAAATGAGCTTTTGAAATGTGCTGTGGGTTCTCAGCTATTGCAAAGCCAGGGGATGGGCTATTGGTCATGGAAATAGGCTGGAGTCTGAGAAATCCTTGGGCTCAAGGGCAGCTTGGGCAAATTACTTCGCCTCCGTGTCTCATCTGGAATGTTCCTTGTTAATACGTGAAAAATCATGAGGTGCTTAGTGGCTGGGGCTAGATAAGGTAATTAGGTAGGCTTTGGGCAGAAAGGAGCAAAGGGAAGCAAGTCTGAAAGCTTTTTTGTTATTATTTTTGTCCTGTATTCTCAAATTCCTTATTTTTCAAAGGAAAAATTAATTCTAGCAGATGCTTAAACCCGTTTTCCTTTAGATGATTTGGAAGAAGAGAGAGAGAACTGTGAAGTATCCCTTGGGACTCCTGCCTGATCTAGACCTAGGAGTCCATGCTGTTCAGGGCACTAATGCAGCCTTGTTACTCCCTGAAATAATCAGTTCCTGTTGGATTTATGGCTACCACACAGAGTAGATTTTTAATGCTGTGGAAATAGGAGTTGTCAAAAATTCATTTCCACAATTTATTTATCTGACTTCTAAGGAGCTTCTAATGCAGTGAACCTTTATTTTGAATCAAGGTGGGGTTTTTCAGTTGTGGTTTAGATGGGAAAGGTTCATAACACATAGTTCAGATTCTGTAAGCAAGGATGTTAGAGGTGATCCTGAACACTTAGCAATAAGAACTGGCACAAATCCTAATTTCATCTAGGAAAATCACAGGTGACAATGTTACTGAATATTCACTGTCTCATTTTAAATGTGAGTGTGTGCTCAGCCTTGCTTCTTGTGGATAATTGTATCAGAAATTGAAATCCTTACTTGTGTTCCAAGCAGAGACCAGGATGCATACAATTCTTGCTCCTAAAAATACCACACTGATAGCATAACCTTGGGTGTGAATCAACATGGATTGCTTTTTCCACAGATTTTGTTTTCTTCTTTGGGTAAAGAAAAATTCACTTTTAGGTCCTAGAAAACCAGTGTTTTTGTCAGTGGTATAATTCTTTAAAACATAAATGAGGGTCCTCTGCCTTACTTTTCTCTGTAGGAAAATAGATTATTACCTTTTTCTATTGGAATACTGACACTGAAAAAAATCTTAAATTTTAAAAAGAAAAAAAATTGAAAATATGGATATTTCATTTTAGTGGCACAAAATTGTTTATTTGAATTCAGTCAGTCACTGAATATTGTTGTTTTTGCACAGAGAAGAACATTTAAGACTTGTGTTATTGTACATTTTATTTAATTTATTTTGCCTGCAGGTACTAATTTAATTCATTTTCATTGATTTGAGGAATGCATTGGAGCTGAAATAGTGTGCTTAAAGGCATCAGCAAGTGATGTAATAGGACTGTACCTGTAGTTCAGAAGGAAAAGGTAAAAGGAAAAGGAACTGTTATTCCTAAGGAAAATTAAAAAGAAGGGGAGGAAAGCCCTTTTTAATAATAGTTCATTTTCTTCCTTTTTAGTACTAAGTGATAAAAGGAAATAAATTCATGTTCCAAGCCTCAGACAAAGTGTAAGGTCATTTATGAGGATGTTATCTTCAAGGGTGAGGAAAAGTTTGTCAGAAGTTGTTAATGTTGAAAGTATGGAAAGTGGATTAAAACATCACAAGGCAAAATCAGATTGTCAAGATGACAGAATAAACCTGTACACCTATTTTCCAATTTTCATCTCCACATGAAAACACAGCATGATCGTGAGTTTCAGTGAAAAGAAACAGAACACATCGGTCAGCAGCCTGGTAGGAGGGGAATCATGTTTTTAGAAAGCAGATATTGGGGTTGATAAAACAGAAACATATTCCTAAATTAGTGGTTGTGTTCTTTGTAGCAAGACCTGGGTTTTGAACAATGTCTGATATTTACTCAGGAAAACCTCTTTTCCAAGTACGTGTGTCTGCGCTGGGCACCGGAGGAGAGTTTTGAGGAAGGCCATCGTGCTGTCTCTGCTGGGGAAGGTTATTGAAGAGCCAGGGAGCAGCTCTGGAAGGGAGATGGTTCCATAAACAAACTGTCCCTTTGCTGGGTAGCTTGAAGAGCAGGGTGTGAAGGAGACAGAAGGTTCAGGCACGTGTATCCCTATGGATACGGAGCGAGGGGTGAGATAGGGAGGGATTGAAGGGGAGATGTGAACGGGGGCCACGCTCGTTGTGCAGGGTGAGAGCTGCTGTCTGTGTGTGTCAGCAGGGTGCTGGAAGGGATGAGTGTGACCTGGTTTTGAGTCACAGCATCTTACTGGAGGAACTGAAAAGGGAGGTTCCTTAACAGCATTGTCCCAAGTGCTGGTAGGAACAGAAGGACATTTCTACTGGAGTATGTTTATCAACGGTTTATCCAAAGGGGGATTGAACCTTCAGCTCTGTGTGGAGTTTCATCCCTCTGGTTAAGGGCAGTTTGGCTATTTCAGATTTATTATAAAAAGGTAGAATGATTTTTCTGCTGTTGTGCTCTTGTTTCTTGCACTGACTGTAGGTATCTGACCATTGACAGCACCTCATTTCACCGCGCAGTTAGAAGAAAATTACATTCTTTGCCTCCAACAAAAGGGAGAGTTCTTAGGCATCAGCCTGGTTTCCCAAATACTGCCATGAGCTGTGTGAGTCTGCTGATGCCAGTTTTGTAAACTGTCTGCAGAAAAGCGTGACATTTAGAATCATGCTTAAAAAAAAAAAAAGTGTCTTTTCACCAAAAAATACAAGTTTTTGCATTTTGTAGGATGACAACTTCATTATCATGGAAAAATGAGGGCCACTTATTATTTTCTGGGTAACTATGCATCTTCTGCTTGGCTTTTGGAACATACTCATCAGCAAATCTGTCCAAAATCATGGCACAGTACTTCAGTTATGCAAAATTCAAAAAGTTGTCTTGGCTCAAAGCATGGCTTGATTTTTACCTACCTGCTGCAATTCCATTTGATTTGCTTTTTTTGCCTTCCATCCTTCCTGATAAGCCCTTTTCTGATTTCACTGAGGAAAGAAAGGAGAGATGTAAAATTTGAGAAAAAAGAATAATAATGGTGTATATCATAGTTGAAATACATTTGAATTATTGGGGTTTTTTTCCTTTATCACTAGTAGCGCTTAATACCACATTCTCTAGAGGCATATGATTAATACTGTTTTCATTTTCACTTCTGTGAGAGAGAAGTATTTTCCTCTACAGAGTATTTCTTCTTTTTATTTCCATAAACGTCTTGCTTTGAACCTGTAACAGAAAAACCTGTTAAAAGTATCAACTCTCCATTCATGCATGGTCCCTACTGCAAATACTCAGCATCATTAGGATTTTATTTATTTCTTTTTTAAATTTGCAACAGTCTTTTGAAATCGTTTTCTTTTTTTTCTGAATGAAATGTGTGGGAAAATATTAATTTTACATCTTCCTTTTCTCCAGGTGTCATGTTTTGTTTGGTTTGGTTTTGGAGTTTTTGTTGTTTTTGTTTTAGGTTTTGTTTTGTTTGTTTGGGTTTGTTGTTGGGTTTTTTGTTTGGTGCTTTTTTCCTAATCAATATATTTTACTCATTACACTTGATTCCTTGGCTTAGGTATTTTGGGGTAGAAGGAGTTGTTTAGCCAGGGATGTATTTTGTTAACATCTACTGTGTAAATTCTGCTAAGTGGCCTGTGTCAGCTAGTCCATAATTTCAAAATATTTGTGTTAAAGGGTCTATTTTACATTTCTTTTTCTCTGTGGTGAGTTTATGCAAGGCTGCTCCACAATCTCCTGAACTGATTCCCTCCTTCCTTTGGGAAGAGGGTTGGTTTCTCCTTGAGAGAGAGCACTGCTGACAAAATACACTGCTCTGAGATGTCTGGCTCTGGAATTCTCTCCCCTGTTGCCTCGGTCAAAGAGCGTCTAAAAGCCAATCTAGATTGTCTCTTGGATGTTTTTGTGGTATATTTTGCTGTGTTATGTTTCTGTGTATGGAAAAAAAGGAGAAATTTAATTGGATTTTATGAGTTGTGAGTTTTGATTGAGCTTTCAGTGGCTGTGAGGGTGTATTTATTGATCTCCAAGTGAATAATAAAGCGTGATAATTTTCCATCCACTATGTGCCGAATGCATTGTTCTTCTCCTTCCGTGAGTTAAGGAATTACTTTTTAAAGAGAATATTTGGAAGGAATGGACACCATAGTTTTCCCACCTTGAAAATGGTGGAGATAAATTTATCCAGGTGAAATTTCCTCTTGTGCTTAGTGATGTTGATGGGACCTTTGCAGTTTGCTCTGTGATCAGCTCTGTGTCAGTTTTATGGGTGGTGTTGGGCACAAAGCTGCTGTGCTGGTGGGGCCTGCAGGAGCTCCTGAGGTGCACTGAAAGACTTCAGGCAATCAGATGTTCTATATTTCCCTTTCAGAACACTTTCTCTGTGTTTCTCACGAGGAACATCCTTAACAGAAAGGTGGAAACTTCTTATAGCTTATGAAGTATCCCAGGTTTTTGTTATGCTTTGTGAAAACTTGCTGTTTATTTCCTTTTGATACCACAAATATTTGCAGAGACCCACTTTGGCAGGTAATAACGGATTTAAATAGTCAGCATCAAATACAAAAGGTTTATGAATACTAAGAAAAGCATCTTGACAAAGGTGAGCAGTCTTTGCAAGGGTGAGATAGTCTGCATGTTTCGATGTCTCTTTTAGTAGAATCACATCTTTACTTTCAATTTCATCTTTAATGTAACACGTTCTGTAAATATTGTTGCTACTGACAAGAACATCAATTCATGTTATTCATAAAGAGACTTTCAGTATCTGAGCAATGAATAGCAAGCAGGAGGAACAATTGTTTGCATTTTTATTTCTTAATACACATCCCTTTGCTGAAAAGGGAAGCGGAGTCAATTTTACACTTATCAAACACATACTGCTTTTGGGAAAAAGGCTTTTTTAGCAAAAAAATATTCAAGTGAAGGGAGGTAAATTTATTAAAGTATATTTATTTCCTTTACATATTACAAGTTGTTTGCCAAATAAACGTACTTGGGGAACTGGGATATTTTTGCAAGAGTTATAAAGTTAGTGGTTGTGATGGGCTCATTTTGGCAAGCACTGCAATGAATAGCTTTTGCTCAGAGTATTTGGTGTAAGAGGTGTGGATGGGGACATTCCTGTGGACAAAAACCTAATTAGGATCAGTTGCCCTGAGTAAGGTAGTAGTGAGTCTGATGGTCTGGCAGAACCCAGTGTGTCTCCTTTCCCTGTGCCTGCCCATCTCTTACTGCACTGAAGCCACTGGGACCACAGGCACACTTCACTGCAAGGGGTGCACAAGGCTTTGCTGAACTGGACTCCTACTCAGTGTAATCCTCCCTGTGAGTAAATAACAATTGCAGTAAAACCTGGGGGCTCGGTGGAGTGGTATTGGCACTGTAAAAGAGCTGCAAGTCCCAAAGGGTGTGGTTGGGATGTGGGTAGAGATCAGCAGAGTACGTCACCTTGGGGTGTGCTTAGTGTGGGAGGAGCCCTGTGGGAGAAGGTGCAGAGCAGAAATCTGTATTTCCCATTTCCAAATCCAGTGTCACTCTGCCGCTGTGTTTGGCCAGGTCCAAGCAGAGCTGCATCTCTCAGAGATGGAAAGAGCTTTCCTAAAAGGTCAGAGCGTAAATGCCAGGGAAAAGCTATTAAAATCCTCAGTGTGTAGTAGGCTTATGATCTCTCTAACTGAATACTTCCCACTTTCTAATCATTGTGAATTTCAGGTGCTTGGCATGTCTGAGGATTTAAGCTAAAATCAGGAAAAAAATTGAGTCATTCTGACAGTGCAACTTGACAAATTGCCAAGGATGTCTAAGCAAGAGTCACAGCTGCATTAAACAGCTTAGTGTAGTGTTATCTTCTGCTTTTTCAGCTGTAGAAATTGCTTTGCCATGTAAAGCAGAGACCACCAAACCCAGAAATCTTTACAAGTTGTGTGTATATGCCAGGTGACACTGGGAGGGGAGCAATGAGCCATGTAAAAAGCTCTGCTCCTGTTTTGGTCGCTCTGAAATACGCAAAAAACCATTTTGTTCCTGGTCCTTTTATTATTATTATTACTATTATTTTATTTTTATTTTTAAGCTCTGTTCCATTTCTAATGCCCAGAAATGCCTTCCCTTAAAAGGATAATATTTGAATTAATTTTTGCATTTGTATGCATACACGTGCATGTAATTTTCATGCATAAAGTGGAAGGGAAAAGAGGTGTTCTGTTACAAAATTCAGTTTAATCTGGTCCATGTTATGTGATGAATAATAGTGGTACTGACAATGCTGCATAAATACTCTGTGGCATGACTGCAGCAGTGACGCTGTGGATCTGCTGCTACCTGTTGTTGTTTTTATAGACTGCTAGATTCAAAGAGATGGGATGGGAGCAGGTCTCTCCTTTATGAAATGCCCTCTACCAGCCAATGTAACTTTTGTGATATGTGTGTAAATCCATAATAATTATTTTACTCAGCTGCCCTTTAAATAACAAAAAATACTCAGCCATGGATTTTGCCATTTACAACAGCTGTCAGAATGGATTTCCTACATGTTTGGGGTGTGCATCAGGACAAATTTACCAGCTTCCTTAGCGATACTTGGGTTTGCTCTGCTTATCAGAGGGGTAGTCCAAGTGTGATTAGATCTACTCATCAGGTCTTCACAATAGCAGTGATGTTCCAGCACCTTCACTACAATGTGCTTTTCACTGTCTTTTGTGAAATGCACTCTGAGTGATGAACAGCACAGAGAAGGGAAAACAAGCACCTGCTTCCTGGAAGCAAACATTCCTGAAACGTAAGGATTTTTAATTTGAGATGTTACAGATTGGAGGCTATTAACTAAGCGCTTTCCTTTTTATTTTCCATTCAACTCCATTGTAAAAATAACCCTTTTTTCAGCATTTTGGATATATAGAGATGGAAGACCCTGTTCAAAATAAGTGCACAAGAGTTCTGCTTAATGAAGCCTCAAGGCACTTTGAGAGTTGCCATCAGGAGGACATACAGTTCGTCATTTTTATTAGGGGTTTGCATCACTGACAAGAAAAGTTGTTCTCCCTCTCTTATTTTTGTGTGAGTATATGAGGTTGCTGGTCATGGGCAGTTTTAAGTCCTTCTAAATATGCATTTCCTTTAATTCATTAAGAGACTTCCATGTTCCAACATATCCATTACAATGACAAACTGACACTGTAAAATTAAAAAGCCTGCAATTACTCACTTGGTTTGTATTTTAATCAAAGCTATTGTAATATCACTCTAGGGAACCATAAATGGCCAAACAAAGGAGTTGGGATTTATATGGGACTTCTGTATACAGAATATCTAAGTGGAAGGAGCTAGTGAGGAAAAAAATGTTGGATTTCTTCCATGCATCCAGGAAGGAGAGCTACAAATGCAGTTTGCCCAGAGCATATACCAAGTCTTTGGCCAGCTCAGGGTCAGAGAGGTCCAAACTAACACATCTTTGTTTTGGCTTTCGGGCATTGAGACCATCCGACAAAGCCATGGTGGGCCCAGACAATACTTTTATGAATCATCACTGCATGAAGAACTTTAGGAAGTAAATAAATATAGAAACTGGTTTTTGCATGCATTGTGGCTGCTAGGAAGGTAGCAATTGCATCATTGACTTCTCTTATAAAGTGCACTTGTGTGTGGGGGGGTGCTTATTGGTGTGCAGGCAGGAGAGGAGTGTGCTGCTCCTCCTTTGTGGGTTGTGATTTCAAGAGGAATTTTCTCATTTGGTGTGAAATAAGCAGGATTGATTGTATCTTTCAGGCTGCAAAGGTCAGACATCAACCAGGGAGGGGCAGTGGGGGTAGCCAGAGTGACACTGCTCCATGCATTCCTGCAAGGAGCCCTGTTCCCACTGCACTCAGTGGAATTGCACCTCCCATCCTTGCTCAATACATGGATTTTGGGTGCTCTTCCCTGGGAAGGAACAGGGACAGCTCATGTGTCACAGAGCAATTTTCTCATAATTTTTATAGGAAGTTTTATGCTTTTCTGTATTGCCTACAAAATTTATACAAGACTATAATTTTGAAGGAAGTTAAGTGAATAAAACTGCTCTGAAGCTGGAATGGCAGCTGCGCCTTAGAACTTCTGGTTTTGTCTCCAGGGTTCACATGGAAACTACTGCAGATTTAATGAGTATTTGTCACTTGCATAGCAGAGATATGAACAGACATTCTCATTTTGGACACAAATCTGTCTTTACAAAAGATGGAATAGGAAGTTCTGTAATAAAGGCAGCACCTTGCAGTGGCTCTTTTTGCATAGAGTTCCCCCGAGGATCTGATTGAGATGACCCAAGGTCACCAGCATCCACAGTAACTAACCAGGATTTCTTTGTAGATTTGTGAGCAGCTGGGATTTGAACATCCTGCTCAAAGAATCTGCAAAACCTCCATAGGTTAAGACTAAGAGGTTCACTTTAGAATTTAGCAGAAGCAACACTCTCAGTTAACCACTGATTCTCTTTTCTTCTCAGCTGATACAGACCACCTTGTCAATATTTAAGGTATCATGAGAGAAAGGGGCTTCCTCTATTCTGTGAGCAGTTGCAGGTACAAAGCTGGCCCGTGCCCAAGTACCCATCTGTCTGAAGTGGGAATTGTAGTGAGTATTTCACAGACTATTACTTGTTAAGCTGATCATAGCCTTTTCTCATTCCAGCAAATCAGAGTTCTGTTTTGCTCATGTTCAGACCATTTTGGGTTTGTCAGCACAAAGTTCTTCTCACTTGTGTGTCAGAGGAAGAAGCAAGTAACTATGATGGAGTAAAAGTAGCCCAGCATATAATCCAGGTAGTTAATATTGTGACACTTAAAATATGTGACACTGATTTCAGAGTGATGATTCACCCTCAAATAAGACTGGAAATATTTTTCTAATTGAGCTAGAGTCCCTAACTCCCAGCAAGGAGCTACCATGGCCCCAGTGGAGAGGCTGTCCCCTTTCTGGGCAAGCAGTGGGTACAGATATTTCACCGTCTGCCATCTTCATCCCAAGGCCTCGTTTGCACTAGATGGCACTGTAATAACACTTGTTACACCACCCCATTTATTTACAAAATAAGCCCCCACAACTCTGAAACCAGGGGAGTTGTCTTGGAGTGCAGCAGGGTGAGTGTTTTCATTCATTAGCTCCCTTTGAATATCACTGGTTTGTTGGCAGATGAATGCTGTTACACGTGTGGATCTGTTATTGAGTCTGCATGTGACTGGGAGTCCAGAACCACTCTGAACACAGCCACACCTCTGGTGAGTCCGCTCAGACTGGCTTCCAGGTTGCACTTTGAATGGATTACACAGTGCTCTTTTAAAGCTCTCTATTTGTCACTTGTAATTCAGAACATGTAATGTTGATAGAGCTTCAGTGTTTAAATATTTTTCCAAATATTTTTCTTCTCTGCTGGAACCTCCTGCCTCCCCATTTGTAAATTCTTACAATAAGCAGATCCTTTATGTCAGAGTATCCTTTCAACTATTCACCTCAAATGCATTTCACAGTACTTTCTTTTTAAGCCTTAAAAGCCTAACTTTAACTTAGGTTAAAAGTCTTTGCACCTGTGTCTCATAATAAAACTTTTCAATTTTGTCTGCTTGCTCAGCCACCCCTTCTAATTTCTAAATGAGTTTTACATCTCTCTGGCATTAGCAGCGGGTTTTGGTCTGATTAAGTCTTGCATTTCTGTGATGATTCTCATCCAAGTAGATCCCCTAGTGCTTTATAAACCTTATTAACTGGAGGAACACACTACCTATCCTTTGCCCTTGATCGAATTAATAAACCTTTAAAGTGAAAGACAGTAAATGATTTTGCTGAAGGTGGAAGGTGATGATGGAAAACATGTGATATAAATACATAAACTGCTCCAGGCTTCAGGATTCTTTCACCTGAATCGGAAAAGTGAAATAACTTATCAGTGTCATATAGATTTCAACAGTGTCAAAATGATTATGTGAATTAATTCAGGCTCTGTGGTTCCAACTTCAAAGCCCAAAGATAGAGCTCATGCTGTCACCTAAAAAGGAACATCTGCTGTTCTAGATCTTATTTGTTGTGAACAGAGATGGTATGTGTAGCCTTGGCTCTTTACTGCAAAGAGCAGCAGCCTCCAAAATCCATCCAGGAGAGTTTACTAAGGAGTGTTTCCCTGTGAGGATGTTGTAGGAGCTTACTGTTATTATACTGAGAGGCAGTGACTGACATATTGTAAATAGATGCGTGTTCAGTACAACTGTTCTCCAACGTTCCTGAACAAAGCACTTACTGAAACAGGGAACTGCAGACCTCTGTTGTGGGACGTGGCACATGGAAGGGTGGAGTTCCCCTTCAGTCTCAGTCCTGACAGGACACACCAGGTAATAACTTTATGCTCCCCAAGACTTCCAGAGATTTTCAAAGCTCTCAGTCAACAGGAGCTACGATTGCATGTGAAAGAACACAAAGTGTATATATGGGCAAAGCTGTGGCACCAGTACAGAGTGTAAGGGAGCTTTGTCAGCTGCTAAATTGGGACTTTTATTTACTGTATCTGCTGGGTGTTTTGCTTAATAACACTGTAACAAGAATGAAACCACCGGGTTTTTCTCAGCTGCTTTCAGTGGCGTTAAAGGAAGATAAAAGGTTAAGGTGATTCTGTGCGGTAATTTACAGAGCTTTATTGTACAGGCTTTCCAAAATGTAACCAAATGTTTCATGGAGTCACTACTGTGAAGTGTTTTAATTTTGGATTCTCAAAAGCTGGTGTCATCTTCAAAGCATCTTTGAAAGTTCTGCCTCTGGTCCCAAGCCTGGCACACCCTGATAATCTTCTGTTGGCATCTATGAAATTCTGCATTCAACTTCATTGCAGGATATGGATTTTTTTCTCTTTCATTTTATCTGTTCTTAGCATTTCCTGCATGCTACCCAGCAGTGTCTTTTAATGCAAGACACTCTCGAATTCAGAGGTATTGCAATAAGCATTTTCCTCCCTTTCATCTGTAAGGTTTTCTGACTTTATCCCAGTGCTGAACCAACAAAATGTTGTTTTCACTGCAACTGAAATCCAGCCTTTAGTTAAGTTATAAAAAACCTGTTTCATCTAAGTAGCAGCTTTAGGTCCTAGTTTGCAATGAAACCAAAGCCATGCTCAAATATAAGTGAGGAACATGATATTAAATAATACAATTCATTTTATATGGAAGTATTCACTTTGAACAAATAACTAAGTTTTAAAAATCATTAAATATAATTTTTTGTATGTGACACAGCAAATATTGCTGTCAATTTTAGCCCTATGGTCTAGCTTATTTTTCATGTGGACTTGATCACAAAGTCTAGAAAGTATATGATGAAAAATGCAAAATTTAAAGAACTTGAAAAGCTCTTAAATTTATTTATTTACTGTCTGAATTTCCTTGAAAACCCATGTCATTTTCTGACATTTTAAAAAAGATATTGATTTTTCTTATTAAGTGGAATAAACTTTATGGCTTTAGCTCATAACATACTCCAGTGTTTAACAGTATCCCTGAATTTCTATTTCATTGTATTTTAATCACTTTTGTTTGCAAGGATTAGGAAGGTTTTACCTGTAGTAATTAAAGCTGACTTCCAGAAGCCCTGCTGATGGAAGTATTAATGCCTGATTTTATGGGCCTGCAGTGCATAGAGCACCCTAATGGGAAACAAGTGATTTAAATCTGAATGGTGGACACTGAAGGACCCCAGCTAATTAACAGGCTTGTGAATGAAGCTCTTGAGAAAGCCCACCAAAAACTAATGGACTGCCTTACAGCCTCACTCATAGCACTCTGGTTATATATTGAGCTGCACTGTAAATCAATTAGATGTTCTTGCTTTGCACCACATTATTAAGTTTATGTGATCTGATCATTTGAGCTTTACATCCATGCTGTTGCTGGTTCTACACAAAGGACAGATTGCATTTTAAAACTCAAATTGCCTTTTTTTTCTTTAATATATATATGAAAAAACCCAACATTGTGTTGAAAGCTGTCTGAACTGCACGTAAAAACAGAGGGGTGGGCTGGGCCTTGAAAATAGGAATGAACCAACACAAAGGCTAACAAACCTCTTGACAAAACTTGAATTTGGATCTACTAAAACATTTTATCAAGATATATTTGTTATCTTGAATCTAAACATTCAGGGCAGCTCTGAACTTCAGAGACATCCAACACAAACTTTACACTTGGAAGTGTCTCTGTGGAGACACATCCTAGGGAGGTGGAGGAGAAAAAAAATAAGTGTAGATGATTCAAATGAAAATGCAATTTCAGTGTGTCAACTGGAACATCCAGAGCACAAGAACTGCCCCCAGCAGAACTGTGGGGTCACCTCTGATAAATCAAAGCCCAGTATGTTTGGAAATGCTGTGTCATAAAAAAATCTGTGGCTGAAGGCAGTGCTGCCCCCCCAGAAATATCAAAAATACCCAACTGTGTGAGATACATGTTTATACATTGCCCTGGTGTCCATCTCTTTTGGGATTCAAGAGCTTAGAGCAGATCAAGAGGCAAAATCTGCTTTGCACCACTTTCCTTGTTTAAGTCTTGGGATCCTTGTACAAAGCAGGAATTGGAACCAACAGTTCCACCCTTCTTCTTGGGGTGACCACGGAGTGACCGTGCAGATCCATGGTCTGCTGTCCTCCCTTCATGTCCTCCCAATAAGTGTCCTACTTTCCCTTGGCATCCCAATTTCCCAGGACTGTGTCATGGCCTGTGCAATGTGCAGATTTAGGTATTTCCTGTGTCAATGAGCACAGGCCAGTATTTATATTTTTACTATGTTTTTATTTGTTATCAATTCTTTTCTTACATAATTCTTGAATATTTCATCCTGTCTATCCTCTTGAATATTTCATCATTTCAACTCAGCTCTGAGTTTCCCCTGAAGTGAAATATATTTGTGTTTTACAGCTTGAGTTCAATTTCAATACAGTTCAATAAGGTAAATTTATTTCTTCCCTTTTTGTTCTCCCTGCAGTCAAACAGCAATGAATACTACTAGTAATCAGAAATCTATAAAGAAGTATGAAATTTCTGTAATGTTAGGAAATCTCATTTGCATGAAGGAAAAATTTTAGTGAATATTTTCCTTTGTTGTAATAATACACAATATCAATTGCCATCTTTAATGAAAAAATAAACTACAAATATTGCATGCACAACAAAAATGTGCCATATTATTAGAAAATATGAATGGTATTTTACTAAATTTTAGGTGTAGTTTGTTCGATATTACATATAATCTCTGAAGCTTTTTGAAACAATTAAGATAAAGGATTGGTTTCTGTGTGTTCAGATCCACTTGAGCAGCACCTGAGCAGTTCAGAGCTGTGCGAACAGTTCTGTGGGACTGAGTGTGCTACAAGTGCTGGATGAATGGGATTATTTATTTAGCTCCACTCACAGGCACTGAAGCAGTTTCCCTTACATTTGCAGTTTGAGGTTTTTCTTTCTCTGGGATGTGATGCCACACGGTGCCAGCAAGGTCTTGGTGGGGGGCTGATGACGCACTCGGATTTTTAGAGCTTATTAATAGAATCATTAATAATACTTTTCTTCCATTTTTGGTTCAATGAAAGCCTTTTATGGTACCCAAAATTAAGTTTTATTTACTTATTTTGCTACCCAAAAAAGACCCAACACATTTGTGGTGATGAAAATCTATCCCCTGGTGCCTTGTGCTTTCCCTTGGCCACAGCACTGCATCTCGCTGCACCTTTCCCTCCTGTGGGCTCCCTGCCTTGGGATTCCTCTGCCTGATTCTGAGTCTGTAGAAACCTGTGAACCTTGGGTTATATCATGACCTATTTTGTGAACTTGCATGGTGCTAAAATAGACACAGTACTCAGCCAGTCAGCTCAGCCTTGCTCCTCTGCTTTGGTAAGCCTCGAATTTCTCACCCGATCTCCTGTTGGGTACAGCTGTTCTGATGGAGGAGACACTTCTCCCAGGGAAATATGGAGAGATGAAGGGATTGGGGAGACTCACAAACCACCTGCTTGCCTCAGGCTAAAGTCATTTTCTCATCAGCGTGCTTAGAGCCTTCCTGCAAAGACTGCCGTGTGTTAACCTACTTTGGTTAGTCCCTGTGCCCGGTGTGGGTGGAACAGACCTTAGCTCAGTCTGCACCTCTCAGAGGTGTGCTCTGTCCTGTGACACCCTGAAATGGAGATTGCTGTGTTCTTGCTAATCACACAGAGGGAGAAAGACAGGTGCTGCCTTGGTGGCAAGATTTGTATGAGTGTGTGTGGTAATTTGCTTAAACCCTATAACTTCATACAATTTACAAGAATTCTCTGTGTTGGTTTTCAGAGGAAGAAATTTTCTGTGGCTTGGTGAGGCCTGAGTTTGATTTGTATTTCATACAGATTGCCCCTGGTTACATCACTTGGCCTCCTGTCTTGTAGAATGGGTTGCTGGAAATTCCCAGCATTGGAGATATGTCACACAAGCTCACAATCATACCTTAAATTAGTGAAACAGTTATATGGTGAGGGGGTTGTTAGTAGCACAGAATTGCTATAGCTCATTTTAGATTGCATTTACCGTGGTGTTAATGCAGAAATTTATGCGGGGTTTTGGTACATTTACAAACTGCTCTTTCCTTGATGAAATACACTGTTATCTGATACTGGTGTCACAAAACTGCTGGTAGATTGATCCTGGGTGCCTGGAGGTAGTTTGGGATGTGAGTGGAAGACTTCTCTCTACTCTTTGGGATTTTCTCTGGTGACCGTGTCTGAATGTATCTGTGGTAGTTTGAGTTAATTGACGTGGGAGGAAGAGGTGGGAACAGGTAAATGCAGATGGAGAACCTGTCTTTTCTTCAGAACAAACTCTGGGAAAAAAAGGGAATCCAGAAAACTGTGAAAATAGTGCAGTTGTATTTTCCTGCTTTTAGGCAATGCTTAACAAACACAACTGGAATTTTAAGGAATCTGAAATTGTGCTAGGTGTGTGACGCAGTAAATTTGACCAGCTGTAGCTGAGTTGGACATGTGTGAACACCAATTAGTGGGGTACATGGTAAAATAATTAGGAGCATCAAGAGGAAATTAAGAAAAAGGGAAAGGTAAGCTGAATATCAGGTAGTTTGTTACTCTCAGGGGCTTTTAGAACTAAACTGCAGAAGCCATAAGGAGGGTCTGTGTAAGAAACAATTTTACTCTGAAAAGGCTTGGGCTGGCTCGTTTTTATCTCTAAGGTCTATGGTTCTGTGCTCAGTGAAGCATCTCTGGAATGCCCCGACAGCTGGTATGTGTGGGAGATGTTGACTTCTCTGCTAATGATCCAAAGCAAACAAAATAAATACTGGTTATTGTGTGCTGCCCCACAGAAGCTGTCCTGCTTCTGTCTCACAGCAGCACTGCACAGCTCTGGTTTGTGCAGCATCTCTGTGGTGTCCCAGACTCTCTCCTTACTCTTGCCCAGCACCAGCCAGATCCTTACAGATGGCATTGGTGTCTGCAGAGGAGCATGAACAATCCTCAGAAGTTCATGTGTGAAGGGTGTGTTTATGCTTCATTTGCGAAGTAACATGCAATGAATTTAAAGAGGACAGTGGTCCTTATTTCTCCTCCCTGGTTCCCTGCCTGGTGATATTGGAATAATAGTGAAGGAGGAGGTGGATGTCAGAAAAGAGAAATGGTATTGCAGAAGCATGAGGAATATATATGCCCTATAAAAGCCATCTGGCATGGCAGGCCTATGTGTGGCTGTGGCTAGATAAGAAATCCTTTTCCCAGCTGGTTGGTTTTTGCAAAAGGACTTAAGCCCCAAAGAAGTTTTGGGGTAATAGATGAAATGACAGCAAAATGAGTTTTCAAAATCAAAGTAGTATGTGAAATTGTGCAAAGGAACTTTAATGTCAGCAGGATTCTCCTCCAGGTAAAACTCAAGTGCACAGAAATAACTTCTCTGTACTCTGATTGGAGAGACCAGTTGTGCATCTGAGGACTTAGGGTTGTGTCCGTGCTCTTGGTTTCCAGGTCAAATAAGTGCATGATATCAAACTTTATATTCTACCCAGGTACTAGTTTCAAGCTCTCTGAATTTTTGTTACCAGGAATTGGGACATGGAAATACTTGCCAGTGCGTGATTGCTGCCCCTAGACAATACATCAGTACATTCTCGTAATAAAATTCACGACTGCCTTTACATCACTATTAACCTCAGTGATGCACAACTGGAACAGCATTTGGAGTCTGTCCAAGGAAAAAAGTTCCTTAGATTTGCAAGGCAAAAGGTTTTTATAAGAATAATTTATTTTTCTGATTTGTTGGGGGTTTTTGTGTTTTGTTGTGGTTTTTTTGTTTTTTTTTTTTTTTTTTTTTTTTTTTTTTTTGTTTTTTTGGTGGTTTTTTTTTAATGCTGTTTTGGAAATTACTGAAAAGGAAACCAATGTTTTGATTCTTTTAAACTGCATTTCCTTTTTAAAGTTCTGGGTGTCCACCTCCTTCTGTAGATATCAATATCTGAATACAGTTAAAATGAGAATTATAAAAATAGCAGAATTACTATTATTGGTTAAATTTTCCTCACTTGAATTTACATGTTTCTAGAGAATTTCTATGCTAAAATATTAGAGAGAAATTAATTTTCCTCCAAAGTGTAAATCATATCTTTTTTTAACCAGAATGTCATAGCTTATTTCCATCAAGCTAATCACAATATTCCTGATACATTTTATAAGAATAAGAAAATTTAATGTTATTTAAGTATGCTTGTCAAAATAGTGCCATCATCTATGACTTTGATTTCTTGTTCCATAATTTACTTATCTGAGCATATATTGTTTTATACATTTTAACTTCTTTTTGACTCCAGCACTATAAGCAGGCTTCTCCTTGGAAATTTTCAAAACTGTGTGTGTGAAAAGTGGTCAAATGAAAATGCCAAGCATGTGAGATGTCTTTGGTGTAGATGTATAAGCAGTTCCACAATGCTTCTCTAATTAGTCTTTGAAAACAAAAAAATACTTTCCCCCCAAAAACCCCAAAACACAAAAACCCTGAGAGACGATAGAGTCAATAAAATGACATTCTAACAAGTCATGAAACATGAGCAAAGAATGACAGATTAGTGATGTGTTCAAGGCTCCTGTTTGAATGGATGATCCATCCTAGACCACTTTGATCTATGGTACATCCTGGGCAGGAAGAGAGGCAAACTCATTCCATTCTTGTCACACAGAATGTGCTTCGTGTTCTGTTGGCATTGGTAAAGGGCAGCAAGAAATGTTATACAGACAAATCCAACTCCAAAGTGCAGTCCTGGGATGTTGTCTTAGAAATCACTGACATGTTTGCTGAGATTTCAGTTACAGTAATAATATTACAGATGATACTTTACTGTATCTAGGATCAGTATCTAATACAGGTGGGTGGGAAAGAGTTTGCAGTCTCTTTCCTCTTCCGTATTTCTTCCTGGGCCACTAGAAAACAAGATGATGTTTTTAAAAAGATAGTCTGGAGAAGGGAATAAAACCAATTGTATTTAAGAAAATTAAAGTGACTCATTTTGGTAATTTTGAAACAATTTAATCTTTTGCAAAAACAGATTACTTACAAATTGATGCCATTATATGACATGTGATATATGTCAAGGTGTAATTTGCTTTGGCTCAATGCTAGATATATTTTTCATCTCTGTGACTGCAGATGAAATATTTCCTTCAAGCAGTTGAGCGGGGACAGGGTTCTGTGGTACTTTTGTACCCACTTTAAAATCTTTCTCCTGAGATCTTATGATGCATTATATTTTATTGGTGGGGGCCTAAACCTTTCTGTTACATATGATGTTTCTCAGTGGCATGCGTGGCTCTGGAAGACTGTTAATGGAATCCTCAATAAATAATTGTCAGCAGACACAGAGGATGGAAAGGGCTGCATTTAATAGAGTGGGATTGTGTCTTCAGTAGTTCTGGGTAGTGTGGGATGCCCTGGAAGCAGCCTGGGGAAATTTGCAGTGGTAGAATTGCTCCCTTATGAACTTGAATTTCAGAGACCAAACACTCCCAACTGTGGAACTTGCAGCACTTTTGTTGTCAGTGTGCTGTGTTGGGTACTGCTCTGTACAAAGGGAAACTCATTTGAATATGAGTGTCAGGAAAGTTAACTGTCCTTCCTGTGTCCAGATGTGTTACAGCAGATTCGTTGGAACTGGAATTGTTTATAGTGAATTTTCAGCACCCTCAGAAAAAGCTGTGTAGGAGTTGGTAGAGAGCTCCTATCTTAACCATTAGTTGAAATCATTAATGGCATTAAGATGTCAGTGATATTCTTTTACTCTTCAGTTGATAAGAACAGACATGTTGTCTCAAATGTCAGTAAATTACCAGTGAGGTGCAGTGGTGTTTTCTGCTCATTTATTGATAAGCTATTGTTATTTCAGACTGCTTGGTAAGAGCAGCATACCAGAATATCACGGATAACAACAGTATTTTCTCTGATCACGTTAAGTTTGCCATGTGTATGATAATGTGTTTGATAATGTGTATCTTATTAAGTCTTATTGTGCAGTGCCTCGAACAGTGAGTGTTTTCTCAAGATCTTTTTTGAGATCTCAGTCATATACAATACCTAATCCAAATACATGAGCTTTTGGATGAATAAGCAAGTTCTTCATTATCATTAATCATTACCATTTAATCAGGTTGTATTTTCATGAGATTGATTTCTTCATTGAGTATTGATGGAGCACTGAAGTGTCCATTGGTTCATCTATTTTGGCATTTTTGGGGTGCAGTCACTGAGTTTGGGGTGGGCAGTGACTCCAGCAAGGATCCCAGCTGGGCACTGCAGCCTGGCACTGTGGCACTGCTGCTGCCCAAACAGCAGCTGCTTGGCTGGGAGAGAAGAGATCCAAAAGGGAGCAGGTCAAGAGTTTGTGTGGCTTGCTAAAGGTGTGCGTTGGAATCTGCCCCTGTACATCCACATTTGAGATCAGTAATAGGGAAATAATACATAAATCAGGAGATCATATCACTAAATGAAGAAGAAATTTTTGCTATTCTCTTTTCTTACATCTTTATCTAATTTTTTTTCCCCTGTGCTGATGATGAACAAACCACTTAGCTTTTTTTTCTTCCTCTTGAAAAATGGGATGAATTTTTAATATGTCATTGATATTTGACCCTTTTAAAAATTACCTGCTTCAGAAATACATTTGTTTATCTAGGGCTCAGCCAAAGAAGCTGTGTTTGAAAAGAAAAAGAACAAATTAGATAACCTTCTCACCATATTTAATATGCTGAAATAGAGTAATCCTTCCAGGCAAGGTTGCTGGTTTTGCCATAAATGCCTTGTTTATAACTGCAAAGATGGCTTGTATATAATTTTTATGTGTAAAGACATTGTAAAGGTACATAAACTTGGAATTACTCTAAAAGATGCCCGTGGTGTATAAATTATACAGTGGGCCTTTCCCACCTGTAAAAGACAGATAGTTATCTTTTGTGAGTATCACCCTTTGCTATAATGGTCTGTTTCATGGAAATAAACACAGTGCTATTGCATTTCAGTATCTCTCATTAATGTATTCATGAGTCTTTTAAAGGTGCTTAGCTGCCTTATTAATCTTGAAATGTCTTTTTCTTTCAGGATACTTCTCCATGAACTTTAGTTAACTCCAGCTGAAAAAAAAAATCATAATTTTACTGGTAGGATAGTTTCAAATGGTATTAAGATTGCCACATTTGGCATGTTCTGCAGGGAACATACATTGCCAAAATCCCTCTGGCTGGGTGTAGGTTGATCCATTTCTCTTTTTGCCTCCAGGGTCCTGATTCTGTAAAAACCTATCAGTGCATGCTTTTAGAAAGCCCAGTGTTCATGCCTTTGCATGAGTCTGGTCCTGATACAGTGTCAAGAGGCACACACAGCAGCGTGGTATCTTAAAGCCCTCACTGGTACAACAATCTGTTTTGTTTGACACAAAATCTGCTGTATAACCCTTCAGAAATACTGCTTTCTCCAGTCAGTGGAGTTTTCAGAAGTGACAAGTATTTGCCAGTCTTATTTTGCTTTTTTCATTGGTCACACTGCACCACTTTTCAGAATGATTCCAAGTTGTAAGAAATTATCTGAATTGAGTCTGCACTGGCTGTTTTTCTGTGCATGATACAAGTTGGTTTTCACCAAGTGGTTGCTTTCACTGTTCATTTTCCTATGTTCCTCTTGAGGGTTTATATGCATATTATTGTTTAAGAAGCACTTATGTTTGTGTTTATCTGCCACTGGCATCTTGTTTGTTCCATTTCCCAGGTAACTGATGAATATGGAATACACAGGGTTTCTGCAACGTTTTCTTCACCAGATTGTTGAAAGTTTATTCCTGTATTTTGTTCTTTCTTTTCCTAGTCTATTTTAAAAACCCGTGGTTAATCTTCTGGCTACCTACTTTCCCATACACTGCACCAAGTAGTATTATCTCACTCAGACATTTGTTTCACTGCAAGTTTGTTTTGAGTAAATTGAAAGCATGAATGTATTGATAGCAGCAACTCACACAGATAATGAATGTGCTGCAAATGGGTGACAAAAGGATCGGGCACAGATGAAGAAGCAGAATACATCCCTAGCCTTTCCATAGTTGGGGGGCGGTCTGGGGCTCAGTTCCCTCTCTGAATGTCTTCACCAGCTCTTTTACTTGGAGTTAACTGAGGCTACTCTACCAGTTTGATCAGCAGATGCATCACAGTTGTCCATCAGTGGCTCTGCAGGCATAATGTAAACAAAATGTGCTTTTGTTCAATGAAGAAAATCCACTGAGGAGACTTCTGTGCTGGATAGCTCTCTGATCAACACTGAGGCAAAGAAACCATTTTATTCTCTGCTATCTCCTCATTTTCTAGCAGTGCTATTTATTTGCTGATATTCTATCAGTTTTTGATGAGAGATCTCACAGAAATATTAAATCAGTTATGTAATTCTTTACAGTATTTTACATACATCAAATATTTGTACTACAAAATAATAACAACTGAACTAGAACTTGAAGAGGATTAGTCATCGCTTTCTTGGCTGCCATTGATTTTAAAAGCCTGCTTTCTTCTGATTTGGAAAAAAGGCTCAATCTTGATTATTTCTTTGTCAGCCTGTGAACAAGCTTCTAAAGTGCCATTAATTGTGTTCAGGAATGTGTGACATTGTTCCTAGATTGTGTAAGACCAATGCAGTCTTGTAGCTGAGACCTGGAACATGGTTTCCTCCATGAGCAATTCATATCAGGACAACAAATCCCCGGGATAGGCTTAAAAAAATATTGTAAAAAAATCCTACAGCAAAGCAAGCATGAATTGGACTCACATTACATCTGCATGATCAAAACAGTCCATTAAACTTTAATCTTCTTCTGAGACTAACTCAGGCTAATACTTAACTGACAGATACTAAGACTTACATTTTTATATTCAATTCCGTTGTATAACTTCATATTAGCTGAAAGACTGATACAGCATTCTTTTTATCAGCAACGCCTTCACACAGCATGGCAATGTAGAAATAGCTTGAAGCTGTTAAAACACTTTACTTTCTGAGCTTTCTAGATCTCTATCTGCCATTACCTACTGAATTTTGTGCAACCTGTGAAGGATGATAGATGAATACTAAGCTGTCACTTGGATAACTGCAGCAACCGGTGATCAGAATGCTTAAATTTTATTTTTTTATAATTCCATTAATAGTTTCAATCAAAGGAGGAGTAGCTGTAAGAATTATAAAATCTTCCTGACCTCATTATAATTGTTAGTTAACTCCTGTCTTTCAGCCTAGCTGGAGTCTGTGTGCTGGACACTCACATAAAAATATGTTTTAAAATCTGTGCATGAGGCCATGGAGCTGAACAAATGGCTGAGATTTATGACAGAACGTTAAATCTGAATCGACACTTGAAAACGCAAAACTTACCACTTCCTAGATGAACAGTCACATTTTGTAATTTAAAAAAATATCTCAAACTTTTCAGCAGCAGTGTGTAGTGTAATCCTTGTTGTATCTCCCTATGTGTCGTGCAGTACCAACCTGTTCACGGTCTGCTGCTAAGTGGCCAGATAGCTCTGCTCTGTTTAAGCACAGGAGGTGATGTCTGCACCTCTGAATTTATATTGGGGCCCTTTCCAGTGATGGCACTGACCCCTTTATGAGGTACCAATTTAAAGGATGTCCATTTGGACTCGGCACCTTGGTGTGGAGTTGGTGCTGTGGCCGGGTGCTGTGATGCTCCGTGACACCCAGAGAGCTGGGGTGAGGATTGCTCCTTTCTCTCAGTCACATGAACTTGTAGCAAAGGGGACCCTGGGAAATGTGTTGTTAAGGGAGAAGAGTGTGAAAACTTCTACTCTAGCCTTTCTCCTGAATATGCAAATAGACGTGTTGGAATATTCTTTTATTGAATATGTATAGCATGTGCTCAGTATTAATCTGTCTTTTGCAGATGAGCAAGAACTGAGTATTCTGAAAATGATTCTAACCTTTGCTAGATGGCAATATACCCTTTAGTGAAATAGCAGCAGCTAGGTATGAGAATTGGGAATTTACCCATTCCCTCAGGGATCTGCTTTGAACAGCAGCCATTTGTTCTGCTTTGTCAACAAGATAGCAGTGAGATCAGCTCGGGACTGAGCACTGACTGCTCCTTTGGTCGCTTCCTTCTGACCTGGTTGGGTAGACACAGGAGTCTGAAACTTTTCTCTGTTCGTGGCACTACTTTCAGCAGTTTTGTGACAGTGTGCCTGTGGGGGAGTTTCTGGTATCTTGGTGCCTTAGTGGTGCAATTTTTAATTTGCTGTTCATTGAGAGTCAGGCAGATAAGGGGCAAAAGGCTGGTGAGTCTAGAGGCACTTGTTCAGTAGGAAAGAGCTGGTGGCAGCACTAAATATGCCATTAATATGAATATGATAAGCTCTGGTGCTCTCAGTGCCATGATTTAAAAGGTGGGACTTGGTTAGTCCACAGAGAGCTGTGATGAAAAAATATTGCTGGGGCTGTGACCTCCTTCTCTTGAGCTGTGCTGGGTGGGGTGGTACAGCTCAGCTCAGCAGAGTCCTGCTCTGGAGCAGGATGCAAACTTCTCTCTTGGGGGAGAAGTGCTCTCAGCACTCGCTTTCAGCTGCCAGTCATGGTGTTCATGTCACCCTCCAGCTGAACAGCTGCTGGGTGCTGTGTTCTCACACAGGTGGCAGGTACAGGACTTGAATCCTTTTAGCAGACCTTACAGTAGTCAGAAGGTTGTAATAGCCAACTGCTGGCATCCCTGCCCAGAGTGCAATGTCATCCTTTATTCCCTTGGTGGGACTCATCTGGTCTCTCGTGGTCAGTGTCTGCTTTAGTTTTTTGTCTTAAAAAACACCAGAGGCAGGGGTTGGGGCTGGGGGTGTTGGGTTTGTTGTTGTTTGTTTTGGTTGGGTTGGATTTTTGGGGGGTTGGTGTTTTTTGGCTTGTTTGTTTGTTGTTGTAGTGGCTTGTATCCACTTTAAGGTGTCCAGCACAAGCATAAATGGAGCTGATAGTTTGTACCATCTGTGACTATTTATGAGAGCATTCATCAAACCTGAACCAAAGACAAACTAACGAATGTAAGTAATTGAAAAAAAACCCCTTCATACCGGCTGTGATTTGAAGTGAAAGTAGAAGCACTACTCCCACCAGGATCAGTCATGTAGAGTTTGTTCCTATGCAGAATCTGGGTGCAGATTTTACCTCTAACTCCCTTGCTTATTATGCACATCTAGCTGGACACGTGCATTTCTTCTCTTTCACCAGCTCTATTCAGAGATGAAAAGCCTTTCAGCAGCAAAAAGGCATTTCAGAAAGTGGCTGAAAGCACTGGAAAAACACTGAAGTGTGTCTGGGTTTATATAATTTGAGGGTGAGTGAAGTTACATGACAGAGATTAAGATGGGCTAGCAGCTGTATGAAAACTGGAAGGAAAAAACCTTTTCCTTCCTATTCATTCCATCTGCCAAAGTCTCATTCCTAGTTTTAATTGGCTAACCCAGGAAATATAAGGGCAAGTCTTGTTGTTTGCTAAATTGAGTCCCAATGATCACAAAAAACAGTGCAAGAGAGGATGATCTTGGGTCTGTCTGGCCAAGAGATGAAATAATAATGAGGGAGCCACTGCTCCTTGTCACTCTTTGGGTTTGCCATTACATTTATTCTGGATTATACAAATGAGCAGATTTAAACACTGTTGTGTTTTTGTGGGTTTGAGTTGGTGTTTTTTGTTGTTTTGTTTGTTTTTGTGGGTGTGGGTGATTTGGTTTTGTTTTCTAAATAAGCCCTGAAGCTCAAGCAATGCAACCTGGTATTGGCTTTCCCTGCATTTGCACTGACGTTCTCCTCTCCTGAAGCTCCTGTCTCTGTGCTTGACAGCCCAGTTATCAGATACCTTGCAGCCTCTGTTGGAGAAGCCCTCATGTCAAGGTTTGCTTTAGGTTTGCATTAATATTAAGCAAATCAGCCAACCAGGCAACTCAGAAACCAAATTCCAGATGCTTGCCTCATTGTCCAGAGTTCAGAGCTGTGTTTACCTTGGGCTCTCAGGAGTGACAGCATTGTATTAAGGATCTCTCACTTGACTGGATACCCTGGCTGCCACTGGAATTCTGTAGCATTACTGAAAACTCTTCAGGCAAGGTTTTCAGGAGGGAGAATTAGCTAATATCAAGCTGTGGCCTGCCAGGGCAGGGCAGATGGTTTGTCTAAGCCTGTTTTGAGTTGGGATGCTGCCCCTGTGCTGTGCTGTTCCTGTGGCAGGGCAGGGGATGATTGAAGGCGTTCAGTCCTGGCTGAGTCAGTGAGAGGTGTGGAGACACTCCAGACTGGATGTGTGATGTCCAGTCTGGAGCTGCAGAGCCATAACTGATCACCACCAGTTTTGTCTCTCCCACAGGACCCTGCCTCTCTTCTGTGGAAAATCCCAGCTTTTTTAGTCTCATAGTGTTTCTCCTTTGTTTCCAGACCTGAGCCTTGGTTGTGACCATCCAATGTTTTTGCTTTGTCAGGAGTGTTACTCTCTTAGTTGGCTGATTTGATGAGTTAACCTTAATGTTAAGCTTCAGCCTGGGCTGAAATGCTTTGGAAACATTGGGACTTCTTTTTCAAAATTAGAATCTGGGAGATCTCTCAACATTTATGCAGGCAAGAGCTAAAACAAATCTAGTACTTAGCAATAAGGTAGTAAATGACTAAATCTTCATCCAAATTCCCTACTTGGAGTTGTTTTTTGAAACCAAAGAAAAAAGCTTATACAATTTTATTTCAAAACAATAAAGAATCGATAGCTGGGGTTTTGTTTCGTATTTTAGCAGGAAAAGTAAATAAAACTTAGTACAAAATTTCTATTAAATTCGATTTAAATTTATTGTAAAGGGCAGGCAGCTAATACATCTTTTGGGGGCAAGAAAGGAGGAGAAATTAATTGTTCTTTGTGAACGTGAGCGTTCAGTGGTTAGAAGCAGAGAGTGCAGACAATACATTTTATTCTTGTCACTTGGAAGCAAAAAGCAAACACAATTACAGGGACATTTCATCAGCTCTGGTAAGGAATCTGAATATCACAGATGCAGCTGCTGGTGCACTCTCTTGTGATAAGCTCAGTGTAGCAGAAATGGAAGAAATCAGTATCCACATGAATGAGGCAGAGGTTGATTCTTGGCTGTGTGATCCATTTTAATGAACACCACACTTTCCATTTGCTCTCCCTTCACACCAAACAATGGAGTTCCCCTGGAGCACCTGCAAGGTAATAAATGGTCTCCCACTGCAAATAACAGAGTTCACCAATAGTCCAAAACATTTCTGTCAATAAATCTATGAAGATTTACATGAAGGACATCACATATTGGATGAATTGAAGGGACAGGGAGAAAAGGGGACAATTTGGGGTTTAATAGAGGGAGATAGTTGCTTTCAAAAATTGATGATCCAGAACACTGCAATATAAAGTTTGGTGGGTTTTTTTGCCTCTCACAAGTGCTGTGCAAGCATATGTTACATAGCTTTCTACATATTTATGCAGATTAATGATCATAACTTTCCTACTAAAAATTAGGCTTTTTTTGTTCTGATGCAGAAGAGTTAACCCTGCACTGTAGCTAAGATCTCAATTTCTTCTTTTGGGGAGAAAATTTCAGAAATGCTAGCCTATATTGTTGTGCAATTAATTTTTTTCAAAGGGATATTTGAAATGAGACAGATTTTTTTTTTCTCTTCTATGAGAGATAAATGTGGGAATTACCTGAATGAATAAAATGGCTGAAAGAGATAACTTGCCAGTATTTTTTTAGTAATAGTATTAAATATTGATTATTTTACCGTATGATTGCCAAAATGAGAATCTTCATACTGGCACTCGTAGCAGCTACTAAATTACATTGATTTGAACCTGTTTTTACCTATGGGGTTTCATAATTCAGCATTTGTCAATAGCAAATCAATCCAGTGCAAATTTCAGGCACTCCATGACTCCCAAAAAAGAGAAAAGACCAGTAGACTTTTTACAATAAGAGCAAAGTTTCAAACTTTCAGACCCACTCACCTAATTTTAAATTAGGGAGTAGAATGTGATGACTTTTAAAAATTAACTTTTAAATTTGTAAATGTAATCATTTTTGGTGTTTATGAGAATAAGAAATAATAGGACCCACTAGAATACAGTCACAGAGACTAGTAATAATAATAATTGTGTAGGAAGGAACACTGGCATAGTCATTATTCTATTTTCTCTCTTGATGCTCTGATAAAAAGCCTCCGTCAGGGCTCTATCAGAGTGCCCCGTGCAGTCTTTCTAGCTTTAGTATTTTTACATGTGCACTAGAGCTGGATGGACACAATCCAATTACTTTCCCTTAAGATTTAGTTCATTTTGAAGCAGGTTTGCAGAAATGCTTGGCTAGGACTGCAGCCCACTTACAACAGGATCTGTCTTAGGAAGAAACTCTTGCTTTCTTTCCTTGCTTTCAGGAAAGAACCATATGGCAACAGTTTGGAATACACTTGTATGCTCCACGATGCTCTGTCATCTCAAACCCTCTGTCATGAGAACACCCTGTCATCTTAGTTGTTTGTGCAATTTGTGTTGGATGGTTCTGTGAAAACAATGTAACAGCACTTTCCAAAATGATGCAAAAATCGAGGATGTTCCCAAGGGTCATTAAGTGATAAAACCAAATTTCAATTCAGTCTCTAATTAGGGAGGACTGTAAGTTCCAAAGAAACCGTTTCCGTCACGCCTTCCAGACAAAGCTGAAATGTTTTTCCAGGTGAAATAGCACCACAATAATATATTTTTTTCCATTGTAGTTTGAAATCTGAGAGAAGTAGTAATTGTTGCCAGAAAAGGCTGCATTTCACTTTCTGAGTGATACAGAGTTCAGACTTCATGGATTGATCTGGAATGGAGAATATGAGAGTACCTGCATTCCAGACTGCCTCAGGCTTCTAGTTTGTAACCATGGGGTTTAGGATATAATTTATTGGATGCCAGCTTCTCACAGTTTATTGTTTACAGATAGTAACTCATGGAGACGTGGTAGTTCTTTCTTCCTCTGGTGCCCAGCCACATGGAACTGTGAGTCTGCTGCAGTGTTTGAGTTGACAGATCTGGATAATTTAGCTCAGCTCTTGTGTTCAGTCCTTGCTGCCAGCAATCTACTCCAAAAGTAATGTTTTAATCCATTTTTATTTGTTGTGTTTAAAAATGTGGCCTACCTGGAATATGAGCCTGGCTTACTGGCGGTGGCACAGTGACACCCAGTTACACCCAGTCATTTTTGCCCTGTTCTGTCATCGCTGATGACAGGGGCTGGATTCCAGAGGCATGGTAAGGAAGTTGCTCTTTCTTGGCTTGGCCTGTCCTGTTCCCTGGGATGAACCTGTAGAGACTGACTGGCATTGAGTGGGGTGTGCCTGGGACTGCCAGTGCTGTCAGGCACTGCACCATTCCCTGCCCGCCTCCTGTCTCTGGGCACCCACCTGAAATGGATTTTTGTCTCTGCTGTTGCCTCCCATCCCAGCACACAGGAGGTTAAGATGAATGCTGAATAGGTGTCTCTTTTAAGAGGCACTGAGTATTCCTTCCTTATCCCAGCTCAGAGGGACAGAATTCTGTGGACCTGTTCCCCACTTGGAGTTAATCATGTCAAATGTAACGTGGAGGAAATCCAGAGAGAGAGACTGGGCGTGCAAAGAATTAAATCTCAGGTCTTTCAAGATTAGGAGTTTCACTGACCATAATTATGTCTCAGATTTCAGTAGATAACTGTCTTGGCAAAATGACCATTCTCATGGCTTGCCATGAATCCAAAATATTTCAGCATATGAAATGCTATGAAGTATTTTCTTTGTCATAATTAAAAGGCTTGAAAGCAATTCTTTCATTGTAATAGCCTTTCTTTTTTAGTAACGATTCAAGAGCAATTTTTTTCCCCCTGTCAAATGCCAATTTATCTTGAAAGTATTTTCTTGATTGCTCTTAGTATCTGAAGATAATATTGGAGCAAACAACTTAGTGTACTCTACATATAGCTCTGTATTAATCTTTATGTCAGTAATTGTAAACTGTATTGTGCATACAAGGATTTTTAGGTGTAAGAATTCTTGTAAGGAATCTGCTTCACACATACTTTGTGATTCACATTTGTGTTGCCTCCTATTACTTGAAAGCTCGTGCTTGATTTATTTTTAATAATTTTTTTTGTATATATGATTTTTTTATAGTTCCTATGGATTATGGCTCTGGTTGTGTTTAAAAGAACTGCTGCATACAACAGTGGATGGATCAGGTGACACTTTTGGCTTCCATTAGTGCTTCTGTTAAGGAAGGGCAGGTGGTTGGTCATTCTAATGAAAGGCCAGTGGCGTATCTTTATCCTGATGGGGCAACCAAGTCTGGCAGCATTTAGATGAGAATTGTTAGCTTTTGGGTTAAAATGCTAGCCCATTTTTTTCCAGGCAATTCATAGATGTGTCTGGGAAAGAAATGGTCAGAAGGATGGATTTCTTCTGAGTTTGGCTTGGGGATTTTCTTACGGATTTTTAAAATAATTTTGATATTGCTTTAATAGAATGATGCAGTGGGTTCTAGGCAGTAGCAGTGAGGGTAGTGCTGAAGTGTAACACCAAAGAGGTCTTTATTTCCCTGCAGCTTTTCAAGCAGTTTGTTTAACTAATTAAAGAGAACAGACTCCCACGTTACCACTTGGATTTAGCACCTTGTTTTTCCTCTGAGAGCCTTGGCAAATGCAGAAACTTTCTGCCTAATGCTTGTGCAGTGTGTGCTGCAATGTGCCAGTATCTGCAGGGGAAACAGTACAGGGATATTGCAGGGGTATCATTAAAGGCAAACCCAAAAGTGCAGCTGATTCCAAAGTTTCCTGCACTAAGGTGTTGGATTTGAGGGCTCTTTTCAATGATGATGTAGGGCTTGGTGCTGGGTCAGACTGGATGTCACTGTGCAGATAAGATTTGGCACGGTGGTCTGTGTGGTCAAATGCTCTCTTCCTGCTCTTGAATAATAGACTCTGATCTGCTTCAGACATCTCCAATCCTCCACAATATGTTTGAACCTTCAAAGCCAACCTTAAAGTGACTTTATCTTTGGTAATGCCCTTAAAACTTTCCCTGGACATGATAGCAACGATTTTGACTTTGGTGCTTGATGTGAAGGAGCAGGAATGTTTCAGCAGACAGCCCTTCCCACCTGCCCCTGGTTTGTGTGCTGGATTGGGGTCTGCCTTGTCCCCAGGCTGTGGCAGCTGGCAGGATGGAGTGCTACATGAAGAGGTGGCCAGAGTCTGTCCCTTATGCTCTAAAAGCCATCTGAACCTCAAGAAATGCTAAATTTTCTCACTATGATCTCAGGGGTGTTATACATTACCTTCTTACCCAGCTAGTTAAACAAATATATGATTCCTTTACTTACAGTGCAGATGCTTTCAGCAGAAAAGTACCAGTTTTTCCAAAATTTTTCATGGTATAACTGCTTCCTCTAATGTACATGCAGGCATTTCTTACACCAATAAAAAGGGATTTTGAGCTATAGATCTCTGAAACAGCAGCCACATCCAGTTGCTAATTAGATAAGTGCCAGATGTTGGCTCCCTTCTTCTCATCTATCTCATGCACATCTCATCACTTTTTCTTTTGCATAGATCCCTCCTTTTTATTCATATAGAGCAGGAGTTATAGCATAGACCCTCAGACATTTTCCTTTGCTGATCTGTGTGTTTCTGGCTCTCACTGGTGTGTCAGACATTCTCTGCAAGAAGGCCAAATGGAATTTTTCATTAAGACCTGCAGGCAGGGCTGCAGCCACAGTCCAGATGTGTTTCTGCTGATGGCAAGGGCTGGTGTGGCCCTGCAAAGATTCCTCTGTGTTTGGAACAGAGAGGTTCCTACTTCTCACACTGTCAGGCGAGACAGAGAGCCCTGTGGCAGAGCTACCTGGGCCAGGGCCTCAGGGAGAGTGCAAGTCACGAGACAGAGACCAAAGCTGGCTTAAACTGTCATTCTATCCTCCTAAATGTCAGCTGGATTTATGAAGGGAATGAGCTGGACCCCTTGGAGCCTGGCTTCCCCTTGAGCTGCATCACAGGTGCTCGAAAGGAAAGAGATTGCAGGGAGAGGAAGGGTGCCTGGATGCAGTGCTGGTGAGCTGCTGTGTGCATTCCTCCCTTGTTTGGCTGTTCTCCTAATTAACAGGATAATTTGCCTGTACAGTTGCAGTAACTTTTTGTATAAATGGGAGAAAAGTAGAATGGACATCTCCTACTTGCCCATGTGCTAAAAGCATTTGGAAGCTGTCCTAGCACGGCCTCATCAGACCCTGGAGTTAAGTCACTGTTGAGATGAATAGAGGAATTCACACATCAGGTATGTTGGAGGGGTAGCTCAGCCATGACCAACATCTCTTATTTTATAACGCTTATCTCACCAGCTATCAAGGTTGAAAATTAACTCCCTTAATTTTTAAAGGCAAGTTCTATCAGGTAGAGTTGGCCTTGGCCAGGAAAGTAAAACAAATATAGGAAATTAGTGCAGAAATTAGTGACTCTCCTTCCACATCCAAAGTTAAGCTAAGAAGCAAAATATTATGATGAAATTGCTTCCTTTCAATAATTTTTGCTGTGTAGTTTTCCACATTTTTTAATCTATAAATCATTAAGTTTTGCTAAAACTGGTGCCTTTTTGCCTTCTTTTCCTCCTCGTAGATGCAGATTTTGGAGGTGAAGAGGGAGGACTGTGCCTGCTGCTGGGTTTATTTACTCTTTGCTGTAGTTATTTCCACCTGCCATCACCATATTTTTCATCTCTGCGAGCATGTGGCATGTTAACAGAAGTTAGCTAAATTTAGCAGTTGCTTTTGTGAAATTAGCTCTTCCTCTGGGGCTAATATTTTAATATCATGGGTGATCACATAGTGAAGTGACAGGCAGTGAAAGGAAGAGAAAGCAGGACTGGTTTTTGCTGAGCTAAAATGTGAGGAGTTGCATTTCTCTTGGCTCTGCCAGGGCTGAGCTCCTTTGGTGTCAGGTGAGCGAGACTGGTTCATGTGAGAAGCACCTCCCCTCAGTGGCCTTTCCATTGCCCACTTCCATCACCAGTGCAGTTCCAGCCCTGCTTGCTGCCATCACTCAGCTCAAACCTTGCTGCCTGGGAGTTGTGAGGCTTTTGTTTCACTTGTACTGAGCTGGGTTTGGGGTTTTTTTTCCTGTTGTGTCATCACCTGAATGGAAGCGATTTGCTGTGATCTTGGGGTGAGGGTTTTTTCACATGAAGGAAAAAAAAAAGCGTTCCTTCGAGGCTCACTTAGATGCAGGAGGAATACCTAGCAGGTCAAAGGAGTGCTGGTTAGAGTCAATTATTGACCTGCTTTGATCAAAGTGATCTGAGAACTTTGCAATGCCTAGAAACGTACTCCATCCTCACAAGGGGGGGATTTTGCTTATGAAAAATCACATTTGCTTTGGAAAACTAACTGTCTCATAGATTTGTATCTGCTGTGATAAATTGGAATTAATGATCAGCAGGGGGGTGCCCAGATGAATCCTTTTACTATAACCAAATTGTACTGCATCAAATTTACTTCTTTAGGGACTATTTGACTCTTCTGTGCAATGAGCAAAAGAAATTTGGCACATCCTGTGCTGAGATACAGATATATGCAGATTATGCAGATTCACTGTCTGTTGTGCTGTGTTTAATCTTGGTTTATTTAGTCTGTGATATGCCACTCAAATGTGTCTGATAGGGTTTTCTTGGTTTTTGGGGGTTTCACCTCCTCTTCCAAGCTCAGAATCCTACAGAACGGTGGTATTTCACATTTCTGTGGTTCTTAGTTTCATTGTAGCCCAATGTGTAAGTAACTTTGATGTGGCTGATTCTGGAAGGAATACAAGAACTGCCTGGAAATGCAGTGACATTACAGAGCCCTCTGAGATGGGGAGCGGAGTGGTGTCCAGTGAGGGAGCAGTGGAGAAAATGTTTGGAAATCAAAACATAATTAAGTAGGACAGAATTTGGCACAGAACAGTAACATTAGGTGCCAGGCACTGTGGTGGGAGAAATCCTTAGGCTCAGGTTCCCATCCAGAGGTTCTTTTCAGCATGCTGCAGGAACATGTCTGCTACCTGAAACATTTAATTTAGACCAAATTCCAGTGAATTGAAGAGTCTAAGAAAGTGCCTGGTGTCATTATTACACTGCACTTGATGATGAAAAACAGTTGGTGTTCACCCTTCTCTCCCAGGGGCAAAAATGACATCTTGAACACTCAGTAGTTGAGCCCTGTGTCTCAGAGGCAGCAGTTCTTTTGAGATCTCCCATAAAACACCGAGTTCACCCCGTCCTGCTGCCTTTCCATATCCAGCAGGATGGCAGGGCACAGGGTAAATTGGCTGCACCTTAACAGTGGTATCTATTTCTTGTACTATATTAAATTTGTGTTGGAATGCATCACATCTGACCTCAAGACAGTGGTTGTGTGAGATGAAGTTCTATTTTATTTGTGTACTGAAGTGCATTTACAGTAACAGGATCAGCTTTTAGAGACTTTCCTTTTACAAAGAGCTGGCACAATGGCTTGGGCTAAAGATAGACCATGTGCATTGCCAAGACCTAATGAGGGTGTGTATATATATAGATATTTATATATATATATAAAAAATTATATAATGATGATTAGCAGATTAAATCAATCTAATTCTGCAAAAGGAGGCAAATTCTTTGTATGCCACTTCAAGTGACGGTGGAGATTTTGACAGGATTTTTGTTTGCCAACTGATGTAAATTCTTGTGCAAAAGAAGGTGTTTTTCTTTTCAGTTGTAGTCACAAGATGAAATATATGTGTTGAGAAATGAAGCTGAAATACAGAAAATGCAAGACCAATTTTAAAAGTACATGCACTGTGTATGAGTATGCATGTGTCTATAGAGAGGCACCTATATATGCATGCACTTCTGATGAATAAGCTTTGAGAGTCTTTCTAAACAATAATAAATTTCTCTTTGTCCTTTATGACAATAATATGAGTAACACACTAAGAATTTTCTAGGCTCACACAGTCTGTTTCTGTAGAAAGTGCTTGCTTTAAGTCTGTATCCAAGAGATCACCACCCTGGCGTAGAGGAGAAAAATAATACAGAGCTCTTGCAGGCAGAGACAAATAGTTTTCTACCTCAGTACACATCTCTGCCTCTAAAAGTGTGCTGCAGCAAGGAAATCCATTTACAGTTTTTCTTTTACATAACAGTTGCACTGCCCTTAAGAGCCCCCGGTTGTTTCCATATTCTCTTCTCCGGTTGTCCTGCAGTATAGCTGCAATGAAAAGCCTGTTTATGGAGAACTGGTGTTCTGCAAAGTGTCTCTCAGCAAACCTTACTGGTCAAAAGCATGTTTGTCATCTTTGGAGGGATTCTCAGATAATAATATGGAGGTTCCTACTTTTTCCAGTACCAGAGTTATTTACCTAAGTGCAGGTGCCTTTTACAGTCTTGCTGTAAGCACACAGATGAAGGCACAAAGCAAGTGGGGATGGATTTGACTTGTAATTGCCGCATCCCTGACTGGCCACAGTCTGTGTCCCCTAGAGTCTGGGGGAGCTGCTCACCCCTGTGCTCAGTGCAGCACATGCACCCTCTGCTCAGCTGGGATGTGTTCTTGAGCTGTCTCTGTGTTAGCTCAGTTTCTGTGACTCCTTCACCTTTGATCCCTTTTTCCTCTACCTGTGTATCCAGTGATCAGATTTTTGAATGCAACAACAATCTCATTTTATATCACGTGCTTGGAAGGACTTGTCTTTGTTCAGATCTGCTGTTTCCTCATCAGTGTTGGGCCTGTCCCTTTTGCTGAGATCCACACTTGGTCCCCACTGTTCAGCAGGCTGGGGGACTCCATGAGGTGTTTTCCTTATTCTGCTCTGATCCTACACCAAATAGAAGCTTGTTTAATATCTTCTGCATCTTAACCCATGTTCCACTGGCACACCCATTGATGCAGTTTCCCCGTGTCTTTTCCACCCTGATCAGCCATTTGTTTTTTCCTAAGCACTTTCAAATGCTGCTGTCTCTGCAAATATTTTTTTGAATCACCTTCCCCAAAAGAAACCACAAAACCTATTAAATTGTCTTCTGTCATCAGTAATTTTGTTTATACTGTTGAGCTCAACATGATCTTAAAGCAGAGAACTGGGCTCAAGAATCAGACAGGCAAGTGCAACAAAGGAAACCCACAGATAACAGAGAATATTTGGCCTGACAGCTGGTCAGCAGTACCAGATCTGGTGGCTGTAGCATATTGTAAACTGGATATGGGGAATATGTGGACAAAACGCAGTGCTGTTAACAACAAGGGGGAAAAAAGGAGCTAATTTTAGTTTGGGATGTCTTAACTGGGATTTTCCATCTAACATGCAGGAGGGACATTGCTTCGTTTTTCCTGGGATTTTTGAGCCTTCAGCTGGGACATGGATGCAATTCTGAGTTTCACCCTTTAAGACAGACATACAAAAATGAGAGAAATATGGAAGGAAAAAAATAGAAATGAGAAGTTCAGCAGATCTGACCTCTGAGGGAAGGTTGAGGAAATTAGATTATTTTGCTCTGGGAAAAAAAGGCTGAAGAAAACCACAGTAACAAATATCTAGTCTGTAAAAGATGCTACAAAGAAGACTGTGATTTCTTTGTTTCTGTATTTTCTGAGGCTAGAACAAGAAGTAATCAGCTTTAATTGTAGGAAATAAGATACAATGCAGGAATTTAAAAACCCCAAACTTTTCCACTGTAGAGTGGAGCAGTAGAAACAGGCACCTGGGTGTGTGGTAGGGCACCCTTAGAGAGTTTTTCTTAAGGAAGTGTTAAGAAAACATCTGTCAGGGGTTGTCAGGGGTATTCTTGATTTTCAATAGCACAGGAGATGGAGCAGGTGATTTATGGAGATTTTTGTCAGACTATTTGTATGTTCCTGCCATAGACTGTAGCCTCTCATTTTTACTGTATTTTGATTGCCGTAATACAAAATTGAAATAGTTCAACAGAACTCTTCTACGAGCTGTAATAAGATCTCACAATGAGAAATGTGATGGATATTGCAGGAAATTCATTTTATGTGCCATAGAGCAGGTGTTGTACATCTCAGAACAGGGGCTATTGTGTCTTGTAATAATGGAATTATGAGTTTGGGAGTTCTCCCAAAGTGGTGTTTTCCACACTTGCTGGTTTGTCAGGCTACTGCTTTTTTTTTTTCCTTAGAAGTCCAGCCTTGAATATATTTCTTTATATAACAGTGTAAAAGTACTTTTGCCATTTCAGCTTGTTCTGTCTGCTCCAGAAAGGGAAAGAGGCAGAGGAGACAAAAGCAGCAAAACAACCCTCAATTCAGTTTTAAATACAAGAAGGTGACATTCAAATACATTTTCAACTTTAAGGTCAAAAGAGACCTGTTAGATTATCTCATCTAGCCTTGACTTGCTTTAATTTATTAACAGTATTGATACTGGTACAAAAATGGTTTCTGATGATGACACAGGAACATGTTTGTGTTCAAGAACCAGCACATCTTCCCACACCACCTGAGGCTGTTGTGTGTGTGCTCGTGTGTATGGACACGTTCTTATTGAGGCATTTATTTGCATCAGTGAGATATTGGCCCTTCTCTATCATTAACAACTTTATTCCATTTGTACAATTCTCTTGCTTTCTGAGCACATTTCTGAGTGTTTACAGGAGTGCAGGTTGCTGGGAAGCAAACTTTTCATATTGTGTTAAGAAATACATGATCAAGTTTGCCAACACAACACTTCAAGAATTGTTTTAATACAGGTCTTCTTGCCATTTTATGTGATGGAACAAATAATTTTTTTAAAGCTTTGGTTTAGGTTTTCCTTAAAGTGCATTTCTGCATCATTTAAACTCCGTGAACATGCAACTCCTATGAGCAGCTTGTATTTAAAATATTTCACCTATAGATAAATGACAGCTTTCATCGTGATAGTAATATATTCGTCATTAATTAGAAAATGCTTGCTATAGAGACTGAGAAACAAGTTGTTGGAACAGTCACTACTGATGATGTATGTAGCTTCTATGTAGTAGAAAAGCTCATAAAAAAACTCCAAAGAGACAATTTAATCTTTTTTTAAGGAGACTTTAATATGATACAATAATTATGAAATTTTATATTATTTTCTTGGACCCCATATGTGTTTTTTTAATCAGCTGTCTTTTGTCTTATTGAACAAGAAACTAGGAACACCTTCTTGTTCTGTGGTTGTATAAACTTAACACTATGTACCCTGCCTCAGACTAACGGGTGATTTCTAATATAAATAAAAACAATTCCTTAGAATTCTGACTTAACAGGACACTTAAGCAGGTTCTCAAGTCTTAAATGCATTATAAACCAAATGTAAGCACTAAAGAATGGAGGCAAATATTTCAATGATTTATTTGTTTAATATGCATAGATCAAAAGACAATTCCACTACTAATTCCTTATTTATTTCACAGCCACTCTCAAAGTATATTTAACAAATGTTCCAGTCCCGAGGTCTTTGCAGGAGTCATGTCAAGTTTGCAGGGCCTGATTAGGGACATGGTTATGTACCAAAGTGGCTTCTTGTTATCAGTCTTTTTTCAACTCTTCGAGAGTTCATTGTTTTCAACAACTAAGAAGTGGTTGATTATCACAGAGAAGCTAAATGAGATCACCCATGAATTGTAGGAATTCTGCCTGTACCCTGTGAGCCTTTCTAGCACAAATGGGATTTTTTTTCAGAATTGTATTATGTCTTTATAGTCAAGATTGGAGTGTTTGGAGTGGGGAGCTGTTAGAGAGGCTTGAAATGAGGTGCTGCAAGAAGGGAGTTGATTGGAAAGGTAGAGAGCAATGAAATCCTCCTGAGCAGTCAATTATGGGCCTCACTGTATTATCAAAGGAACAGAATTAGTGCAGCCCAGAAGAAAAGTGAGTGCACAGTATGACAATAGCCCAGGGCATATCCGAGAGGAATTAGTAAAATGAAACTATTTGCAGTACACAGTGCAGGTACAATGGACAGGAACGGGCTAGAGCAGAAGAGAGGAAACAGGTGCAAGTAGCAGCAAACATTCTGCAAGAACACCAGTCAGGCACTTGGGTAATTGCTGTTTGTTGTGTGTGACACCCATGAGCAGCTACCAAAGCAAGTTACTCAAGAAACGTGGATTTTACAAAGACCAGCAAACAGGGCTCTGTGCAGACTCTGTCCTTGTCTGCCACTGTAGAGTAGATGATCTTTGCAGTCAGTTGGAATAAGATTATTTTATTTACTTTAAGTCAAACAAGAAAAGCCCCCAAAAGAATATGGTTGGTTCCTCTTTTTGTACTTTTGAGTTAAAACATGCTGTGACATAAATACTTTAGTCAAGTCTAATAGAATCACAGAGCAGCGAAAAGAACTTCTCTAATTCAGGAATCAGTGTTTTGTTGGATCAGCAATGCATCACTCTTGCTGTGCACGAGCCATTGGAAATCAAAACCAAACAAAAAAGGAAAAGCACACCATAAAACCATTGTGTGCTTTATTTTAATGGACCTGGATTCTGATATAGTTTGCCAGGTGCAATGGCCACATCCTGCTCCAAGCGTTGTATCTGAGCCAAGGTCCAGGTAGGCAGGATTCACTGTGATCTCATGGACTCAGAATGTCTTCACTGCAAAAAGCTGCAGAATTAAATATCAGTTTTAGATTTGCCTGTTTATGCTAGCTCGTGTTTCTCTGCTGGTATAATCTCAAGCTGGGGTGAGGTCTGCCTAAGGTACATCTCTATTGTCACTATGAAAATAGGAAAAAAGTTCAGTTGTGTGAAGGATCCAAGAGATTTTAAAGGTTGAACTGGAAAGATGGAAGAACAAAACTGGTCCTAAGCAGGAGAGAATAGAAAAAAGTATATTCCTGAGAAAAGACAAATTTGACCACCAGGACACAGCAAAGTTTGGGCAAGTATCCCATTAAGCTCAGTAGGGACTTAATTCATCCAATTAGAAATGTACTGATGTTGCAAAAATGGTGTATTTTTCTACCAGAACAACTTTGCTGACACTTCACTTATGAAAATGGGATAAAAATGGCTTTGCCATCAGGGCTAGAAGTTTTCTAGCAGAACTGAACCAAAAATCCTTTATAGTCACTGCACTTTTGTTTTCACTGTTGCAGAACTAGTGTTGCAAGTTAATCACTGTAAACTCACATTTTAGACACTGTCAATAGGAACTCTTTGAAACTCAAGTTCATGGATTTGAGTTAGTCTTTGTCAAAGCAAATCAGGTTTTGTTGCTCTGTTACCTAGAGCCAGAGGGGGCCAGGTATTTCCTCCCATGTTTCTTTGCACATTTAGCTCAGCAGTTCTTTCTGAGCAGCGTTACTTCTGGTTTCATTTGGATGGAGAATGCTTTTAATGTGTGTTGTAACCTACAAGGAATTGTGCATTGCTTGGTTAAAAAAATAATTTAAAACATGACCTTATTCCCATAGTTCTTCATTTTCTGTCTTATCCTGGTTAGTATAGCAGTTCCATGTCCTTCCTCTGTTGTAATCAAGAGGAAAAACCACAGGCACTGTGTGAGTTTTTTGTTTAAGAAAGTTGCACTGGCCACTTGCATCATCCAGTGAGGAGGTGCTGATGTTAAATGCACCTGTGAGAAAGCTGAATGCTTTTCTCTCATGGTGGTGTGATGATAAATTTTTTCAGGTATGTCAGAAGCACATTTAGACTGAGAGCTGCACCACTGGAAATTGCACATTCCCCCATCTGGGAAGCTCCAGAGTTCTGGGGTGTGCCCTCCAGGATGTTCACTGCCTGGTCTTCAGTGCTGAGCTCCACTGCTCTTGCCACAAAATTTATGTGCAGTCTTCGGGTGTTTTTACAGTTAACTTAAACAACTGCCAAAGAGAAATCTGCCATCATTTCCTGCTTCCTGGACCATTTTGTTACAGTACACAAATGAGTTGTTATGCAGAAAAGGCTGTAGGAAGATGACTCACTCCAACTGCTATTACCAAGGAAGAAGTTGCTCAATTACATTATATGACACCACATCTACTGCTTAATATTTTCCCCTAAAGCTTCCTCTGGCCTTTTTTATATCACTGCTCTTCTATTCTTAATCTGGAAATAAAATGTGATGTGTGAGTTTGTGCCTTATTTCCTCTTGTTCTCTGGTGCTTTTTAATTGAGAAGCTCTTTAAAACAACTGACCATCACTGCAGGTTCTGCAGGCAGTGCTCTTTGCAGCTTTTGGATTCATTCATTCAAACCTTTTTTTAAGCCGTATGTATCCTAATTGTACTGGACTGAAATTGTTCAGTAGAAATTTGTCCAAATCAAAGCAGAAGCCAGTGTATTTATTTTGGAGCTCATAAACATGATTTAAGAAAATAATTACCCAGAGCTTATTTCTGCATTCAGCAATACTGAATTATTCTACCCTTCTAGCCAAAGTCTTCCAAGATGGAGCAGAAGAGCAGACTATAATTTATAAATTGTCCTGAGGTAAAGTCAGATGTTCCTGTCAAGTCTTGCTTCCCAGATTTTACGAAATCTTTAATTTAGGTGCTGTAGATGGTGTTGCCTGCCTGTATTTGACAAGAAAGTCAGAGTTGATGGACACTGATTTGCCACTGGGAACTGAAACCATTAATTGAAGCTGTGGCGACTAATCCATTTCTTTGCTCTGCTTCGTGGGTCCTGACTTAACAGTTTTTGCTACAATCAAAAATTCATTCATGCAAATGCACCTTTTGTGATCAAAGTAATCAATTTTTCTGGCTTGTAGTCGAGAGACTCAGGATTCTAAAGACATATCCACATGTCACTGAATTCCCAAAGGAGCTGAGTGCTCCCAGGGTGGGATGTGTGTTCCTGTGTCTGGAGGAATGGGACAGCAAAGCAAACCTGAGCATAAAGCACTTGGAATGCTGTCAGCTCTGATAGTGGTGTGAAACAAGACACTTGAATATGGATATTTGAAATAAGCATATTAGGTTTGGGGTGTTTGCTTGTTTTCTAGTTTAAAAACACTAAATTTAATGTACAAGAGAAGCTGTCGAGAAAGCACAAAAATGGTGAGGTGGATTTTTTACTTTGTCTTTTTGGTTGGTTGGTTGGTTTTTGTATTCTCAGACTTGGGCTCTGGAAACTTTGGTTATTGCAGGGGTCTTTCTCATCTGTTACTTCTTGTGATGGAGGGAAAGAGAACATTTACTTAGGAAAGGCTTGAGGAAGAGGCTTTTAGTCTAATACATATAAAGTACAGTGAAACACTACTAATGGAAGCCTCATGAATAAATGTATTTTTATTAGTTGGTATTTTGGGAATTATCTGAACATCCCAATAATAAATCTTTTATCACTTATTGGTAGCACTTGCATTGATGTAAATCACAAATATCTTTGCTGTCAGGTTCACATTGGCCTAACTGAGATTAGCAGATGGCCTTTCCCATCCCTACAGTTCCTGTGTGTGAATAAATATACAACTTTGATGCTACATTAAGTGACAAGTACATGAGATTCTTTATGTTTTGCTGCTGCCTTATTGTACTGAGGTGTCTCAAAAGCTCGGTTTGGTTTTGGGGTGTTGGAAGCTGTAGGTTTTTGTGACTCATGTTCTTTTAAGCCTGTATCAGTGTGTGTGTGTAAAATACGTAGGTGAAAAATTAAGAGGATGTTTGGGAGACATAAGGGTAGAAAAGTTTATTCCTGGTTCTCTTCACTCAACATGTTGGTCTGCAAATGTCCTATAGTTTTAGTGAGAGTCCCAGTCAAGTTGATGTTAGGGTTTAAAGGGTCATTAAGTTTGGCTGAAATGGTTTAATTTATGGACATAAGGGAATTGGAGGAGAAAAGCTCTAGCCCTTATTATATAGGAGAACTCTGTAGTACATGTGTACCCTAAAATTTCATAATTAAGGAATTTTTTTATAATTTCTGATCATTAAGCAACAGTGCAATGCCCTTGATCCTGATATTTTCTCAAACTAGTATGTTATAGATAATAGGGGTTAGAAAAGGGCCATAAAATATGTAGGCTGGCATAAGTGTCCTATTTATAATGTAGACTATCTTGCATAACTGCAGGGTCTCAGGTTGATTTTTTAGCTTTATAGTAATTAACATAGATAAAATAAACTTACATGTCCTTGGTTAAGACCAAGAGCAGTGTTAACTAGAACAATGACAACAGCGTGTGCTTAATTTCTCAGCATTCCCTTCAGAAGAAATCTCTAAGCCTTTTGTACTGTTAATTAGCAGAGCAATATTGCTTTGCTGAACTGCAGTCACAATTCTCATTTAATAGTTTTCACTGTAAAGTCTACATAATTGCTTATCATTGCTCACACGTGTGGGTACAGCTGATACAGCACTGGCTGAAGGAGAGGAAAAAGATGCCCTCAGTGTGAGGAAGCCACTGAACCATGCTAAACAATTGTGGGAATAACTCTTATTTTCATGACTTTTGCACATGTAACTCTGAACCATGAAACTCTATTCAGATAGATTTGTCTGGTTTAATACACCAGCACTGTAACTTCGTTAAGGTCAATTGCAGGAGACTTTTGCCTTTTCATTTGCTGCCTCGGAGGGGATGCTTTGGTTTTCATTTGTCTTTGTCAAGTTACAGCATTTTATCTTGTTTAACGTTAGCATCAGGAATGTCATATCCAGTGGATGGGTTTTTTCCTGAATGACATCAAATGTATTACTTGGAGGTCTGAGATGTTAGCTGGAGTGGCAGAAGTATTGCTTTATTCAAGTTTTCTGGGATTCCAAAGCTTAAAAAATCAGTATGTTATATAGATATTGAAAATAGAACAGTTTAAGAAATTATGAAATCCTGAAAATGGCATTTCTGAACCTTGTTAATAATAACATCATAAATAGCAGAATATCATAAAATCAGTGTAATTGAAGACAAAACACAAGTTTGGGAGGATGGCAGATTTAGTAGGGATTTGCTCTTTGAATTCCTTATTTCCTTGACCTTTGTTTGTAAGAAAGAAGTTAAGATCCTGCAATCAAGGACTGTTCTTCTTTGTTAGGGTTGGTATTCTGGATTTTTAGGTATCCAGTACAGATCATGTAGAGAATGTGGAAAAAGGGAACATCCAAGTACTACAGCAGTGTGATTGTAGATCATGGAGTTCCCCAAAGCCAGGTTTTTAAGGTGAATTTCCTACAGCAATCAGCCTTTTTGTATGTACACTGTGCATATTAATTATTTTTGAATTCACATTGAAATTAGGCATTTTTTTGTTAAACCCTTAAAATCCATGTGTGAAATCAGTTTCAAAAGGAAACTCTGCAAATGCTGTCTGACCTGCTCTCTTCTTTCTTCATTTAATATTTATATTGTGTGTGCAATAAAAGCTATGCAGTGCTTTCCAGGAACTTCAGCATCTGGCCTGCTTCCAGCATGTTTGTCTCTAGCCAATGTTCTGGAATAGCTGGTGATTATTTACCTGTATAAGTGATTAAACACATTCTCATTACAAGTGAAGCTTAGCAGGGTTTTTCCTTGTGGTCCAGGACAACACGTTCTTCATCAGTGTTCTTTAATAACTTATCTATTTCTCCTTCTCTTCCATTTCATTTCTGTTCAGGACATTTTCTGACTCTGCTGACCACGTTAATCTTCAATAGTGCCCGAGGGATTTTGCTGTCTGCTCCTTTGGCATAGTCCTAAATTAGCTCAGTTCGCATTTGTTCAGGATATAGCACTGAACATACACTGTAGTATGGAATAGGACAATCTCTGCTCTTCTCTTGGATGATTAGTATTCCAGGATAGTCTTTCCTATGACTGGTGATTTCAAATCAGAACATTTGTTGGCATGATATTAGTTTTTTCTTCCTTGCTACCAATCCACAGAACATTTTGTCAGCAGAGGCAGCAGTTTGACTCAGCTCGTCCTGCCCTGACAGATCGTTTGGTAGATAGAAGTGTTAGATTCCATTTTCCTCAGGAAAGCTCAAACTAAACAAATAATTCAATTCCCATATCGATGCTGGGCCCCTTCCACATTTTATCCAGGCTGGGCAGATGTAACTTTTTAAAGATAGCTCAGTGGGGCTTTTTTGTTTGTTTTGGTTTTGCTTTTATTCCTTGTCAGTGCACTCATGTGAACACATCATCTGGGAGCTAACAGTGGTTACTTATTATCACATTTAAATTAACATCCCAAACATAGTTTCTTCAGGCTTTCATGTCCGCATACTTTAGTCACACCTGCTGGCTTCCAGTCCTCAGCTCCTGGAAGAAACCTCTGGGTAGCCAAATATGCAAGGATGGGCTTGCTCACTCACTGACTGGGTGGGGATTGGTTGAGCTGCTGTCCTGTATGTCCTAGCACTGTAATGTATTTCACCTAGGACTTAATGTATTTCACCCATAGCTTTCTTTTGTCTGTTGTTCCTGTTCTGTCCCATCCCACAAAGATTCAATGATGCAGCAAGCACCAGGACACTCTACAGTATTGAATGGGCAAAAGAATGTTTATTTGCCTGTATGTCCACAGTGTGCCAGAATTTAGTTCTTTCAGAGTGAAAACATCCATATGTATGTTTCAGGGTGACAATTTGTTACTTATGGTTGGAATGCTAAGATAAAATGCAGATTTCTCTCAGCATGTTCCCTTCTTCTGTGTGGAAGGGTGGAATGATCAGAACTAGAGAAACTACTGAAGGACTCCTTGTGACAGCCAACAGCTTTTTAATGCAACAATGAACACTTGTTTATTCAACGTTGCTTTCAGCTCCAGTCTCTCATTCATAGAGGAAGAGAGAACAAAAACTAGAAAACAAAAATCTAATTAATTTAAGGGTATTGAATGCTTGTTAAAATTCACCTGTCCCAGAATGTCCATTTATCATGATTATGACTGAACAAGCAAGCTAGGAAAGGTGCTGCTTCTTCATTTGATGCAAAATCATGATTTATTACCCTGTTTTTTAGTAATGGTTGAATCTAATGAACGTTTCTGCATGACAAATCATTTGTCTTCAGAGTAAAATTAGACACGTTATTCTTTCATGTAGAACATTACACAGCAATTCATGGGATACAGAAATCTTGTATCACTAAATTATTGCCAAGGTACTGGCTGCATATATAAAGAACATGTGTGCATTAATGTTTTAATATTATATAGTCTCCTGTTTGTAAAATTATGCAGATATTGTCATTTGACCTAATCAGTTTGCAAACTACATTTTCCTTCATGCTTATAATCCTTGTCAGAGATCTGAAAAACACATATCTTGATGAATAATTGGCTTCTTTGTCCATTTGTTGTATGCACATATAGAAGTAACATGTTCCATTTTTATTTAGTGGATTCTGTATGTAATAATGGTACTTCCTACCTGAACAGTGCAACTACATTTTTCTTTTTTCTTTTTCATTTTTTTTTTTTAGGAGGAGATATTTTAATATTACTGCTGCTCATTTGCTTCCAGACTGCTCTTTATAGAGATCCTCCTGAGTAATTTTACAGTACAGGCAGCTGCCAGGTTGGGGTCTTGATGCTGCTCCTTTAACAGAAGCTCCATGGATTTCATAAAGGATAATCATTCTTTAAATGTTCTAGTAGCAAAAAGATGATGTAAACTACTCCATAGACTTCTGTGGAAGTCTGCCTGCTTTATTATTCTAGCACTGCTGTAGTACCATATGTTTCAACCTGCTTCTAGGCTCTTTTAGTCATCAGAAAAACTTCAGGCAGACGGTGTTCTAATTAAACCTAAAAAACCTTAAAATTTGCTGTAAACTGAGCCAGTTCTCTGATTGTGAGATTAGATTGTGCTAGAACTGGGGCTTACAGAAGACCTTGTGCATCAAATGTTTGTACTCTGGCCTCTCTCTCTGTGCACAGTGATTTATTGTTAGCAGTAACACTAGACACCTATGTAAGAGTAGAACCAGCAGGCCAGCCCTGGTGGGCTGTGCTCCAGGAGGGTTTCCAACCCCCTGAGAAGCTGCTCTAGAGTCTCTCTTAGTGGTCTTGGAGAGCAGAGAGTGCAGGAATCAGAGCTGGTTCTGGATGAGGAAAGGGACAGTGCTTTGGTGATGCTCTGGTTCTGCTGGCAAAGCCCCTGTCCTGGTGATGGGAATGCTGGTGTGAGTGCCACGGGAGCTGGAGCAGGTGACAGGGAATTAGAGGGCACTTGGAGTCAGCCAGCTGACCTCCCAGCCCAGCTGCTCTCACCTCTGACCATTCCTTATGGAATTGGCTTCCTTTGCACCACAGGCTCACCTGAGAAACACAGTGATGTGCTCAGGGGATCAGCTGCTGCTGGGACCAGCGCTGGGCTGTGGTGGTGATGTGCTTGTGCAAATGGAAGGGGTCTGTGCTGCACTCCTGTGCTGCAGGGCTCTTAGTTCCACGTGAGAAGCAGTCTCTGTGAAATGAAGCAGTTAACTTCACAGGGGAATAAAAAAAAAGTACTCGCTGTACTTTCAGTATTTTTCAACATTTGGTATTATTTCATATATATATATATTCAGTACTCAGTGAATTGATATAATTATTTTCCATTAGTCTCAGGTCAAGAGCTTAGAAACCCAGTGAAGGTGCAGTAACACTTTTTTGTTCTTTGAAGCTATTGAATTCATTTGGTTAACACATTTCAGTCTTTGCAGTCAACAAGGTGGTGATTTTAAATGAAAGTTGGGAATGTTATGCCACTATTTCATTGTTAGTGCTTGGTTGAAAGTCCCAATTATGGCAAGATTCATAATAAAACTTGATAACAAAACAGCAGCTGAAGTGAGCGGCTGGAAAGATAGATGAAAAGTAGGTAAAATAATTAGCTGTCTCACAGTTGATGTGGCAAAAAAAGCATCTCAGGATAACAAATAGCTAGTACTGAAAGCAATCCATTATGTGCAAGGAAAGGTAAGACAATGACTAAGTAATAGTTGTTGCAGAATCCCTCACAGTTTGGATATAAACATGATTTTAGTGTCTGCATCTGTTACAGAGGGGTCTTTTCCTGGTGGAATGCACCAACTTCCCCCCAAAACTTTTTTCTCCTGTTTGTTTGTTTGTTTGTTTTTTTCTTTTTTACTTCTTACCTAGGAGGTAACCTGGTGCTTCATCTTAATTACCCTGTGTTGTTTCAGTTCTTTGGAGATACAAATGTCTTTGTCAGACCTGGTGGTGACATCTGTATTAGCCTACTTTAAATCTCTGCTGTAGCAGAAAAAAACTTAACTGTTCCTTCCCCCTTGGCTTGTTACTGTGCATGTTTCAGCATGAATTGTTCTGTCCATTGAACATTCATATTTTATACCACAAAACATTATGGGGACAGAGTACCCAACCTTTCTCATCTGCTGTGGGGTAGATGCTGTTTCCCCTAAGTTCATTCCTTTTAGGATAGTAAAAAACATCCCAGGATAGGTTAAATGTTAGTGTACTCTGAGTTATCTGAGAGAGGCTGAAATTTTGGGTTGTGTTTTTCCTCTCCAGTGCAGGGAACAGGAAGGGATAACAGTCCCAGTGCTTCTGGAAGCTGTTGCGTGCCTTCTGCAGGATGAGACAGAGCTCTGTGTTTCTTACTGCCTGGGCTTCTCAGAAGGTGGAACCATGGGGAGCTCAAAAGATCACTCAAGTTTAGTTGAAGAAACTAATGAGCTTTTGGAGGGGGGTTGTTTGATTCAGTAGGTGAATATTCAGCTGTGTAAATTACAGGAAGATATTTGGTCCCAACTTCACAAATGGTGAAGTGCAAGAAATCTGTCTGGGGTTATTTATTGTCTGGGAATTTTTCAGCATCTCTGAACTCTCTGTACTTCCTGGTAAATGTGACACTGCCTACCACTGATACTAGGATTGCTGTGTTCTAGGATGAGCTATTGTATTTTAAGGCAATTAAAAAAAAACCCCAAACCCAGCCTTCCAGGTTTGAAAATAATAATTGGGCATTCTGTTGTTTATTTTTTCTTAATGTTTGTTTTATTTTTAAACAGTGCCTGAGAAACAGTGCTTAAGCCTTGTTTCCCCCAGCAGTGTTTTTTACCTGTGACATCTTACTGAATTTACAGGGAAGATGTAGAAGGTATGGTATTAATAAGGGAGATAATCTATACCTTGTGGCAGATCTTTGAGCAAACATGATTCTGGAAGAGATTTGAAAGGCTCTGTGCTCTCCCTGCAGCAATGGTCAAGTGTATGTACTTGGATTTTTTTGGCCCTTGGATGAATGGTTGAAGCATTAATTTTGCTTTTCATCTGATCCTCTGTGGGCACTTCATTATCCCATAGTGATCCTCTGTCAGTGCTGATGGGAGTGTACACAGTAGTACAGGTCTATATTTCCATGACTAAAGCTTTTTTTTGCCTTTTTAGCTATAGATAATTTCTGTTTGTGTCCACAAAATTCACACAGCAGTATACAATTGCATTTGAGATGTTTCAGCACTTACTGCATTTCATGTCTTGAGTGAGCTCTGGTTATATTTTCAGCATAAATAATAATTAGCAAACGATGTTACATTGTGTAAAAGTAGGAAAATTCGGAACTCATGGTGTTCTAATTTGTAACAAATACCCCTAGCAGGACTGGACCACTTCTCTGATTGTTGGTAACTGCCTGCCCTTCTAGAGAGCACCTCGGCTTAGTGTCAGCTCTGGGAAATCTTCTGAGCAGACAGTACGTGTTTTCTGAACAAAAAGGTGAAAATACTGCAAAATACATTTTGCAGATTCTCAGTGTAAGAGCTCATACTCATGCATGTTGGAATTTTATTTCCAAACTGTGGAGGTGAATGCCTGTTGGATTTGCCTGTGGGAGGAGAATTTTGTAGTTTCTTGTATTTGTTATATAGACACCAGATTCAATTATGAGCTCTGAAGAAGGAAACTGTGTTTATTACAGAAACTGGAAGAGACAGTAAAACACAAGGTTCTGGTTTTGACTGTTGGTTGCATCAACAGGGGAAAAAAAATTAATTATATATTTCAGAAGATTGGACCAATAAATCATCACCTCCTAAACAGCTTCCCTGTTTTTTAACTGAGCTATTTATCAGAGTTGATAAAGCCTTTGGGACAAGAGAAGGTCACTTGCTTCTCTGTAAAATGCAGGGATGGGTAAATAGTAGTGAGAAGTGATAATGTGCCTGTCTGTTTGCTGGCTGCTGTTGCTGGAGTCACAAAGGATGTGTAGTTCCCAGTGGATTCCAGAGCACCTCCCGCTGCCTTGTAAGAGATCCCCTGTCTTGGCATTCTCCTTTCCTTTCCTTTCACAGGGAGAATCCTGTGTGTTTGCTATGCTTATGTGGACTTCCACATTTTAATTTGAACATTTTAGCACACTTTTATTTTAAATAGATAGAAAAGTATCACTGGGAGTAGATGATGGAACAGACATTTCAAGCAAACAGTCCCTTAAGCATAGAACAGGCAATAGAAAGATTAGAAATTTCTCCAAAGCAAAGTAATCCCCAAGAATCCTCCTTGTTCGTTAAGAGCCCACCATATTAACTTAGCAAAATGCTTCCTCCTTTAAGCAGGGTCTCATTTCTCTGTTTTCCAAAGTTCAGATCCTCTTTCCCCCTCCCTTAGTACACTTTTAACTTTGAATAATGTTTGCAAACTTTGAAGGGGACAAAGTGTCACTTTTCATAATTCTGACAGGATACCTCAGTGGTCAGTCAGTAGAGCAGTGCCCTAAAGGCATGTCTCAAATTCCCAGACTTAGACTTGTATTCTCAGGGAACAGATTGAAGAAAATATACTGAAGGTACTGTGTATGTGCTCATGTAAATGAACAAACTCTTCTGAAAATAGTGGTGTGTCACAGGGGGAAAAAATGAGATGATGGGAGAAAAATTAGGCTAAGCTGTGTTTTAAAACTGAAATACATATCTTGGTACACGTCAGAAACCAGTCTTAACTTTTGTGTGGCATTTTATCAGAACTCTGGATTTGGTGTTTGCATTATGCCACAGAGCTCCCTAGCTTGTAGAGGAATTTATCTAAGAGGATTTGGGACTTAGAATTCAGGCCTAAAGCTATGCTTGTCCATCAATAGACTGTGGGTATCTCTATACTTCTAGTTCTGCAGTTAATTAGCTGGGTTTCTATGGGCTCAGGAGTTCTTGTGCTATTTTTATTGGTCTCTCTGCTTAAAAGTAATAAAGTGTAACAAAGCTTTAGAACTGGAAATGTTTTGATACATGGGGCAACATTAGTATTTGAAACAGCAATACTAATTTGTATTGTCCCTATTTGCTGAACACTCGGATTAATTTTTTTTCTCATAGTCATTTAATATGCTGAGTTTTAAACATTCACAGCTCAATTCTCTCTTGTGCCCCTGAGGTTGCCAATGTTATATTTTTCCAAATTGAGTTCTGTATCTTTCTAGTTTAATGACACTGGTTTTTGATCTCTGATCTCATGCAATTTTATGGATTTCTTCCACTGATATTCTGTAAAATATTGCTTTATTCATATTGAGACTGCATACTTTACTTCCATAGATTCCTCTTCCTTTCTTTTCTGACTTACATTTGAGCCTGTGTTAACCACTGATTGAATACATGACAGGAGGGGCTCAGAAGGGTACAGGCAGCTCGACTGCACAGCTCAGTGCTTCAGCGTGGGGCAGAAATTTGTGTTGGTGGAGTTGTGCATTGTCAAAGGCCACTTCAAAGGTCAGTATTCTGGGTGAGTGAGAAGTCTTTGCTTCAGCACTAGGTTTAGGACAGTCACTGTGCAGGCTGAAATTCCAGCATATTCAGCCCCTCAGGTTGTAAAGGACCCTGCTGGGCAGACTGGCACAAGCCTTCCCTCAGCATGTTGGTAACCCTGGTGTTTGCTGTACATTTGTGACTTTCATACCCAGCTACTTTTTGAAGGTAAGTAGAATACTGAGGATACTTTATAGAGACAGATTTTATTCCTCTCCCTTTTGTCCTCGTTATCAACACTTCCCTGCTAATGATTCACAGATACATTAAAACATGTTCATCCAAACCTGATACATAGCCACCAAAAATGAGACTCAAATGAAATTTCTCAAAACTATGTATACTAAGCAAGGAAAACATCTTGTTAAAAATGTATATGTTTATGTACTCGTTAGCCTTAGACACTGTGATATAGGCGAGCTTTCATTTACTAAGCTTAGTTGCTTTTTCAATGCTGCTACATTCAACTGAATTCTTCTTGTGAAAAATGGATAATGGAACATTACACTTTAGTCTTATTATTTATTTGTGTATGAAAAGGGAAGGGGACAATGTCCTAAATGCAAATACCAAAGACCTTGCCTCGAAGACAACTACTTTCTATTAAATGCATTAGATTCAAAGCAATAAATTAGAAGGCTTATTGAAATTCTAAGCATTATTTCCATTCTCATTTTACATTAATCGACAAAATGGGCTCACTCTTGATAAAGCTCCAAGAAATTGTTAGTGATCCACTCTCTGCCTGGGTACACTGTTGCTATTGCAAGTGGTTTGGCTGTTTATTTTATTTTACTGCTCTGAGTTGAGTAGCACTTCTGAGGAACCCTTTCTTTTCATCCTCTCTCACCTACTACTTCTTTTAGCTGCATCAATGGATGGAAACTCTAATTTTATGATGGGTGGAGCCTCAAAATGGGATGCCATGTTAAGACTCAGAACAGGGGGAGAGCTGTGTTGGTGCTGCCTTTTCCTTTGTTTCCTCAGGCTGTTGGAGGTCAGAACAGTCAGACTCACCGGCTGAGGCTGGGTATTGTGCAGTTGGGCTTGTAATACAAATATGCAGAGGAGCTGGAAACATTAAGCTGCAAGAGTAATGAATGTATTTGAGAAATTGAGAGTTGTTAGAGTAGGAATGCAACAGGGAACCATTAGCAGGTGAAACTCCTGTTAAATCAACTTTGCTTCTGAGTCTGCTATACAAAAAGATCATGTTACCTGTTAAGAGAGCAAATACTTACAGTTCTTTAGACTTCCTGATTGAAGTATGGATTAAAAATGCAGTGTAGTATCAACATGGCAATTCCTCACTTAGATGGTCTCTGTTAGGGTTAAAGTTTTTTTCCAACTCAGGATCTGTCCTGCTGCTGGATGAAATTATTTTTTCTCACTGCATGTCATGTAGCACATTTGTCTGACTCAGTGCAGGTCGATCTAATGAAAAACTCCTTGCAAATTGACCCATTTATTAACTGCTTAACAAATTGTAGTATTAACTTGCATTCCACCTGTGCTGTAACAGGCTGAGAGATATTGCAGGTTGGCAAAACTAAGGATCTTGCAGGTCTTTCCGCTGTTGTTACACGAAGAAGCTTTGAATTCCATCTCTCTTCTAAGTTACTGAAGTGCCACTCAACGGTACTACTTTCATGACTCATAAAGTGAGTAACAGCTGCAGCCTGTAGCAGCATATTAACAGTTCATCCTGTGACCCTGGGTTCAATAATAGCTCTGCCCAGTGCATCAATGAAAATAAAGTATTGAAAGAATGGCCATTATTAGCTGAGGATTCATTCTCTTAACCATCCTTCTCGTGCATACTTTCACCATGTTCTGTTTTTGTGAAGGGAATTGACAAGGCTGCTACTCAGAATTGCTCAGTCCAAGTTTGGAGGTTCTTCCAAGACTAAACGAACTGCATGAGGCTCACTTGGAAATTGGAGTTTTCCTTTTGCCAGGTAAAATTCAGTCCCAGGTCCTCCTCCTGTCAAGTGCAGTTAATGCAACAGAACATCTCCCTGCTCTGTGTGAGGCTTCTCCTGTGCTTAGTGCTCCCAGGGCAGATTTCCAGTGGATCCCAGCCAGTTCTCTGGCTTTTCGTGGAAGACTTGCAAGTGTTCTGATACAAACATGTAATTACTCTTCTTGGAGCTACAGCATCCTCACAATGATCAGCTGAGCAGATCAATATCTCCCTTCTAGAACTGACATGCCCAGTATTGGGTGGTTGAAATTTCCAAACAGTTAATTAAAAGATATTGCTGAAATCTCCTCCAGTAGCTGAAAACAACTTTATACCCTCTGAGAAGCACTGGTAGACTAACCTGCTAATTTCAGTAGGTTTTATAACTATGGTAACAAGCATGCAGCATGTGACTGTTGTGTAATAATGAGATTTGGCTTTTGTTTTTCTCCAAAATATGGTGTCCTTTGGGGGGGGGAAAAATAAAGGCATCTCTGGCAACTATTTGTTAATTTCCACAAAGATCCAGCAGTGATAAATTTGGGTGAGATAGAATGAGGAGAAGAAGGCACTAGAACCTTTCACCTGATTGTGGCAACATGGAAAACCTTGGTCAGAGCATATAAACCCTCATGTTCTTTGATGGAGAGGAAATCCTATGCTAAAAGGATTTGTCTGGCATCTCTGCTGGATCTACTAAATGCTGAAGAAGAGGATCTGATTTGAAGGATCTGATTGGAAAGATCTTTATTTACACTGTCTTATGCATAAAGGTTTGGAATAAAAAAAATGTGCGTGTTCTAACATACCGAGCATCTGCCACTGGTGATGAATTGTGTTTACAAGCTACCATTCTCCTGATGTGCATAAGTACCCTCCTTGGCTGGCAGTGATCACATTCCTCAGTGGCAATAATCCAGGGCTGTGGTTTCTTGCAGAGCTGAGGCTGCAGTTGAGGAGCCATTTCACCTGGAAAGCAGGTAAAATGGCAACTTTCTTCCCTGGTGGCATTTTATGGGAAAACATCAAGTTGCAGTAGATGTATCATCCTTCAACTGTTTGACTTAGTAGAAATCAATGATAAGTTCATATCCTCAACTGGAAAAAATAGATCAATTAATAGCCAAAAAAGGGCAAAATCAATACAATGTATAAAACAGTGTCGGCCTAATTAAAATGTCCTGTGCACCTCAAAATTACTTAATGCCTAAAACTACTGAACAGCAATTCCCAGTCTGCCAGAGGAGGAATAAAATAATGATTAAAAAATGCAGGCTCCCATCATTTGCAATACCAAGTTTAAAAGGAGCTTCCTTTTGGATTAGGAGCTGAGAACAAGTAACTACAAGGAGCTTCAGAGGCTGCCTTTCCTGAACTGTTCAGCCCCAATCCTGCTGACTTGGAGCAGCTTTGAGGCTGTTTCCCTGTGTGTGAAGTCTTCTTGAACAATTACCCTGATATGTCAGTCTTGAGCAAGTTTTCCATTAATTTTGGTCAGTCTTCATTTCCAGCCTGCTGTTTCTCTTCCTTCAGAGCACACCTATTTAAATGTTGCTTTTACAACAAAAATGTGTTCTTTGTATCTTGGCTTCCCCAGATGTGTTCTAGAATTGCCCTGGGCAGTGATGCAGAATTTGGAGCTGACACTTCCTCACGCCTCTTTGTTTTACTTGTGAGGAAGATACCTCTGGATTCTATCTCTGTTCTTCTAACCCTTTATTTAGACTTATCTTGTTCATACTGATAATTCTGGATGTTTTGTGAGAGAAGGGAAGAATAAGGTAGGAAATATGAAGAAAGGAAGCACTCATGTAGTGATTATCATTTGTATCCACTGTATTGTTCTGATGGTAACAAATGAAACAATGCCATAAATGTAGCTGTGTTGTAGGGTATATTATTATTTGTTCTTTTTGTGTTCATTGTTGGTACAAGAATATGTCAAATTTATTTTTTTCCATCTTCTGCCTGCTAAAGTAAACAGTAATACTAAATACATTGTGCATTAGCTTGGCTGTTCTACCTGGTTTAGATTTGATTTGGTTTTCCTGAATTGCAGTTATAATGATAGCTTCAGGAGAAGACTGATGGAGGTGTTATCTCAGTGTATAAGTGACTTTTATCAGCATGGTTATTCTTATTTTGATAGAGCATCTTTTCCACTCTTTTGTTTGCAGGAAGATAAGCAAATTGCTACAGTTTTCTAGTGTGGACAAGAGCTCCATTTGGCAAGTTCTAACATGTGTGAGAATCCTAAAATCTAAAGATGGGAAGACAGCTGTTATCAAATGAAATTTAGTAAGGCTCAAGAAAGGAGCCAAAAGCAAGTGAGATGCAAAGTCATAACCCTGCCATAGTTTTAAAATGGGTGGGATTTGTTTTAAGTTCATTTCAGGATCTGCTCTAAGAAAGATTCACTAAGAGAGGAAATAATTAGATGCTACTTCATTGAAATGTCTGCCTGGACAGATTTCTTCATTCTGTGGTAACGTGAGGATTGGAAATCTTGTGATCTAAATAGCACTAATGCTGCTGCTTTAAAGGTATCAGTGTGAGGAGAGGTTTTGTGGGAAAGTTGTTCTGCCAGACAAAGTGTAGACTGATGGTTGAGAGCAGTCAGATGGAAGTGAAAAATACAATTTTAAATCCTTACACCAAATCAGGGATCTCTGATAGTCAGAGATGACACAGCTAACTGTTCTGGTCAGGGTACACCTCATTCCTTCCTATTCACCACGTTTCTGCCCTAGTTCACCAAAGAGTGGCTTCAGATTGGTAGCCCCATAATGTACAATACATTGTTATTATTACAATAATCAATATTGATTGAAGTAAATATTTGAGACTAGAATATTGGTGTTACATCATCCTGTGATATCTGTATTGAATTAACTGCTTTTCTGATTATACAGAGAACAGAATTTCATTATAGGAGTTAAGACCCACTGAGTTAGTATACGATCCCAAGCCACTTAAATTGATCTGGATTATTTGGGGTTTTTGGCAGTGCTAACATATCCAGCTGTGGGGGGGTTGTTTGCTTTAGTGTTTTATTTTTAGTATTGCAAACCAAATAACCACATCCAGCTACAGAAACTGCTTGGATTGTATCATAAGTGACTATTCTCTTCTAGTCTTCAAATATTTGTTGATAAATGCCAGCAAAGGAGACACTTTAAGGCACTGTGAAAAACAAAAAGCAAAGAAACACAATAAAAATATGCAAGTAAAAATGAATGTCTGTCCTTTGGTACTGCAGACTAAGAAGTCCACCTGGTCTGTAACTGGTAACAATTGTGACTGTCCAGTTTTGGTAGGGTTTGGAGATTCCTTTTTGTTGTTTTGTTTGTTTTCTGAATGTGTCGGGGCTTTCACAAAATGGGACAGATGCATTGTCTGTGTGGGCTGTTTGGTAGCAAAACGTTTGTGTCTACATGACGAGCAGAGCATTTATCAGGATATTAGTGCTCTGGGATCAGCCATTTGATCCCAGAGGAACACTGGACAGTGATGGGAAGGCTTTCTTTGACAAGTCCTTTCTCATTGTTTTGGGTATGCAAAGAGGTGTGCAGGCTGTACAGATGATAGTTTTATTCTATTCATGCTTCTCTAGCTCCTAAAGGCTCTTCTTTTCCATATATTAAAGGTTTGTTTGTTTGATTTTTCTTTTTTTAATGAGAAACCTTTTTCTTACTTGATAAATGCATTAGTGTTGCTGTGTGGGGCCCTCTGCTCTCCCAGCCAAGCTCAGCCTGCTTGGTCCTGTTTCCAGCCCAGCAAATGTAGCACTCCACAGCCTTTCTACCCATCTGGGAAATGGGTAAATGCACTCATCCAGAAAGTGGCAGCACTGATCTTTGCAAGAAGTTGTAAGCTCCATGCAGAGCTGTAGCATGTGGGTTTTTTATTTTGTCTTCTAAAAACTTTAAATAGATTGTTGAGTGGGTCCCTGAAAATTATTGAGGTATTTCCTCTTTTTGATATTCATTGAAATGCATTAATCACTGTTTTTTGGGAACCCTTTTTCCTGGTTAGTATGTTTACACATATTTCCCATTCACTTCCTTCAGGGATTACAGCTACATCAGTTTAATCATGTACTTGCAGAAAAGCACAGAAAGTTTCAGTGGGGTAAGACATTCCTGTCAAGAGCAAGGCTGTGTTGTTTACGTATAGAAATGAGACTATTGACAGTGTTAATGGTGTTTAAAGTAGACATTTAGAGATGCCACTGTTTGTGTATAAATGTTTTATAATTAATTGGAAGTACACTTGAGGAAAGCTAAGCTGATGGGATCATAACCATAAGGCTGGTTTGTTGTCCTGATTGGTACATTGTGTGTCTAATTGTTTGTTGATCTGGCGTGGCTCACAGATGCATTTAATGATTCCCACTTGGGCTGCCTTGGTTTGCATTGATCTTCCCAGACACATGGGAGCATGAGATGTGAAGGATGTGGTTTAATTAGGCTACAGCTTTATTAATGTAGCTCATCTGGGAGCTCTTCAGCAATAACTTATAAAGTACAGGTCATGATGTCTTGAGTTGCTGCCAGCTGGCAGAAGTTTGCATTTGCCTCCCCAGGCTTTTGCTGGGCACCTGCTGCAACCCCATGTGTGAGGATTAAAGTGCTTGAGGTCTCTTAGCGGGGCAGTAAGTGTTAGACTGTGACCTTACACATCACTTTCTAGTTCTTTCTCAATGTGGAACCAGGTCTCTCTTGATGAGTGATCTGCACTGTGCAGCTGGTGGAGGGGCATCAGTTATTGATTAGTTTATTTGTCCTGCCCAAGGTTTCTGCATTGCTAATAGTTAATAGCTTTTACAAAATATGTTCCTTGAGGGGAAGGAACTTGCTCCCAAAGGGCTCAAATCAGATATGATTATGGTAAGTAGTCACTGATTTTCACTGATGCTTTTCCTGCCCCTGATTTACAGATGTTCTGGTTTTGTACCCCTGGAAAGGGCTAAATTCTCCACTGATGTATTTCAGATCAGTTTATAGTTAGCATTATAGAAAGGGCCAGTGTCTGCCACCAGTGTTTGTGTGAGAGCTCATACAGTGTTTCCACCCACCTATCCAAATAATCCCTGCACCTCTCTGCTTTTCACTACTGGAAATTCTAAAAAGGGCAGAACTGGCCCCAGTGCAATCCCATTCTGTCATTCTTCTGTTCTGAGCTGCAGTGAAATGAAATTAGACTTGTGGATCTTCTGTACCCAGCCACACCTGCTCAGTGCTGATGCCACCTTTTGAGGGGTTCCTGTGCTCCAGGAGGAAAAGATCAGCAGAAGCAGGCATGTGTGGACAGCAAGTATTTAGTTTCTCTGATGGAGATTAGTTTGGAATAATTGTGTTGTGGTCCTATCCATGCCTACTGGATTGCTTTGTTTGTTCTTTTTTTTCCAGCTGCAAAACACTGAACCTTGCAGTGTATTGCATGTCCCTTTTTTTTTTTTTTTTTTTTTGCAGTTTTTTCTCCTTTGAAGAACCTTAAAGAAGTTAAGATGCTTTCTGATTGCCCTCTTTTTCTCCAGGACACATCTGCTGTTGCTCAGGAGGGACACACGGGGTGTCAGGTCTTGGCTGCTCCCTCCCTTTTGTGAGCAGTTGTACTGCAAAGCAGCGTGTAAATCTTTCTGTGCAGGGTTTTACTTGGTTTGATGGATATGATCCATCCTGCAGCATTACCAGTGACAAAGTAATTCAGCACTGGGAAGCATGACTGTTCTGGTCTCGAGGGAATGGCTTAAGCTGAAGGTTATAAGGTCCACACAGCACTGCAGGGTGCAGAAGAGCCAGTGATTGCTGAGTGCTGCTGCCTGCTTCCCTGCCCTCGTGCCTGCAGCCATTCTTGCCATGCCAGCAAAGGGAATAATTAAATCCTAGTCAGTTTTTCCTGTTAATCCAGATATAGCCTAAAGCCCTGCCTTTGAGGTAGGAGGAGTGTGGTTTAGGATCCATTTTTAACATGTGCTATGGTATTCTGGTTTTCTGGATGCAGACCAGTTTGTACACACAATGTTTTAAACGTGCTATTTAAAATTATTACATACTTCCACTGAGTGTAGCAATTCCTGATTGTTTCATTTCTTCTGGAAGGATGCTGTTGGTGACTTTTAAAATTATTTGTATTGAACTGTAGAGTATAAACTTGTATAGCTGGGAAAAAAATTTCGTAGATGGATTATATGTTCTGTTCAGAGGCAGCTCTAATGTGAGCATGGGAAGGAATTTGGATGAAGAGTATATCTGATGTCTGGGTATGTCTATAAAGCATATGAAAGGTTGTGCAAATAGATGGTTACTTCTTCATAAGCACAAAACCTTTGCCACTGATCCTTTTATTTTTACAATATCAAAAGCAACACAGCAGACTAGTTTTAGCATTTATGTGCTGTTATTATACAAACGTTTAGGAAAGCAAATTGGATTACCTAATCATGAAGGGAAGTTAAAACCAGAGTCTTGATTCTTCTGCTATGCTTCCAAATTCTGTTGTCTCTGTAGCATTGGCTTGATAGAAGAATAATTTGCATGTTAACTTGTTTAGTGCAGTGATGCTGCTTGTTGTAGTATGGATGGTTAATTAGGAATCTGGAATCGTATGCAGCTAATGCCTTGTTTGTTCTCAGCTGGCCTGTGCTTGCACAAACCGTTAGAAAATGCTGCATGAGCACAATTCCTTTGGAATTAGGTTATAGTTAAATTGTAAATAATTTAGTCTTTAGGCTTTTTGAGATAAAGATCTTCAGCTGTGAGTTTGCTGGCTAACAAGTCTCTCATTGGAAAGAGAGGGGTGAGTTCCTTTTCTGTGAGTAATTTAAAGTACAAATAAATAAATGCTATGAAAAAAATAACCATAAAGAAATTCTGCACTGTTTTACTTTGGTTTTGTTCTTTGGCTACTTGTATTCTTAAAAGGTTTGTAATAAATAGTAGTGAAGTTATGACTGCTGTTGTATGTGTTTGCAATGTGTCTGGAATATTTCTGGAGTCATAATTATTTTTTCAGAGAGCACCAATGTTGTTACCACTTGTAAGGCAGCAATGACACATGATCTCTCACAAAAAACTTTTTTGCTTTGTTGCAGTTTTCCCATTTAATGATGTAATAGTTTGGTGAGCCAGCTTGGTGCATTAAATAACTCTATATTTTCCCTTTAGACCCCTTTGTTGCTCTGTGGCCTTTGTTAGCTTTGGCAGGTTTTAGAGCATCTTCTACAGTGTAGACTGAGTAATTTCTAACTACAGCAGCCAGTTCCCAATGTCTTTGAATGTATTTTGCCTTACTCTGGGAAACTGATTGGTTGTTTTAATCTGGGGAAGATGTGTGTGTATCATTGTCCCAAGTAACTGTTGCAGTCTGTCAAGGATTTCCTTGATCAGGCTTTTAATCCATTATCTGTAAAAGGTAAATAACTTTTGAATTTTGGAAGTATCATTTCAAGGGAAGCAATTCTGCCTTCCACAGAAAGGGGAATGAGGAGCTAAAGAGACAGCAGAGCCAAACTCCTCTCAGGGATGTGCAGTAAAAGGACAAGAAACAAAAGACACACGTTTCAGCGAGGGCAATTTCAAGATGTCAGTAAAAAGTTCTTCACGCTGAGCGTGGTCAAACACAGTCAGTGGCCTCAGAGGATGTGCAGCTTCCTGCAATCTTGGGGGACTGGGCAAGGCCCTTATCTGTTCCTGATGTCAAATTTAGCCCTCCTGAAAGGGACCTCTTGTGTTCTCTTTGTGCTGAAATTGAGATTCTTAGCAAAGTCAGAAGAGGCAGACTCCCCTCCATCATGTAACGTGACAAATAAACCCTGCACAGAGATAACCTCTGTGTAAGGTGGAGCTGGGATCAGCCCCATCTGTGCTGGGTCCAGGGTTCCCTCCTGCCTTAGAGCTGCTGTGGGAGACCTCAGGGGAGAGGGCTGGATAACTCTGGTTTGTTTTGAAACACCGATTGAGCCAATGCATGTGACACTGGTGCATAATCGTAACGTCCAGAGCCGAGCAGTCTCCTCTCTCATTTTGGACTGATGCCTCAGAACTATTAACAGACCTTCCAGCTGATCTTTGATTCACTGAGATAATCTAGAAGACAACTGTGAGATACAAAGAAAACATCTCACAATTAACCTGTGTAGTACCACCCTGCAGACACCCTGACTGTAGCTGCTCACTTCAGTCTTTGCAAAGACAACACAAAATTTTCAGCTGGAAGCACTGATGTCCTATCTAGAATCTGCTTTGACATGGAATGGAAAAAAATGTAGATTTTTTTTTTTCTCTTAGCTGGCTTTGTGGTTTGTTTGGTTTTTTTTAATTGAAATGGAAATTTTGTTGTCAGAGAGCCTGAAGCATATGAATTCTCAAGTCTTATTCCTAATAGCAGTATTTACATAGTGAGGAATAATTTTGAATAGTGGGATTTTTCAAAAGTACCTGAAGAAAAATTTTAGACTATTAGCCTTTTAGATTTCTGGAATACCCTCCTTAAAAGCACACTAAAAATACCCTTTATGCATCTGCATTAAATTCCTGGCAAGTATGTGCTTTTCTTGGTGATCTTCTAATGCAAAAATAGTCTTGAGACTTAGCAAACATAAATGAATGAAAATATATTGTACCCAGAAATCTATAAGCACTATGAAGTATTTAACATATGTCTGTGAATGTTCCTGTTAAACTGATGAGTTCTTATTGATCATCTTGATGTTGAAAGAGACACTTGTGCATCATAAATATTGAAAATACTTGTATGCTGGAAACATAATGCAGATTTTTGCCATTGGACATGTTCATATAGAAACCTGCACTTATTAGGCCCCTCTGAGGAAGCAGTGGGGCTCAGTGCAGGCATATTTTTGTGCATGGAACAGATGAAAGAATCCAGACCCAGATTTTCAGTTGTCTGGAGACCAGGGACAAAAGGCTCATCGTTACCTTAAATCTAAAGCGGTAACAAAAATAGAACAAATTGGTTTGGGGAATGGGGAGAGATGTATGTCTGGCTGAGGGATGGAGTGGAGGGAATTAGAGAGGCACCCATGAGAACACACTTAAAATAAGCTTGGGAAACGAACAGACATTATTTGGTCTGCAGCTGTACACACTACATGACTGAGCAATTAACTATCATTCACTGACTCTTACAGATTTGAAGTAAAGCAGGATATATTTTTATCTAACAAGTGGTTAGAGAGATGACAGTAGCAGCAGCCCGTGTGTGTAAGCATATTCTAGGGAAACCCATTTTTCAGAAAATGGAAGCAATTGTCTTACCTTAGCATAGTTGAGATGTTAGCATACCTAGGTAATTTATGCTCATGATCTAATCCAAAATTTAGGTTTACTTACAAAGGATTTGACCAAGCTGCAACAATATTTTGGTCATGTTGTAGCAAAATATTCTCCGATAAGGTAGTCTTGGCTTGTCTATGCTGAAAAGCTTGACTGCATCTTTACCTACAAAATAATTCCCTTGTTTCGAATTTCAGCTTCTTCAAAGTCCCAGATGCTGTTTAATGAGGCTTAAACCCAAGTTCAGCTCTGTATTGAAAGTCAAACGTTGATCTTTAAAGATGGAAGTGGTAAAATCTGGGGGTTTATTCAAGCCTAACACGACTGGAAACTCTTGAGTCTCTTCAGAGGTGTGTGACCACAGTAAGACAACTGTGCAGCAAGACAGGCAACAAAAGAATGTGAATACTAAATAAACCTAAGAAGTTCCAGAGTTACAGTAATGTTTTACAGTTATAGTTTGTATTTCCCTGTTACAGGGCTCAGAAAGCCATACAGTTCTATTAAACGATACGAGTTTTCTCTTTTGGAAGGATTTGTAGGAGGAAATTCTTCAATTATTAAAATTGGCTCAGAAGATTTAGTCCAAGATTTATTTAGTAATTAAATGTGGCAACTTGGATTCAAATTTCGAATCTCATCTGTAGAGAGTTCTCATAACATACAATAAAAAGCTCTTTAAAATTTATAGCTGAAGATGTTATTATTGCCATCCCTATAATATTTCACAAGAGTTCTCCCCTTCATTTGGGATGCTTTTGTTTATAGCAGGGTCTCTGAATGGTAGATATTTATTCTAATGCACTACTTTATTTAAAAAATAAAGTGAAAGTCCAAAAGCTCTTGTCTTCACCCCAGAGACTGGGTTTCTTTCTACTGTAGATGTGTTTTTTCTTGAATGATAAAACAGTTGAAACCTTTTCAAAGTATCAAATTGGCACCTGGACCAAGAGAGGAGTGGAAACTGGTGCAGGTACCCTTCTTGTAGGTTGAAATTCAGCAGCAATTCCAGCTGGCTGTGCAAACAGTTGACACCTTAATTTCTGTGCCTCTTTTCTGCTTTTGAAAGAGATTGTGTGTGGGAAGATGTGATGGGTTACCTTACTACTTGCTGTAAAGTTTAAGATCTTTTCAGAGAGCTGTCATCAACCTCACAAAAGATATTTTATTGGGAAGAATTAAATATAGAACAGCTCTAAGGAAATAAGTAACGTTTTTGTTGTCAAATTAGTTTTATTCATTTAATATTCAGTATTTACAACAATGATTTAAAATAGCTGAACTGATTTGGGGCCCTGAGATTTGAATCTTTTTAAATGTTCATCTGTCAGACTGTTGTATTATCCTGAGACTTATTTCCAAAGCAATGTGCTGGAATACTTTATTTGCAGTGACGGGATGTGTGCTCTATATATTCATTGTAACAGCACCATTAGCCTAAACTTAGACACCACACTGCACTTACCTCCTCTGCAAATGCAGCTTTAAGAACTGAATATTTCCTGTTGTATCCACTCTTTAATGGCATGCAATGGTTATGGAGTCACTTGGGGTTTGATGAGTGCTAGCAGCAGACACATGTGTGAAACTCCACGACAGATTAAGCATCATCTTCAATTTGAACTACCTCAACGTTTGTGCGTAAATGAATATAGAGCAGACAAATGATGTCATTTAATGCTAGTCACTTTTGTGGTTTCCTAAGCTACCAAAGAGCAGGAAAACTTGTTTCAGGGAAAAGAAAGCCCTTGGGCAGTAATGAGATTAAAAGCTATGATTGATCAGCTCTGTGCTGCGGCTGGCTGGGGTGGAAGATGCTGCTCTGTGCAGTGGCTCTCTGGGATCTGGCCGTAGGAGCACCGAAGGCTTCTCTGTTCTGGGGGCTCCGTTTGCTTCAGTGAGTTGGGTTATGGTAACTCAGGATAATCTTACACAGATTCTTCTTCCTTTGCCCACTGTGACAAGAATTTTGCTTCTGAAATTGCTGTGACATGCTGATGAGCAGAGGACAGTCTTACAGGACTGGAATACACATAATGTGGAGGAGAGAAAGTGGGTTCAGTGTCATTCCAGAGTTTCTGCACAGAAAGGTTCATTTCTAAAGGATTCCATCATGCAGAAAAGATGATACAGGTTGGAGCTGTTTTTAAATAATCAGCACATATTCTTTTTCTAATGTTCCTCTAAACACAGCAGGGAGCAGTGCCATCCTATTAGCCTCAGACATTCCAGAGAAACTGTTTTACAGCACTACCTGGCTGCCTGGACTGTGATTGTAAAACAGAGGTAAAAACATTTTATATTGTGCTCAGTGAATACTAAGCCTTAATCCTGTGTTAGGGTGAAGCAATTTTTGCAAATACTTAAATGTAGAGGAAATTACAAGGTTAAGTGCCTATTCATTCTTGTTTTACAAGGCTTTAGTTTTGTTGACTTCTTTAATGTGTGCTGGGGATGTATAATGTTTCTGGGCCCAGAATGTGATGCTGTTTCATACAAGGTGGAGTTGAGAAACCCTGTGGGTTTTGTGTGTTAGCGCTTCAGTTTCCCCTGTGGTTTCCTTATATCACACTAGAAATTCTGGTTGCCTGACAGTTTATCTCAGGATGAAAAAGATATAAAAGGTCTGAATACTTGTCTCTCTTAGTGCAAAGTCTGTGTTTGTTCAGTTTGTTTCTTGAGAGACTTGAGGTCTCATTTGCATGCCATGAATTAGGAGGAAATTGAAATGCTGGAATAATAGAAACTAGTGGAAAAATGATGATGCAAAGTGTGCTGTTTGGAGACTCTGAGCAAGCATGATGTGACAGCACAAGCAATCTGGAGTCCAAATGGGCAGAATTCAGGGAGCAGCCACAAAAATTTCCACAAGTCTGGAAAAATAATTGACAAAGAAAAATTGACAGTCACAGTTGTGTCCCCTCAGTTTGCCCTTTGAGATTGCCCAGAGAAGGGATTCTGTCCCCCTTCTTTAGACAGGGGACATAATGTTGGCTTGACTTTGTCCTGCTGGGAAATATTCCCTGAGATGGAGTGGGGCCCTGGCCTGTCTGGAAGGTTGTGTCAGGGATGCAGCAGACCTGCTCCCTGCCTTCTGGGCATCCACATTCCAAACAGATGGGTGAAAACTGTGAGGGGCTGGGAAAGGGCTGCCAGGGGTGATGGGCATGGGAAGAGGAGAGTGCAGAGCTGGTGATGGCAGGGTGGGTACCACAGCAGGGCCCACTGTTGTCCTTCTGCCTGGGTGAACACCAGGGAAAGAAGGTACAGCTGAGAAAGATCACCAGGGAGCCCTTGTTCAACTGACTGGAGCTTTTAGTTCCTGTGGAAATAACAAAAAGATGCAAAGCTTTTAATGACTGATATCTGAGATTTCAGTTGAAGGTCATTACTTGGCCTTGGTCTTTAGATCATACTGCACTGTACACTTTAAAAAAACCCCTAAAATACAACAATTCCTCAATTTTCAACCCAGTCTTTGGTTGGGTAATCTTGTTTCTTTTAAGTTCCCTGCAATGTGGAACTCTAAAATCTGAGCAAAAAAATTTGCTGTGTTGGTACAGAGTGAAAGATTCTCCAATGTGCTCCAGGTTCTCTCACTGGAGTCAACTTTTAAAGCCTCAGTCTGCTCTTTCTGATTTTGCACCATGCCATTTGCTTTATAGGGTAATTCAGGGATAATTTTTTAATTGGATATTTTGGGACTTTTTCTTGCACACTACTCACAGGCAGTAAATTGATGCTATTGCCTAATATACTGGATGTAGGAAAGAGACTGGGAGTTAGAAAACCTGATAAGTTAAAATACATGAGAATACTGTAACCTGTGAAAGACAGTAATAGCAAGGAGAGTTGATCTTTGTGTCAGAAACAGTAGCACAGGAGTATTATATTGTATAGTGGCTTCTATTCTTGTCCATCGTGTCTGTGTTGAAAAATCATGTAAGAATTCATCGACTTGCTTTCTGTCAGCTTGACTTGTTCCTTTTTGACCTGAGCTGTGGCTGAGATTGTAGTACTTGAATTACAGCCGCAGAGACTGCAGGTTCAATAACAGTCATTTTCTGAAGTGCTTTAGAAAAACATTCCATATTGTTTGTACAGCTTAATTGTTGTAAACTTGTGTAGTTCAAAGCTATTTTTTGTTTTCTCTGACTAAAGTTCAAAATCTGGTGTGGGGTTTGTGAGGGTGGTGTTGATTACCTTTGAACATGGAAACAAACCCAATACTAACATATTCCTTTTTAAGTGTAGTTGTGCATGGGGTAAAACACTTTGGATAGTAAATTTTTAATTTATATTTGTTATAAATCAAGGATTTGAGAAAGTATTTACCCAATTCTTCCTATCCTTCTGCCAAGAGAAATGAAATTAAAATGTCCAAGAGAAAAAAAAAACCACTGGAGAAAAAATTTCAGAAAGGTGCTTAATTATTGCAGCCCAAACATCTTTGGTTTTTGAATTAGGACTATCAAACATCACCTGAGCAGTGACAATGTGCTGGGGGTTTTTTGTTGGGTTTTATTGTTTAGGACAACTAAAACAATTGTTTTGTCCCAACGATTTTGCCCCAAAGGTCTTTCAGGCAGGTGAGATAATTGATTCCATGTGAACTTACAGAGAAATGAAAAAAAAAAAACCAAAACCAAGGTTTCTGTAATAGGTATTAGGCAGTTTACGTGTGAGTATGATTCAGTAGTTATTTTGTTTACTGTCTTTGTCAAGTGAATGTGATTTGCCTCCTCAGTAATTCCCCACACCACTGATGCAGGGTGATGGGAGAGGTGTATGAGGCTGCATTAGACCTTTTATCAGGAGAGAAAAGAATCAGCATTCAGTGAATAAATAGCAACCAATTCATGGCAGCATCCAGACAGCTGCTGTTGTGCTCCTGGTCTTCTCCAGATGTGAGAGAGTACTGTGAGCAGCATTCTTCTCATTCATAATTAGTCATGTAAGTACAAATTAGTTACAATAACTATCTGCTGTAAAACCTACTCTAATTATTGCCAAAAATGGAACAAATGTTTTAGAAACAAAGATCTGAACTGGAACCAAAGCTAGCCCAAATATCTCATGTCAGATTTTGATTTTGCTTACATCAGCAAGAGCAAGTCCAGCAAAGTTGATAAAGTCAGTAATTCTTGACTAATATCAGGAATTAGTTATGCACACGTAGCTGATAAATTATTTTATTCTGATTTTAAGTGAGTTATTGATATGGAAACAGTTGAGTTTTGCTTATAATTTAGGCAAATGGTTCTTAAGCAAAAAATTAGAACATTCAAAGAACTCTCCAAGGAAGTGCTCAACTTCTCCAAGATCTTGCAAAATGTAACTGAATGTTCCCCTTACCTATTGGTAACTGCTGTCTCTGTTTCTGTGACTATTGACAACTGCCAGTATTAGTTTTTATTTCTGAGTCTTCTGAACTCTGCTTTTTGTTGTATTGTGTGCGTCTCCTCTTCACAGAGCCTTCAGCACTGGTTGACACAAGGTTTTTGGTGAGGGGCAGATATCAGTGTCCTAAGTAGCGCTTTCACAGAAAACTGAGGAGACCACGAGCAAATCAACCTCATTATCTGTGAATGCTTTAATGAAAAACCCAAACAGAACAAATGAACAAACAAAAAACCAACAAATGCTCAGTTGTCCCCTGTCCTGGTGAACTTCCCTTGCTGATGGTGTCTATTAAATTCTGTTTGCATCAATGTTAGCTTACAGCTCTGGAAAACTTAACGTGTGAGAATACCAGACTCTTTCAGCTACTTACAAGTAACATGATTTTTCTGGATTCCTGTCTTACCAAGATACAGTGATCTGGGAGAAAGTCAGAATTTTCTTGTTTTGAATTTGGTTCCTTGAGTATATTTTGTCAATTTGCATGCATACAAACATATAAATTTAGGTGCAAAGCACCTGACATGTTTCAAAGACCACAGAAATCTCTAACACTTGATCTCTTTGAGTTTCTAGTACAGATATAAGATTAGGTTCTTATTTTGTTTATTTGTTTTATTCTTGTGGGCTCTTCAGTATCAGAGACCTATTCCAAAATGAAATGTGTAGGATTGATGCTTAAGGTATTTTAGGTTTTGTTTTTTCATGCATTCCACTTTTTAACTTTTCTTTTTTGATGCCTAACAGGCATCCTTAAAAAACCTACTGAAGTTCCTATGAGCAACTGGGTTATTTCACTGAGGGGGATTTCATGTAGGGTTTAATTGCTGCAGAATCTTAGGCAGACTTCCTGATTAAACTCTCATCATATTTGATATCAGAGCTTCCTGCATCAGATATCTGCTTTGTCAGGTCTGAGTAGGCTCATCTAAGCTTCTCTGGCAACAGGCAAATGAACAGAGAAATGCAGCGTAAGACAGAAATCGGGAGCAAATTGCACCTACAAGGGTTCAGCTGAAGGATGAATTGTTTCCTCACATGATTTCCCAGAAATCATGTAATACAAGGCTGGAAGAGGCCTAAAGTACTTATCTCACCTGAAGTCATGACCCGGTGTCATCTTTAACAGGTACTTACCAAATGTCTTCCTAAAACCTCCTAACTCTGAAGGCTCCCAGCCCCATCTATTCACTGCTCCACTGTCCCTGCAGCTCTCTTATGCAGAACTGGATTCATTTGCTCCTCACAGAAGTGGTCTTAGAAAACCCTTCTTTCCTTCTTTTCTGCAGCAGTCCTTTATGTATTTGAAGCATAATACTCATCTCCTCTGCTCCTCTCTGTGTTCAGCTCGTCTGCTTTTTCTTTGTGGCTCATGTTTTCAGCCTGCTCATCTTACTGCTCTCTTCTGGATTTTTTTTCTAGTTGGGTCCCATCTTTTTATTCTTCTTCCAGAAACTGAACTTTGAGTTGTCTGGCTCCTTTTTTCTGTTGAGGATCACACATAGAGGTAGTTGAAAACAGTGAGAGCAATGTTTCTATCCCCTTGAGCTATTTGTGTTGTGAAAATTCTGACAGTGAGTGCAAAGGGACTAATTGATTACTAATTTGAAATTCCTTAAGTTTGTGTTTGTGGTGTTGTTTTTGTTTGGTTGGATTTTTGTTTGTTTGGAGTTTTTTGTTAACTTTTGTTTTGTATTTAATAATAAAAGTGTCTGTATTTATGTGTCAAACGCAAAATTGTGCAAAACCAAGAGGTAAAATCTGGAGTGCTTTTGGTTAACAAGATAACCCTTTTTCAAATTAGTTATCTTTCAAATCACACTGCAGGATTTTCTGATAAAACTTCCAACGTAAACTCCATGACTTGAAAGTCCAATTATTTTGTACTGTAACTAAAAATTGCTCAGAGTCGCACTTTTGTTACAATGCCAAATACGTGATAGAGACACAAAAAAAACCAGTGGAAAAGCTTTTCAGATATGCACTCACTGGTCTAGGGAGCTCAGAACACAGTGTCTAGGCAAAGCCACATTCTGCTTCCAGTGCAGGCTGCGGCTGAAATTTATGGGTGCATTATGCAGAACTTAGGATAGAATTGTGGGAAATTATCTATTTCCATTAACAACGTTGAATTTACTCAGTGCCATTAAATTGGTGCCTTTCCTTTGGTGTAATGCTCAGTAGAACTTTAACTGTTTCTGCTGCTTCTTGGACAGGTTCTGTGGGAAGAAACTAACTGTGGGTTAGTTGGATTATAAGGAAACATGTTGACTGATGTCATTTACATGCACCAACACTTGTTGGAAACCAGAAAGTGCACAAATGTTCCTTGAAATGGTGCACAGCAGAGAGACACTCTTGGCAGTGATACAATGAGATATTAAAAGGAATTATTGTACCTGAGGCATGGGAATTTATGGCATCCCTTTGTACAGGCAATCTAAATGTTAATTGGTAACTATAACAGTTTTCATCTTTTATCTTGAAGCTTAGCATTAGCTATGTTGTCTTCCCTTGCTTTGCAGTTTTAGTTGCTTTGGTTTATGATGAAATATCCTGGATGTGAAGTTCCATAATATTTTGGTCTCTTAAACTACAAAAGCAATAAACTTGTCAAATTATCCTCTAAACCCAATGCAAACACAGCATAGCATTATCCATCATGTGTAATACCTGGAGATAGCCATTTGCCCAAAGCTTCCAGAGGTACTTGCTAATTTTAAGATCCAAACCAACTGCCATGAGTCTGCAGCCTTTTGGATTTTTTCCCTTCATATTTTCCTCTCTTAATTGCTCTTTGTTCCTTTCAAGTTGCCTCTACAGGACAGAGTTGCAGCCCTGCAAGGATGATGCAGCCTCTGAGCCTCCCATGTTGCAGAGGCAGTGACTGGCCCCAGAAGAGCACTTAAGGCCATTCTGTGGGGCATTACAGACAGCTCCAGAGTCAGCTCCAGAGCCTGAGGTGGTGCAGGGCTGTGTTTCAGGGGAAGACAGGAGAATAAAAGAATTGTGGGGAAGAACAAGGCAAGGATGTTAATGATAACAAGTCAGCGATAGAGAAAATGTTCTAAGGGCTTCTTTTGTTTCAAATCCCACATTAACAAATATGTCAGGTTGTGTTTCCCATCTAATAGAGTGCTGCAATATTTGAGATCTGTAATGAGAGTAACATAAACGTTTTGCTAATAAAAAAAGAAGAGAGAGACTCTCTCAGAGGTGGTGTTATAGAAGTTAGACATAGTGGAGATGTGAGGGGTCTGGAAAATTGCTTGTGTCAGAGGCTGGAATGTCAGGCAGGTGATGATCTTGGGAGCCCAAGAATTTGGGGAATATAAGTAAGGTAGTAGAGATCAGCAACCATGTTTGGGCTCAGCAATAGCCTATACTGAATGAAGAGGAAAATATGCTAGTTAAATTTGGGATGAGGAGGGTGTGAGATTGGGAGGGACTGTAGGAACAGGTATAAAAGTAGAAGCCCGTTCTCCAAAGTTCCTTTATGAAGGAACTGGAGATGAAGTAAAAAAATGCTTAAAATCTAAATGAAGACTTCAACTCCTTTATCCCCATTCTCTTTCATTAACTGCAGAACTGTTACCAACACTCGAGTGTCATTCCAGAGTTGATAACCATGGCATAGCAGCGACCAGTGAACTGACAGACCTGCTCTGCCTTTACTGATGTTTTTTGCCCTTGTGATGTTTTGTTTGTTTCTTTATTGATTTCCTATATGACAGTATCTGAATGTTTCTCTCTTAGAGAAAACTGAAGGTGTTTGTGTCACTCCCCACACTTCACTCCATTCTGGCAAGTCCCTCAGGGATGTTCTCACACAAATGGTGCCGTGTACAGGCAGCAGCTCCTGTCCCCAGCACTGGGGCCAGGTGTGTGTGTGCAGCAGCAGGGGTATCTCCGTGACTGGAAGTAATCCGATTTCACTGCCTGAGTTGTCAGCAGCTGGAGTGGATTCTAAAAACTCTGCATCTCCAGACTCAAGCTGCTGCTGCCTGGTGTTAAAACATAAGTGACTTATTGCCAATCTAGCTCGTAGACAGGAGCAAAGTGCCAAACTACTTTTCATAGAGGTTTTTTTATTCGTTACCTCTTTGTCTTTTTTGCTGTCTGTAAGAGGAGGAAGCTAAACCTGCCTGTGTGCATATCTCTTTAGATTTTCTTTTCCTTCTCTTTCTATGTCTTCTGTTAGCCCACGAGCTGCCCAGACTCCCTTTCCTCCATAAACTGCAGCAAAATGGCTTATGAAGGGCTAGAAATGGCAACAGATAACCTGAAAAAAAGTGGAATCTTAAAATTAATTGTACTTAGGTATTTCTTATTAAATTAGCATGTCTGGTAACAAAGCCAAAATGTCTTAGCATTGATTTACGTTTATACAAGAACTACAATGTTGATTGAATTGAATATTTTTGACAGAGGAGAAGCAGCAGCAGGAAAATGTTTAGGGTGAGTTTATGTTTTGCAGTCTGCTGTCCTTTTCATTTGAAGTTACCTATCCTGGCATTTCTTTTCATTTTCAGAAAAGAGCAAAAGGCAGACCTGGGGATGATTTATCAACTCAGTTCTGTCTTTTTTTTAAATGTAGGTCGTTGAACTAAAGAAAACTGCCTCCTAGGGAAGGCTCCTCTTTACCAACTAACAGCACAGCAGGGCCAGTTTTGGTCTTCCAGCTGCCATCAGGTTATTGCCTGGGTGCTGTCCCTGCTGGGGGGGACTGCAATGAGAGCTCAGCCTTGGAGAGCTGGTAAAGAAACTGGCAGTGTCTGCTGCAGGGAACACCGAGTGGCAGGCTCCTGTTTGTACATTCTGGAATCCCCTCTCACATGGGAGTGGCCCGGGGTTTTTGAAGAGCATTGTTGTGCAGTGGATGCCATCTCCCTGGGAGAAGCCTGTTTCTTAGACATAATAAAATTCATTCTATCTCAAGTAACAAAACCATAGGAAAAGCACATCAGTATGCCAGCTTTTATTACTTTTGATTTTAAACAGTGCACTGACAAGTTATAGGCAGGTGTCTCCTGTAATTCTAATACAGAAATTATTTTTTTTCCTTCTCTCTCTCAGTTTCAGTCCTGAGAGCTCTCTGTGAGCCGGGTGAGTGGCTGGATACAGTCTGAGGATAACTGTGTTTCCTTGAGTGACTATTTCAATAACCACTTCTGTATATGGGATGTCAACAGACAGAGGAGGCAGGTGGCTGATTAGAATTAATTACTTGAGGACTCAGAATCTGTCATGTGTAAGTTCCTGTCACTGAAACCAAAAGAAACATAAAGCAGAGACTAAAGTGGTATTATTTAGTTCCAGTTGCATCCTGAATCTGAACTCAGAACCAAAGTTGTTACAGCTGTTTTCCCTCTTCCATGGAGTGCCACAAAATCTTGGTTTGGTTTATCAGTTACTAGGATCCCTGAAACTTGTCATACCAATTTTTTTTTTTTAATCAGTATCATCTTTTTCCAGTTTATATTTTGTGAAAACCAGATTGCAAGTTGCCAGAACTAAGTTAGTGGAAGACTTCCCCTGGTTTAAAGCAAAGAGGCTGTAAACACATTGTTGGTATAGAAGGTGAAGAATTTCTTCTAGGGCCATGGATGGTTCCGTTTTGATTGCTGGATTTGGGAAAGGGGTGAAGATAAACAGGATCAGGAGGTGTAGGGATAGGGAGGGGAAGAAGTCCTCTGACTTCTGAAGTTTTATCCTAGATTTGGGAAATCATAGGTCTGTCAAGTCAGCATTTTCTAAAGCAAAAACATTTAGGAAAATCCAATATAGTTCCGTGTGTAACAGCATAAAGTCTTTATCCTCTGACTTTGTTTGTTTGTTTTAAGAGTACTCAAATTTGCACAGAAGTGAGATCTTTTGTTTCTTTGTAGTTCAGTTAATCCTCAGCAGAACATTTATCCCATTTGTGTTTGTTAAGTGGTTGCTGTGTAAATTAGCATACTGTAGAAGGTTGTAACTTTTGAAGGAGTATAGGGACTCAAAAAAAAAAAATCTAAACACGACCCTAATTTTTATGTAAATGTTTGTGTTAATCAAAATAGAAGAAAGGAATGGGGAGAATGAGGACTTCAAATTTTTTTTTCCTCTTCTCACAATGAAGGTGTTTCTATTGGTTTGGGTTTTTGTTCTCTAAGCTGTGAAGATGAGTGAATATAACCTATATTCTCATTATATGCACAGACAGAAGTTTTGGGTTGCTTACTACCTGCTTAAATCAAATTTTCTTCTTTTCTCTTGTTATGCAAATAGCAATGGGAAAAGCATTTAGCCTGCAATAGGCACTGTGTAAGCATCTTGACTTCGGTCCCAGAGCACTCTTTATAGATAAAATGTACAAAATTAGGAGTAGTATTACATACTGGAGTGTATCAAACAGACTCAAGTAATAATGCTTCAAATTGAATTAAGTCACTGATGTTTTGATATTAAGTAATTTTTGTATGACTGGTAACTTTGTTCAGTGCCCTTCCTTTTCTTTCTGCATGGCATTTTGCAAATAAAACTGTAGAGATCTAATTATACAGCAGTTATAATAAAATACCAATCTCCATGCAATTTTTTCTCCGAGCTTTATCCAGAAGCCACTCCATGAAAAGTATCAAATCCCTAAGAAAGACAAATCCTTCCAAGCATGGGTTATGCTTGTGAACTCTCAACTGTGTTGGTGGTTTTGAGGTCAGTAACACATATGTAGGAAAAATTTTAAGAAGAAAACAAAAAGAAATTGATTTTGAAATGAAATTACGTTTTTGCTAAATCAGCTTTCTACAAACATCTTTTGAATTTGACAATTATAATAGAAAAAATATTTTTAATTGTTTGCTTAAAAGTGCATTTTTAAACATTATTTTGAATAAACAAGAAAATGAGTCCTCTTTTATTAAACACTCATGGACTCTTTGAGAAAGTGCTAACTAATACCTACCAGCTTTTATCTTGTTCAGACTCACATTGAAAACAGATGTTGAACTTCATAAAGAAACAAATCCAAGGTTCAATAACTTAGCAACATTTCTTGTGTTTCGTTACTGTTAGAGGAGAGACTTATCAGAAACTTCTTGCACAACTTAAAATGATGAGTACAGTAACCTCTGTAACTTCCATTTTTCAGACATGCTCTGAAAATTCTGGTTTTTAAAATATTTATTTATTCCCCAGGAAGACCATAGCTGCAGTAGGTTGGATGCATTCTCTGCACTCCCCTGGTGTGTGCATCCCCCTGAGATTACTCTAAGGAGCTGCACAAGGACCTGTGGCCCTTATAGCAGTTAGAGGAGCTCAGTCAAGGCCTCTTAGCTCCTACTTATTTGTGAAACATCTGCCCACAACACTGTATAGAAATATGGCTGAAAAAAAGGGGTGGGAAAAGTATCCAAAAGATTCTCCAAAGATAAGGAGAAAAAATACTTCAAAAAGATACCACAATGCAGAACTCACTGCTGGGTTTCTTTTCTTTTTTGGGGGAATGTAAGAGAAGTCAGTTCTTCTATATGTTGTCAAGCTGCATAAAAATAGACTTTCAAGTATATTTGATCTGAATCACAAGTTGCAGTGCTTGTGTAGGCCTCTAAATTGCAGAAGTAATCTTTGAACTGCCTTCAGATGTTCTGAGTGGTGTGGGTCAGAGAGGCAGATGTGGCATCTACGGGGACATTTTTCTCCACTTTTCAGAGGGCAAAACAGGCCCTGAAAGTACCTAGAAAACATTTAACACAGAGATGTATTGTCAAACTGCAACATAATGTGTCATTTTGGTCGGGAGCTTGCTTTGTTTGAAAGACTGGAGGAACGACAATTTGTATTTTTGAGCTTTAGCCCTGTGCAGTTTCAAACAGCGAAGTTATCAGCCCCTCGAGAAGCGTGGCTCTGACAGAAATACTGACCGTGGCTGTAACAGAAATACTGACCGTGGCTCTGACAGAAACACTGACCGTGGCTCTGACAGAAATACTGAGCGTGGCTCTGACAGAAGTACTGACCGTGGTTCTGACAGAAATACTGACCGTGGCTCTGACAGAAATACTGACCGTGGCTCTGACAGAAGTACTGACCGTAGCTCTGACAGAAACACTGACCGTGGCTCTGACAGAAACACTGACCATGGCTCTGACAGAAACACTGACCGTGGTTCTGACAGAAATACTGACCGTGGCTGTAACAGAAATACTGACCGTGGCTCTGACAGAAATACTGACCGTGGCTCTGACAGAAACACTGACCGTGGCTCTGACAGAAATACTGACCGTGGCTCTGACAGAAATACTGACGGTGGCTGTAACAGAAACACTGACCGTGGCTCTGACAGAAATACGCCAGCCCCTGAGCTGCAGCGGCACTGCTGAGCTGTGCGGCAGGAACGTGGCAGCGTGTCAGGCTGTCAGCTCTAATGCCACTGAACTGTACCCGGCAGGGCAGGCAGGGATGGATTGTTGGGTTACACTGTGTGGTGATAGAGAGGCCCTGAAGGCTGGACAGAGAGTCTCTTTCCTGGGCCCGGAGGTGACCCTGGGGCTGTATCCGGTCACCGGGGATGGGCGGAGAGAGGATTGTGGTTTGTGGACAGGGCTGGACCTGTGAGGGGTGATGGTTGTAGTTTGTGACCTTATAGGGCATTGTTTACCTGTTACCATAATAGGCAATGTCTGTGCACTACCCCAGGTGATTGGGGGACACTGTGGTGAACATCTTTCCTGTTTACATGATGTTATATCCTGTTGTGTGTGGGTATTTAGGGAATTCGGGCTGCACAATAAACGACTTTGCACCTCCATCCTGTGTGCGGAGTCCATGGCCATGCGTGATTACTGCAGTGGATGAGTGTCCTGGCTGGCAGCCACAGCTCTCCCCAGAGGAACAGGCTGGCATGCCCAAAGATAACTGCAGGCAGACCGATGGGGACGTTCACTGAGCCGCAGCACAGGACTTTGCTCTTCACTGAGCCAACAGCTCACCAAAACTGGAAACTGAAATAAAACACCAAGAATAAAGAGCTGGGGGATACCTTGTGCCCTACTGCAGCAAAAAGCTGCGGGATCCGGGGGTGGGGGGGAGTGTTCTCAGCCTTTTGTTTTCTGGCCCCATAGAGAGAACTTCAGGGAGGCCTCAAGGCCCTCTGTTCTGCTGACCCAAACATTGAGGCAGCCGTAGTTTGCTTCCAGAAGTGACTGAATGCTGGGGTTTGCCACACAAAGTTGTCTGAAATATCCTGTGGGAAAACAGAACGCAGAGTTTAAATGTTCTGCCCATCTCATATGTCTGGTGACACGTAACTCCAGCGCAAAGTGAGTGGGGACCTCTGTGCATCAGGCACAGGGAAGCTGCCACACATTCAGCTGATGGAGGCTGGGCAGTGTTTTAGCAGCATATAATAAATTGCTTAACCATGTGAGCAGCAGCCTCAGCAGAGGTGATCATTCCAGGGAATAGTGATGTGTTTCAAGAACTGTGTCATAGAGAATGATTAATGTTTCCTAATGACCCTACTCTTCTGCAAGATTTACGAGGAGAGCTTTAATACTAGTAGTGTTTAATAGTACTAATACTATGCTCTTTTTTCCCCCATTTTTTCCCACTTATTACTTTAAAAAAATTCATTTACACCATATTTTTCCTTTCATATTTGAGACAGGATTAGCCATTGTTTAGGCAGTCCAGAAAAAAACTGTATATGTCAGGAAAAATACTTCATATACAAATACAGAATTGCTTTCCTCTTCAGCACTTGTACACCTATATGCATATTCATTGAAATGAAAATTGTTAAAATAAAAAAGTGAAACAGGTCATATGGTCATACTGGGGCTTTTTGAAGAAGGTCTGTTCTTACATAAACCACATACTTGACCTCTGTTGTGCCTCTGAGTCCAATAAATACAAGAAGAAAGAGCAAAACTTTTTACTGCTTCAACAAAATAATGGTCTACATGAGCATCTTTGTTATGTGGGAGAAGTCATCTTTACAACAATAGTTTTATTTCATCTTAACATTGCATACAAAAGAAGTATATACCTGGTGTGTGGTTACTCATTAGTCCATGATTTAAATGTATATTCCATAATGATGTCCTTTGGGGCGCCAACAGGTTCCAGCCTGTTTCCTTTTCAAAATTCTGTGTATTCCGTGAGATTCTCTGAATCACTGTTGAGCTTCTTCTGGTACTTGCATATAAACCATGATCCCAGTGATCCCAGTAGTAAGTCGTGCTCATCATATTCTCTTTAGAACTTATTGCTGCCCTGGGAAACGTGATTAACCAGACCAGGTCGGGTAACTGACCCTGCTGATGCCATTTAGCTACAAGGAGGCTGTGCTTTACATTCTGCAGTCACACAGGGTCCAGTGTCAGCCTTTGCATTTAGTTTGTTACTCATTATCAGTAATTCCTTGTTGTCACAAAGAAATATCTGTGCTTTAGGAGTTTGGCACTATATAGCTTATTTTAATGATGTTATTAAACCTATCTCAGTTTTATCTGCATCTGGCAATTCCTTTTTCTGCTACATATTAGGAAAACATTCTTAGTCAATTTATTATGGATATTAATTTTTAATGTTCGCTGTAATATGTGCTGGGTAATGTTATGAACTGTTTCTGTAACCTAAAGAACTACTTACAGGGATGCTTCTGTCTGAGCCCCTCTGACCTGCAGTCTGTGCTATATCCTGGGAGCTGTACAAGGTGGAGTGATGGGCTGTCACTGCCGGGCTGGGCTGTCACTGCCGGGCTGGAGTCAGTCTGACAGAGAGAAGAGGAGGAGTGATGAGCAGTTTAACAGCTCAGTTGTGTGGAGTTAAGGAGAAGTAGGCAAAATGCACTAAGTGCAGGTCATGGAGCTGGATTCAGAAAGGGGTTTGTATGTAAGGGGAAACAAGGTCCATGTTTGCACTGAAATTTGATGAAAAATTGATTTCTGTTTTTCAGTTTCCTTCAGTGAGTAAATGTATCCCAGAGATGTTTAGTGGTGGTTTCCTGTAGGGTGAACAAATACAGTAGTCCACGTGCTCTCAGAGCAGGCTGCTTCTGTTTTTTAATCTGTGTGTTCAAAGGCTGTAATCTTTAGAAGTGGGGAATGTACTGGTTTTTCTGCATTCATTACAATACTCTCAGATCCAAATCCTGTATCACCTTTTTTCCATTGATGTGTTATTCTATTTAATTTTGACACAATGAAGTAACTGAGGGGCTACATGAAAGCCCATATCTTTTCCAGTTGCTCAAAAAATAAGAGAATTAGCTGTTGAATATTTCTTTTAGTGTACAGAGCCCTTTTAATTCCATTAACAATGCATAATTATAGAAGTAAAATGGCACAGCCAGTGAATCCTGGTTGTAGATAAAAATATATCAAGAAAATAGTTCTTTTGATGTGTTCAAACAGCAGAAGCTGCTCCAGTAAGGCTTCCTTCCAAATCATAGAGCCTGAGCTTTGCCACAGGTCTCAAGACTTAGGGGGCCCAGCTTCCAAAAGTCCGGCTTTTTCCTTTTAATAAACAAATTGGCATCAATGAGGACCTCCAACAGAGTGCTCAGAGATCCATGACTCTGCTAATGTGTTGTGAAAATGAAGTAGACTCTTCTAAATAGAATACAGGTGTTCATCCAGAGCGCTGTCAGACTCGGTTATTGAGGGATAATGGGCTTCCCAATGAAAATGACAGCGGCACAGGGACCACACTTCCATTTTTATTCCAGCCATCATGGACAGGCCAATGGCTGCACATCAGTTAAGATGGCTGTTGGGGCTGAGATTTTCCAGGGCCAGAGTCCACCAGTGCAATAAATGTCACGTCTTTGTTAATAAATATCAAATGCTTCCTATGCAACCCTGAAAAACGGTTCAATTCACAAATAAAAACTTGAATTTTCACCAGGTGTAACCAGGATGAACCGTGTTTGATCCCCTGAAAAGGAAAGCATGATTTAGTAGCCCGCATTCCCCATACGAGTGAGGATCCCTTGCATGAGGAGGAGATGTAGGATCAGGTTTGATGTAAGGGAAAGAAAGAATCCATACACTGCATAAACATCTCCTAATGAACCACACAGATGACAGCAGTAAAACAGGATCCATTATCCATGCTCCAGGCACAGGGAACAGTGCAAGTGTAGCAAGTGTATTTCCAACACACACAGATGAAAGGATGCCTAATAACAAGCCAAAAATGCCCAGTGTTTGCCAGCAGTCCTTAATCAGCACTGTGGATGTGATTGACTGTTCAATAGGGAGTTAATTTCTCAATTATCATCTCTCTCTCATTTCTGGGCAAAAATCTTACAAACAGCAAGACAAAGGCCATTTTAAGGCCACTGGCATTTCAGAGAAAGGGACTGAAATAGGACACAATTCCACCTCTTTCTCCTCTCTAAAAGATGAAGAATGAAATTTTTGAGACCTGTGTGCACTTTTCATGTGCTTATGCTCAAAATATACCAGTGCCTCCATCTCTGCAGGTGTCGAATTCTCTCTTCTGAGTTGGCTCTAAAATAATTTCAGAAATGACACCCTTCTATGCTATCTTCCTCATTTTTCCTCAGGTCCTACCTTAGGAACTTGAAATAGCAGCAAGATTGGTAGAAAGAGTTGAAAACTTTTCTTTCTGGTGCTTTCTGATATAAATTATGTCTCATTTTGACTCCATGAAAATTAATACAGTGCGTAACTTTATTGGTAGCCATAAAAGAAATCACATGAGTTAAATACAACAAACATGGACCATTAAGAGATTATAATGTCTGGTAGACCCATGGTGCAGTACATCTAAGCAAAATTGCTGCTCCTATCTTGTGCACTGGAAAATGTTCTAATGATTATCTGTAGTGTAATTCAGGGTTGACCCCCCCCCGCCTTGTTGCCTTTGTAGTTGGACAAATCATCAAATAAAAGAAAAAAATGGTCAACATAATGGTTTCAGAGAGGGACACAACTACTGTGATGTTAACGACTTGTGTAGAAAAGAAATCGCACTGATAAAGTAAACTTGAAGTTCCCTTCTTGCTGACTCCCTCTGAGCTGTATTTTTTTTCATTCTTATTTTAGATTAGCCTAAAGATGGCTCTGATTAAAAATGTTTTAAAGTTAATTGCACAGAATGCATATGATTCATAAATATACACTTACCCCTTCAAACTAGGTTCACTTGCCATATGCCTGCTGGTTTATACTTGAAGTGCTATTTCCTCCGCTGAATTTCTCTGTGTTTGGTGACCTCAGGAGACTGTTAAAATGCTGCTAAAATTCACTTATCTGTGATCAAGTGAAGGGGAAGTGATTCAAAAGTAAATTTTGCAAGGTAGGCTTTGTTTTCATGAGGTGAATTTTATTCTTTATATAAATTATTTCATTAATACACTGCAGAATGGGTTTTTATAAAATGAATTTAAAAGTTGGTTTATTTACACAGATAAGAAAATATCTAAAGATATAGAAATTGACAAAATAGTAGAGATATAGTGCAAATGTATGGATGTTGCAGTATAATTATAGAGGAAAATCTATAGAAAAATTAAGGTGATATATTTCTTTATTATAATTGTGCAGCCTTGGAGGTATTTTAATGCTCTTTTTTTCTGGGATAAAAATGACTGCTTGATATGCTAGAAGCTAAATCTATGGAAAATATTCATTTTTTGTAAAATTACTGTGGGTTGTGTGTGTCTCAGAGGGGTCTGGCCAGCTTGGTGATGCGCTGCATCTGATGGTGGGACACATGAAAGTCTTAATTTATAGTCTGCTTTTTAAACTTGAAGGATTTTCTGTGCACTATATATCTTTTTATGGCACAGAATACCTAGGAGGAGTATCTGTGGCTCCACAGTTCACTTCTGGATGTTTAATAACAGCAAACAATAAAATTTATTTAGTGATGGTGAAACAGAGGAACAGAAATTCCTGAGAGGGCTGAGTTCTGATACATTTACTGAGCTGAAGTTGCAGGAAATAAGTAGAAATGAAATATGAGTAAAAATATTATGGGTAAACAAACATGCAAATCGTTTCAATCTCTGAATCTCTGACTTTCTTTGGGCTATTGAGAGAGCTTCAGATCCCTAAAGATCTTAGATTTCAGAAGAAAATAGATTAGCAAGGTGCAATTGTTATGAATAGTTTTTATGGAAACAAACCCAGCACTGTCTTCCAGTCATTTTTTTGAAACTACATTCATATTTGGTCCTTGAGCTGTTGGAAATTTTCATGAGAGATGTGCACATGGCACAGCACAGAGCTGTGTTGGATATTCCCAGCACACCCAGGGGCAGAAATCCCCGCTGCTGCTGCCAGAAGCAGCATTCCTGCTGCAGGCTGTGCACAGCCCCGGCTCTCTGGTGGGCTCCACGTGCAGTCCAGATTTCTGCCCTTTGCACACACCCAGCTTAGTTTAAAAAGTTTGCATTTCATTCCTTATTTGATAGCTGATGTTTATAACTTAATAGGCTTTCTGTGTGTCTCTTATAACTCAGCTGGGTTCAGAAATATTTGGTGTGATGGTCAGGAAGTGAATTTCTATGTGAAAATTCTCCCATGGAGAGTAATTGAATTGTGGTTATCCAAAAACCAAGAATTCTGTCAAGTCACAAGGTTTGTAATAAGTAATAAGATTTGGGATCTTTGAACTGCAACAAGTAGGGCATTTGAAAATACTTCATGAAAAGTGAGAAATATTGCAAAAGAGTCAGTAACTGTGAGGTAGAGATAATGGATGTTGGATGATTTACATACTGTGGGACCAGAGACTGATGGGATGACATGGATTTAGTGGCTGGACACTTACCCAGGATCGGGAACATCTGAACTGGTATCCTTGCTTCATATTTCTTGACTAGCAATTCCCTTCCTGAGCTGGCAATTGATTTCTGACAACAGCTTCTTCCTGAGGCTGAGAAGTTGCTGTAATAAAGCTGTGGTTTTGCTAATAGCATTTTGTAATTGAGGAAAAAGTATTTAATTGCATCAGCTCTGATGTGAACACAGGGAAATCTTTTAGGGAAAAAAACCACCACAAACAATCAAAAGTCTTTCAGCAATTAGTCTGAGTAGGAAACTGGAGATCTGAATGAGTCTCAGCTTTCAAAGAAGTTGTTATGTGAGGCTTTCAAGTATTTTACTGATGGCTTTCTGTCCTATGTTACCTGTGTAATTTGAGGCCTTTATTCTCTGTGGATTCTGGTCAAGAATTTTCATAAAATTTGTCTATGATTTTTCATGCAGATAAATATGAATGCATAGTTTTAGTTTTAGTTTTAAAATAACGTGAAAAAATTAAGGATTAAGAAAACAAAAGAGCATGTATATACAGAAAAACAGACCTCCTAAAATCTCTCTTATCCTAGGCAATAAAATACTCTTACCTAGGGCTGCTGGAAGAAGTGAAGAAATGAGAGCCTTTTTTATTATCACTTTATGTATCCTGTTCAAAGATAAAATTGCTGATGAGTGTCAGTTCTGAATAATTAATGACATACACGTTTCCCTTAATGTTTGCACTGTTTCCTCTGTAGCAAAAATTATTGGGATGCCAAAAATATGGTTTGCTAGATTTGTGTTGAGCAACATAGTTTTGTTTGTCATTGGTGCTACCCTGGTCATCAGGATCGTTTTGGAAGGTACATCTCAAACCTTTCTTGCAGCAGTGGGTCTAAATTTGGACTTGATTTGCAGGGCTGTGTGCAAAGGCGCCAGTGCTGCTACCCAGGCAGGATTTGGTGGTGGTGTCATTTATTATAAATTCTTTTTATTTTTCAAAATTTGCCGAGGTGTTATTGCTAGGAAACAAAAAGCAAACACACTCCTCATGTTTGATTTTTCATATCTGGGCTGGGGAGAAAGGCAGGATATCTAAATGGGGATTAAAAAAATCTAAAAAAGAAAAAGTAAATTCTCTAATTCCGTGTCAAAGGATGGAAAGAGAAGGCTGCTGCCTCAACCCCTGGCTCATGAGCAACTCTGCTGGGGAGGCAGCCCTGTGCCAGGGCAGCCAGGCCCCCTGCCCGAGAGCCTGGAAGGAATTGGGTCAGGACAGCGATATTCCTGGTGCTGCTTCCCATAATTTCTCTGTAGAGAACTGTTCTACTCAAATCATTGTTACAGGCACAGGTGAATGGAAAATTTAAAGGAAATGTGTCCACTCTGTGGTTGCTGATTTCACCCAGCTGAACTTAAGCACTGTTGGTTCTCCATTGCCTCTGTTTCACTTGAGATGAATATGGACAGTCAGCTGAAAGAGGAGATACTCCAAATCATGCTCAGGGTTAATCTCTTACAACCCAAAGAAATTTCCTAAGCTGACCCTCATCTGTGCTTTTGGAAATAAAGGAATCATTTGGCCAACGCTCTCTCCATTTGCAATTAAGCATGCTGGCAGCTCTCCAGTGGGAGCTCTGTAGGCAGGAATATTTAGCAGCACAGAGGATATCATTTCCATACACTGACCCAAGCTGTTGCCAGATGGAGTAGAGGGCTGTGGAGTGAAAGTAAATCTACAAATGTTTTTGTGAGCAAAGGAAACCACTTCTGATTTTGGGTGGGAGTGGGATACTGAGATAAGGAAAGAAACACAGGTTTCTTCATTATTTTGGGGCGTTTCCTACCCTTTTGTTTTCATTTGTCTTGTTTGTTTACTTCTTATCTTGAAAAAGAGACTGCAAAGCTTCTTGTAAACTGTATTATCTTTCACTTTGTGCCAGACTGTGAAGTGACATGCAGCAGTACTGCTGCTCCATGCCAGCACCTGGGAGGGCTGCTCTGAGCCCAGAAGTGGGCGAACACTTGGGGGAAATTGCAGGTCTTGACAGGTTTTGTTGGAAATTCTGCCAGGCTCTGGTTCCAGTGATGCTGCTGGGGAGAGGGGCTGCCAGGCTGGCACAAGCAGTCCACTACTGCCCTTGCTTCCTGCTCTCCCTCTCATGCCAAGGTCCGGCATGGTCCTCATTGCAGTGTGCTGGTTCGTGGTCATGGAGGTGCAAAGGTGGCTTGTGACTGAACTTTTCCATTCTCCTGTAAATGAGCCTCATGCCATGGTTGTAATGCTGACAGCTGACATTTAGCTTTGATTATGTATGTCTTGTAATATTTTGGAGCCTGGATTTGATGGCACAGGTTTTAAAAGTAAAGACTTCAAAATAATGAGACCTCAGCTTTTGGCTGCTCACGCCGTGGTGAGGGCTGGGGAGGGGAGGGAAGGGTGGCCTTGGTCTGTGCAGACTGAAGGGTGTGGATGGCAACAAACTATATGGGAGTTTCTTTAAGAGATTGGTTTTGTTGCTAAAACTAAAATAACTTTAGACAGATCTTGGTTGCAGAAAGATTACTACATTTCTGTTTGTAGTAATTCTTTTTTAAAACTAATTAAAGTAATCACCCACTCAGGGATTTTTGGGGATGCTTAAGAATTTTCTGGTTTGAGCTGACTTTTCCTTGTCCTGTTTTGAAAGAATCATTCCTTCTAACTACCATATAGAAACTGTTTTTAAAGCTGTAAGTCAGAGAACATGGTATACATCACCTTCTTACTACAAGTTTCATCTGTGCATTTGTACTTTTGTAAGGTCACCAGGCCTTGATCTTGTTTCTGCTAAGCACTGTCTCCTTGCAATAATGAGTGTCTTGCTGTAAGAGGATTTCAGCGGGACAGATGTACCTTAATGTCTTGCAGCAGGATTTACTGTTTTATAAGACTGATTCTGGATTATTGTGTTCATGGTTGGAATGTGGCAAATACTCAGGTTAAAGGAGCAGTGCTTGTGGCAAGGAAACTTGGACCTATACAAATGCAGAGATCCTTGTACTACAAACAAAATAATTTAATTTAGTTCTACTCTATAATTAACTGTTATACTCAAACTAGCCTATGCTGTACTTCAGAAATAACAAATTTCCAGCAGGCTGGCTGAATCCTATTGTGCAGGAGCATAACTTTGGTATTGTTCTAATTAGGTGTTGTATTTGAAACTCTTAGTAGTTGTCTATAGTTAAGTTTCTGAAATTACCACTGTGCAAGTGGCCTTCCAGTACACACTGTGGAGAAAAATCATTTTGGCAAGGTGAAAGCTCCAGTCCATGATTTCCATACATAGTTTTATGAACAAGCCATCTGTTGGCTAGAGGGGGTTTTTGGAAGGTGTTAAGGCAGTTTCAGTTGCCCAAGATCCTGTAGTGGAGAAACTCTGCCTGGAAGGCTTCGTGTGCCCCTCAGGGCAGGCCTGGGGGATGCTCATGTCCCTGCCCTGTCCTGCAGGATGTGGCAGTCACTAAAGTCTGGTAAAGAGTGGTGATTACACTTTGTAGAATTCCTGTCTATAAATTAGTTTAGCCACATGGAGAATTACAAACCTGTTAGTGTTACAGAGAGCAAATATTCAAAAACAGCCTTATTCCTTATTCTTTTGGGGGTTTCATGTGTTGGCTAATAGAATGTATTTCACTGCCATCGAATCTTGTTGCCTGAATTTTTATATTATGGGGTTTTTATTGCTTTTAACTTGGTAGAATCATTCTATTTGGGATTGAGCCCTACAGGATGTAGCTGCTCTTTAGTAGCTTCCTCAATGTCTCATTCACACCTTTCGTTGTTATTTCTCAGCCTTATTTTGGCGGTTGTTTCATTGCTGTCACTGTTGTGCATCTCCTGGAACAGCTGCCTTTTGCTTTGACACTCAGCATTTCAGCAAAATGATGGTTTTGTTGGAAAATTAAGCACAGAGAGTGTGGGAAGAATCCCAAGCAATACATAGTTTTGTGTCAGCAGCAGACTTTCAACTTGTATAAATGCCTACCTTCCTATTCCCTATCCCATATATCTGGGGGGTTGTTGAAGTGTATTTTTGTGAGTACCAGCTTGACACTTTTACATGGGAAGAAGTTGGCACTGGAGGAGAATGCTGGAGTTGAGTGTAATCCTTTTGTTCTTGCTTCATAAAGGCTCCTTCCTAACGTCTGTAACATTCTTACGCTTTTGCAAATGTGCTTGTCTGAAGTACTGCTGCAAATTAATTTCCTTATCTAATTCTTTTTTATTTCCTTCTGAATGCTGTTGGGGAATAAAATCAAATGTATACAATGTGCACCAAATGGGATTGCCTCTTCCTTTAAGGTCTAGTTATTGTAGACATTTGCTCTTGCTGCACAGAAAAATAACGTTAACAGCTGCTTAATCTAGTTAGAAATGCATCTTGCTGTGTATTAAAAATTACTTCCACTTATCTTTTCTAGTGGTATAATTTGTAAAATCACATTTAAAAAACTGAAACAGCATAAATGTAACCTTGTTCAATCTTTTTATGTGTTAACATACAGAGGGTGAACATTTAAAAGGCCTTTGAGCATATGACAATTAAAATAGACACCTAAGAAATATCAACCTCCTAGGCACTAGAGTACTCCTAGAAATCTTGCCCAAAGGGCTTATAGTGGTGCTAGATTATTTCAATTTAAAAAAAGAAAAGAAATCATTCTGCTTCTTTTCAAATGGGATTTGCTATTTCTGGAAACTATTAAATGTTCAGATCGAGGACCCACCCTTTATAAATTAATGCAGCACAGAAGAGTAATTAAATTTGGTAATCTCATTAAAGCTTTTAATGGAATTGATCATTTCGGAGAGTTTTTCTGGTTATTGGGATTTCTGAACAAAAGAGTCACTATTGGATTATTACTGCTCTTTTCCAGTAGCAGTTTGTTTTCAGCTGCCAGGCAAGACAGTCATTCTGGGACCTTGATTTGTTTCTGCTGAGGATGGGACCAGCATGCAATTCCCCCAGGAGATGAGAAGCTCAGTTGTAGTGTTCTCCCCTGGATTGTTAGCCACTAGTTACATAATTTTTTTCTAAAGCTGATTACAAACTTAGATCTATTTTGAAAATGCTTGTTCATTAAGGCAAAAATTTAGAGCAGTCAATTTTTACTTTCTGTAAATATATTTAGTAACATGCAAATTACTTGTTCAAATCTACCTGATTTGATTCTCCATAAAGAATGCTTTCAAAGTTTCAGCAGTATATGGTTACTGTGATATAAATAATTATTCCCTTTTTTTTTTCATTTAGAAACTGTTGAAGTTGTACTATTGCAAAATAATGAAACTGTAGTGAATCTATAAAATTGCTTTGCAGGGCTGTACTTATTTTTACAGAACTTCGCTCATTGTTTTCCATTTTAAAACAAAACAATGTAAAAAGGCAAGAATAATCGTGAGCAATTCTGTTTATTGTAGTACTAAGTCTTACAATGTGGATGCATGTATTTTCATTATTTCTGTATGCATATATGTTTAAACCTATTGCCTTATTTTGATGGGCCCCTTCTCCATGACATTTGTGCCTTTTCCTCAGTCTTTCCCAGCCTGAGAAATTCCACTAATTTATCTCTTTCTCCATGTCCTTCTGTACCTTTCCTGCTCAGTGATATTTGTTACTGAGATAATCTGTACAGATGTGAGAGACAAGAACAGCATTGACTGTTAAAGGGGAATGTTGATAGTAGATGTAAAGGAGGTGAGGATGCAGTATAAATCCATGCTTTAGGAGGTAGAAATAAGATCTGTGGACATGTGGCCAATTTTCCTGCCATGCTATACATTTTTGGTTAATCTACAGGTCAGAGTCAGGACTGCACAGTAAGATTGCTTTCTGCATTGGAGTAGAGCAGTGGACCAGGTTAGTATAATAGCACAGCAGGGAGAACCACTGTTTGCATGCCTAGAACAGCCCTGCTTTTCAACTGTAGACAAATAATCCTGTGCCATGCTGCCAGTACATCCCTGCCCTCCCCTCCATCCTCATCCCAGCTGAAGTGATGGGGCAGGAGCCGGTGCTCTGCAGGCAGCAATGCCACTACAGACACAGACTGAAGTTTGTTCTCAGGTCTTAATTCTATCCAAGCCTCTCTTGACAGAGCAGATATAATGGTGAACTTTGTGTAATTACAGTAATTTTCAACAATATTTACTGTTTTTCTAGAGAAATGTACTGTGAAAACTTTTATTGACATAAAATGGCAATTAATGTCAGGCAGAAGTTTTTCATTTGTTCCTTACATTTAAAGTGAGTCTCCAGAAATAAATGTTGTGGGGTTGCTTCAGACATCTTTGAATGTTTGCTGTTATAGATACCATTTATTTTACTTTCACTGCTGAAAGATTTATTGTAAGAAATGTTTATGAAAAGATTGATAGGCCCTATTTCAGAATCACTTGAAGGGGACTCGGGCAGCTGGTTTGCAGGTACCAACTTCCAGGCTGCTTTGTAAAACAAAGGAGTGAGGAAAACCAAAGCTGTAAGGACAGAAGGCTCCTGCAGATTTTCAGCTGTTTCTGTGCTGTGACTGCCAATCCTCTCAAGCCTCATGTAGGAAACAATCAGATGCCAATGCAAATCCTGACTCTCTTCCTTTTATGTTCAGAGGCTGGGGGCGGAGGAGAAAGCTCAGCTCCTGCTCTTTGGAGATTGCTCAGTGTGCAAAGCAAAGGAGCTGCTGTGGGCCCTCGTTTGCCTCCTGTTAAAACACAATCTGTGACAAGCATCGTGGTGATACCTGCTGGGCTTCCACGGGAGCAGCTGATGGTCCCTTGCTTATCTAAGATTCACTGCAGTCAGTGACAGCAAGGGGAAAAGATGCCTCTGACTCCAGTGTAAGGAGGGTTCTCACTGAACTTGCCCAAGTAAATCCACAGCGTTGGGTCTGAACATTTCCTTGTAGAGAGAGAGTCAGTTTTAATATCATGGACATCTGTTTAATCACTTCTCTCCTATCTCAAAATTCCCAGTAAACTATTTTCAATATCATCACCATGATTAAACTGCTAAAATACTCCAGGAGCTACTAAAAGGACATTAAACTTAATCTTAGCTTTGCTAATTATCAGTCTTATTCCTATGAATGAAGAATATATTTGACTTTCTGTTAATCTCTTTTATCAGGCAATACCATGTACTAGAATGAAAAAGGAAAATAATCCTGATTTGACAATAAATGAAGCAAAAAAAGGAGACAAATTCTTGCAAGGTTTCCCCTGACAGCTGATTTCCATGTGAGTCTGGTGACTTCAGAATATGGAAACATGGAAGGAAGGAGAGTCCACTGGTGAGAATTAGGACTCAATCTCTTATTCTTTGACCCCAGTAATGTCCAAGGAATAGAATTTCTGTGTGCCTGAGGAAACACATAATTCTATCACTAATTCCTTTAAGTGAAACAATTTTTTAAATTTCTGGCTTCAGACTGTGTTAAAAAAGCTCCACTTTCTTAAGGAATGCTGTGGTATAATTAGAGTTTATCATCTTACAACAGAATTTCCTTACACGTAAAGCATTCAAAAATTTCTCTGGAGTACTCTGAGTCTAATGAAGACTTATGTCTGTTATGAAAGGCTTACCAATGTAAAAGTTTGCCAACTAGAGGCTGGGCGCTCAGGAAATCAGATAATGGACTTCATTAAGTTTTCTGAGAGGGTCAAACCAAAATATTTATTGTTTGAGGTACCACCACCTCCTCCTACAAAGAGATCCCTCTGCTCTGGACTCTTGAGCTGCAGGCTGTGCCTTGCCAGCAATATGAGAACAGGCTGGGTCAAGAGGGAATGGTTTAGGTGAAGCTCTGTAAATATTTACATGTACAAGGGATCGTTCCTTTAGTGGCAATTCCTGTGAGATTATTTACTGAGACAGTATTTACAAGAGCATGTAGTGATAGGACAAGGCAGGGGAATGGCTTCAAACTGAAAGAGAATAGGTTAAGGCTGGAGATAAGGAAGAAATTTTCGACTATGAGGGTGGGGAGGCCCTGGCACAGGTTGCCCTTAGAAGCTGTGGCTGCCCCATCCCTGAAAGTGCTCAAGGCCAGGCTGGAGAGAGCTCTGAGTAACCTGGTCTAATGGAAGGTGTCCCTGCCCATGAGAGAGGGATTGGAAATAAATGATCTTTAAGGTCCTTTCCAATCAAAGCCATTCTATGATTATATGGCTGCCTACAGAAAGCTACAGGATTATGCACTGGCCTGTTACATGTTTGGCTATTCATGCTGTGTGGAAGTGCATCCCATTTGCCTCCCGAATTGCTTTTGGGATGCTTTGTGGAATTCTGCAAGACAAGGGGAGTCTACATTGGTAGAGATGGGGATTTCCGTACTGGGAAGCATAATGTCATCATTTGTCATTGATCATGCAGTACACTTGTGTCTGAGAAAGGACTGTGCTGGGAGCAGCCTCTAGATGAGCTGTCCATAGCTCTGTGCATTACTTGGTTAGAGTATTTAGCTGATTTCAAGTCCAGTTTAAAATGCAAAGAGAATAGAAACCATTCCTCAATAGCATTAATTAATGAATCATTGTGGTCACTCTGTCAGTCTGCCCCAAATGCCTCACGTAACGCACAGGCACTGACCAGCAGACTCTGGCACGTGGGGTTTTACGTTTTAGTGCAATTTATCCCCTACCCAGGGCCTCAACTAATTGCATTAGCTTGAATGTAAAGTATTTTCAGATGCTTTTGGACACGGTTGTAACGTATTGTATATGTGAGCATATGATTTGAGTGAAGTATCTTCCAGATGGGTTTAATTTGCCTAAAACTGAATTTAGCTGAAATTCCCTGGACTCTTAGTGTTTGAGCATGGAGTCTGAGCTTTGGGAGGGAATTTTGTCTCTTTGAAATGAAGTCATCTTTTCAAGGTATTTGATGAAATTAAGACCTTCCTTAATTCTTGAGGTTCTGTTTCCAGTGCTGTAATTCTAAAGGTGGTATTTAACACTAGAAATCTTTAAATGGAATGGGGAGCAGGTGATTCTTCCTTAATACCTTGCTGTAGTGAGGACATTTCCAGCACCAGGGAGCACCTGCTCCTCCTGCTGAGGAGTGTGTGCATGTTTGTGTAGCTGGGCCTGTGCACCCTCTGATCATCACCGTGTCATCCTTGTTCTCAAAAACAACCTGTTGATCTTGAGCGAGACTGTGGGGACCTGTAAAAGTCACACATTTTTCAGGGCAAATTAGGATTTGTTACACTTAACAGCTTTTGCATGTGTGTGTTGATTAAATAGCACATTGTTTTTATGACAAAATCTCTTTGCATATAGCTTAGAGTGGAAACTTGACATTGTGGCTTTAACGGTGCCAAAATAAATGTCTGGTAAATTAGCACAAATAAATGTTCTCGTGGTTTACTGTCTATGGGGAAAATTAGTTTTCACTTGAAAATGTTGGAGCTAGCAAATTGGGAATATTAATTTATCCCTGCTCATGCTCACAGGCTTTTTATTCTGAGGTGTTTTGTGAGTGTTTAAGCTCCCTTGTGATTAAAATGCCGGTCCTGCTTGGCCTCATCATAATTATGAGTGAGAGTGTCCCCAGTCAGACCCCGTGTGGGTATTTGAAACCAGGCTGGAGAAGATGCAACTTCGGCTTGCAGGAGGTGGCTCTGGGTCCCTCCTGGTCACACATCTGGTTTTTCAGAGTCCCCATAGGTCAGGGAGGATCTCTTTGGGATGCCCTAGATCTGGGCTGCAGAGCACTCTGTGATCTCCCCTGCACTTGGGGTCACTGCTGATACAAACCAGCGGTGATCCTAAGGCTTTGCCCTGTGGTGTCCCCTCCTTTCTGATCCCACACCTAATGAATGTTACCAAAGTCAGCAGTACTGCCTCAAGAGCTTAAGTGAAAACTAAAGCAAGAGCATCAAACCTCTAGGCCAGAAAGCACTTTATACATTCACAGCTAGAAATCATAAAGCCCAGGTCACACCGTTACTGATTTTGTCCGAAGCTAAGAGAAAGAAATAAATCTTGGAAGAAGCTGTTAAGGAGTAATTTTGAGAAAGGTCAGCTCCTCAACATTTTCTGGATTCCAGCAGTACTTGTTCATTCAGTTGCAATGCTGTTGGCAGTTTAAAATATGGGTTTGGACTTGATGGGGATGGGGGTAATCTATTAATCAGCACTTCATCATCTACAACTGCTTATCTTCTCTTTGCAGTAATTCCTCTTTTTAGTTGGACATCAGCATTGTCTACATACTTCATACCATCCATCAGGACGAATGAATGAAGTACACAGCAATATATCAGTTTGACTAAGCTCAATAAAGCAAAAGAGAAGCAGAAAATTATTGCAATAATCTTAAATCTTTAATGATAGCAGAGTTAAATATATATCATTTTCGTTACTCATTACTGTAGTGATAAAGCCCTGCTCTAGTACATAGTCCGAATTTGACATAGAAAGTTTCTTCTTATTCTATTAGGTAAATACTTCCCCCTCCCCATGCCCCCCCCTTTTTTTTTAACTTTTGGGACAAGTGTCCTAACTGTTAAATACCACAGTTCCAATAGATCTTGGCCAATTCTTCTGGACTTTGTATAAAAAAATTAACTGAGTTTTTGAAGGAATTAACTTCACTCCAACTGTGCCTCCTTCCTATCTGTTTGACAACCAAAAAAAAAAAAAGTATGTTAAGTTTTCAATGGGAGAGATTCAGCTGTTCCAAAGAATGAATGGCACTCATTTTTGTCTTGGTTAAAAATACTTGCAGATGTTTCATTAATAAACTGTAGTGTCCTCCTATGAGAAGAGATTAAATTTGATGGGAATGCAGGAAATGTTCTTGCTGCTATTTGCATGAAAGTTTTCCCAGCTTTGGCAGAACTACAGGATGCACGAGGCTTATTGGGCTTGGCTGACAAATGTTCTGAGGATTCTGTGGCTGCCTGGCGAGCTCTGCCCCAGGGCTGCAGGGAATGGGCCGAGCTCCCCCAGCACATCTGCCCCGGGACTAGGGGTGGGATCAGACCAGACCTTAAGCAGAAACAGAGATGTTCTTCCTGTCCTTGCTGACAGAAGAAGACTAAGGAAAATCGGGGAAGACAGGAGACAGAGGAGAGAAGGATGAAGGTGATGTGAGAATTGCAGTCTGGTGAGGCTGGAGTGGACTGGAGTTGACAGCTGTGACAGAGCAGAAGTGAAGACCCTGTGGAGGATGAGGTGAATGGAGGAGGGCTGTGAACGAGAGCATGTGTTAGTGGTGTCTGCCTCACCAGAACTGGGGCAAAACCACAGATGTTTCTGCTGTCATTGTTAATGGGTTCCCAGGGAATTCACAGGGATTTTCTAAGTTTTCATCCCTTTGCTTGCTTCACACAATGCTGTGTATTCAACTCTGCTTATTAAACTTTGAGATGAGCATTAATATAAGGCTGAATTAACAATGTTAGAGGGAACTGAAAGAACAGATTCAGATTAATTTATTGTTTTCCTCCATTCCTTTTAGTCTAGGACATCTCTGCAAAGAAATTGTATCAAGGTTAAGGTTCTGAGACTTGACTTTGCAAGTTCAGAATTGTTGAAATTACCTGTACAATGATGGATGGGGCTACACAGCAGCAGCACAGTAATGTTTTGGCAGCCCATTTGCCAAATCTTGCAAGAGGACTGACTCAGAACACACACTGCCTCAATCAGTGAGAAACTTTCCAGGTTAAGAGTAATCCATGCAGTGAAAAACAAGCTCTTCTGGTGCAGAGGATATAATATGAAGTCATTGCTTTTAATTAAACTGTTCTGAGTGAGACTGAACTTTGCAACTTCAAAGCATGTGTAATTGATGGGTTTACTGCTTTATACATATCTCCATAGTCCCAAGAATTCTGGTCACGTTTTAGGTAAGTGGTGGTCATGAAAGCAATTTATGGATTAACATGGATTAAAGGGAGGTTCTTTCAAAGGAGTATTTCAGCAGTAAGAATGATAGGCCTAAATGGCACTTGTTGTAAAGTTTCTAAAAACTGCACTTGCTGCTGTGGACTAGACTTACAATCAAAGCTCTGATTTAAGTTTTCCTTAATAACTTCATGTTATAACTTTTCCTTTCTGTGCCCTCTAAATTACTTTGTCTGTTCTAGATAAATGGATCTCATCAAGAGTGAAAAGGACATCTTTTGTGAAGCATCAAATCTTTCTTGCTGGAATCTAGATTTATTAACTTCACATTATGAAGTTAATAAATGTTGTCCCTCTCTCCCTTCAGAGGCCTTTAAGAAGAGAATGGACTGAACACTTAAAGGTTTAGGACATTTATGTGTAATGAGGAGTCCTTAAAAATGAATTGCACCTTTATCCTTAGGGGCTGACACCTTATGTTTGGGAAAAGCACCGTCTTTTTTTGCTGTTGGTGGTGGTTTTGCTCTTTTTTGTTGTTTGAAGAAATCCATCTGGGGCCTTCTAATCTGTTCTCTCAGACATTCTGTGTGTTGTGAGATGTTCAACTCCTCGCTTCAGGCTCCAAATGGAGAATTAATGAAATGAATAGTTTTAAAGCACCAGCCTAAACATAATTATAGAAGAATGTGTTACTGAGATTGCAACTTCCAGTTGTACAGTAACTCACAGGTATCATTCCCCAGAGTGTCATTCTCCCAGCAGTGTAAAAGGATGAATAGCAATCCAGCAGCCCAGACTCTGTGTGTAGCACAGGTACACACAAGATAGACAGAAGAATGGCAGAAACACTGATGTACAGATTTCAGAGGCAATATCATCCCTTTGTGCTCCTGAAGATGCCTCAGGAAAAACTGGGTGATCTTCTAAAGTGCTGGAGATGTCTGCTGATGACAACTACAGTTCCAGAAAAAGACAAGCTTTCAATTATTATCTGTAGTTATTCAACCTATAGAACACTCTTCCTTACATGTGCAAGCTATTCTCAAGCACAGCTGATTTTTATTTAGAACATTTAGGATCCACTACAAACATTTGAACCCAAGAATGAGATGTTTTCCTCACAAATACATTAGTATCTATATGAAAAAAAAAACCTCTCAAAAAATCTGGAAATATTAACATTCTATTTGTTGAAGAGGTACAATTTCAACTAAAGCAACATGCTTTTGATTTGCACGAATAAGAACATTTTTTTCCCTCTGTGACTATTCTTTTGAAGGAACCCAACCAAAGTACTTGTGACTTTGCCTGAAAGCTATAGTTAGGACTAATTTATCTAAAAGTGTGTAACGAAGAATATTTTATCCAGCTGTAAGTATGTGATGATGAATTAGTGGGAATATCTAGCCATTTGTTATGCCTATATAGCAGCTCATAGCTGTAATAATCCTGGATCACTTCACTCTTTGTGAATTAGGCAATATTAATATCCGTTTTTGTCAGTGGAGATTGAGAGACAGGGCCAGAGAGCTCTTACCATCTGCTCTTAATGGAGGCTTAACCTCCCATCTCTCTCCACCCATGCACATAAACTTCTTAGGAAACTTTAGAGGTACTTTAGTTTTAAAGTTCACATATCTCCTAGGAGCCCATTGTCACAGGTTTGAACTTTTGAACAGAATACCTTTGTTTTGGATCACACCTAGAGGAAAGGCAGAACAAGTGTGCTACAAGGTCTCCCAGATAATTTCCATAATTTCAGCCTAAGGGAATCATAGAATCACAGAATAGTTTTGATTGGAGGGGACCTTAAAGGTCATCTCACTCCACCCCCTGCCCTGGGCAGGGACACCTTCCACTGTCCCAGGTTGCTTCGAGCCCCATCCAGCCTGGCCTTGGACACTTCCAGGGATGGGGCAGCCACAGCTTCTCTAGGAACCTGTGCCAGGGCCTCACCACCCTCACAGGGAAGAATTTCTTCCTAACACCTAATCTAAACCTACTCTCTATCACTTTGAAACCATTCAAATTGAATTCAGTGACTCTGTGACTGAAACACCCTGGCAGATGAAGCTGTATGTGTGGGGCTTTGCTGTAGGCATGCCTGTATGAAGATTTACCTGATTTGGTAAATCAGGTGCCTGGTTACCCGAGCTGTAAAGCCTGAACTTCAGTGATTTGCCTGAAGTTACCTGACAGTTCTGTTGCGGAGCAAATAATTTAAATTGATATCTCCAAAGTTCGTACCTCCCCATTCGCTGTCAATGCACTGATTAGGAGCTGTCTGAGGCAACAGGTTGGTGCTTTAACTCTGCCTGACCTCCCCAGGGGCTGTTTTGTGTGTGACAGCTTCCAGCGTGGTGCCTCTTACCTGGCAATTTGCAGCTGGGCTGCAGAGCAGAGGAGCAGCGTGAGAGCTGCAGCTGTGCCGCTTCCAGCCCCGCTGCCAAGCACTGCCAGGCTTTCACCTCCCCAGCTCTGAGGTCTTACGGACTGAGGACAGGAACTGGGGAGGATTTCTTCCTCTTCTATGGTTCTCCATATCCTTTTATGATTATGGAGAAGTATTTATTTATATGAAAAAACCCCCCTATCTCCCTAAGTCAGTGGTAATCTCTCCATCAGTGATTCTTTTTTCTCTCTCTTTAATTTTGTTCTTTGAATCCATTTTCTGATAGCATTGTCTTATCTTTGTATTAAGAGGACTCTTCATCTTACCACAGTGCCTGTGCCCAGTTCAAACCTACCAGGTTTTTATAGGTGTTTTTCTTTCATTTCTGATATTACTGTTAATGCACTTTTATTAAGCGAGCTATAAAGCTCACAACATACTATTTCACAACAAATTCCTAATCTTCTCCACAAAACTCGCTCTGTGCATGTTTATCTTTGAATTTACTTTCTTTTTCCAGCTGTCTGCTTTTTGAATTACCATAATCTTGATTCAAATGTAACTGGTTATCAGTTGACACAAACAGGTTTATTAAAGTGTCTTATTCTCTCTGTCTGGCAGATCTCATATTTAGTAATGCATTTTACTTCTACCTTATCCACCAAAAATTCCTTTTGAATCACTCATCTTTTTCTTCTAGTTTTCAGACCTTGTTGCTCAAATGATTTAACAGTTCATTTTACAATACAGTATTTGTAACCTGAATCTCTTATGTTCTAATTTAGTTATAGGGATACCCCAAAATTCCCTTCTAACCCAATCAGTATTTTCTGAGTAATAAATAGGTCTGGCAGTGTTGTTGTAAATGAATTTTCCTTCTCCTGAAGGTTTGCAGGACTTTGCTATGAAATTTTCTACCTGCTTTTAAGTATCAAGAAAACATCTACACTTTTTAAGATGCACATTTTAGACCTGTGACTTCCCAATCCCCATCAAGTATTTTGAGAGGCAACTGCTGTATAATATCTGAAATATCTACATCTGCAACATGTATATTTTGTACAGATATGCTGATAAAAAAAGCCAGAAATGGATCTCACCTGGACAAAGCTAGAGACAAGTAGCAACTCTCCTGTAGCCATAGTGAACTGTACATATTTGTTTCTCATTCCCAGTGGAGCCTGATTTTGCTTATTGTACTTATCCATATATTTATGTAAGCATGTATTGGTCAAATTGGCAGAAAGTGTTAATTTGTGTACATGTGTTTACACAGACATCACACAAGTCATCTTGTGTGCTACAATGCAGGAAATTAGGGTTAAATAACCTATACTGAACGCTGTTTCTGTAAAGATTTAGATTTTTTTTTTAGTGTGAATTATGCCCTGGTGTCCTCAAATCACAAAATATGGTGTCCTTGTTGTTACCCTAATTAGAGTTTCAACAAGAAGCTTAAGGGTCTGATGTCAGTGTAACTCTGGTGCTGGCATGATGAGGGATCTGGAGAAATGTGCCTTCTACTTAACATCTTGCAGTGACAAACAGTTTCCATTCACTATTTTAGGCATCTGCAGGCTTTGGCTGACTCCACAGAGCTCACTTGCATGCCATGAGACATCCATTATTTGTGTAATGGGTGGGAAATTTGTGTTTCTTTTCATGCCCTCTCAGCTGATGTAAATTGTTATGGCTGACAAAACACCAATAGATCAGGATGTGTTACCCTAAAAGAGCCTCAGGTTGGGTGCTCTAATGTCACCCAGGGCTTAAAGAAGGGTTTTGGGGAGTGGTTGTGGTTGCTCTCTATAAATGGACCAAATGGAAGGTAGAAATGTTGCTCGAGTTAGGGGGCTGCATTGGCACCAGCATTGAAATAAACTTTTTACAAATTAATTTAATTCAGTAATGATAAGGTTGCTAAATATGAGAGTGGGGAGGTTCTGAAGCAACTTTCCTTTTAGATTTTTGGGGACAAGAAACCAAATTACTTGTAAGATGGAACTTGCTCATTTATGAAGTGTTTGTATTATGTGGTTGCCTGTGATAGCAGGGAATTGTGTTTGATGACCCAGGAGGTCCCTTCCAGTCTTACTTCCTCTGCATATGCAATGAAAATAAATAAAGCTTCTTGTGTGCTTCACTGGGTGCAAAATCCTTTCTGTAATAACCCTAGGAACCTGGGTGGAAATAATTAGTAGAATTGCCAGTTATAATCTGAAGATACATAAAGCTGAAGTGACTGCAGGAGCAATGTGCAGAATCTTTTGCTCTCTGGATTTGGGTGGCTAAATTGTCTATGATGCACTTCCTTGAAAGGGCAGTTGCTATTAAAGCAATTTGCTTTATGTCCTTTGCTTGCATTTCCAACAGCACATCTCCTATGGATGTGTTCCCTCTTCTATTGTGCTGTATCTCAGTGCATTTTTAGCTATCCATCCCATGCTTCTATGCTGTATATTTAAATAATTGGCACTAGAAACTGCTGGCATTTACTTAATATCCAGAACTGAGCTGTACAAAATTTCCTTCTCTACTAAGAAAGCTTGAACTCCCTGCTGTTGCAGCGGTCAGTGGTTCCCAAGTGACCTTCTGATCCTCAATTCCTAGATTGTCCCGAGGTTACTGGGGCTGCTGCCTGGATTTCTGACCAGATCAGGCCAAGCAAAGCAACACTGCTGGAAATCCAAATGTGCTCTACAAGGCATCGTCAAAATACTAACCATAAATCACAGGTCTGCATGCTGTGCTGCAAATCCTGTGATTCAGTGTGTCAAAAAGCAACTATTAGGCTTCCAGCTTGGGATAAAATAATCACAGGAAAAGAGGTGGATCTGTCAAGTTGTTAAAAGATAATGCTGAAATATGCAGCAATCTGCTCAGCAATAAGGCTGTCAAAGATGGTAAATATTAGTCTAGAAAATGGGAAAATAGACATTTTTTTACATTAGTGCTTTTGAAAATAACTTGTATTTGACTCTGCATTTTAATATTTGCATCTTTAACCAACACTGGAAGGTTAGAGCCAAAAAAAAAGAAGAGAAAAATTATGTTAAAAAGAAATACAAAACAGAAACAAAGGGGGGGAAAAAACCAAAAACCCCAAGCCCTAAATCCCTGCTGTATGACCTTGCAGAAGAAAAATACAAAGAAACGGTTTGTATTAAGGAAAAGAAATTTACTTAGGCAAATCCAGTTGTTGTTTAAACAAATCTTTAAGGTTCATTTACAGTACAAAATCTTAATGTCCCTAGAGACATGAGAAGAAGGAAGGAAAAGTTTCAGTTTCTTTCTGCAAAATTGCAAAGTCACCTTTCCATTATCAGTTGCTAGAAGTCTCCCCAGCGCACTTAGTGACCTAAAGATAGTTAAAATACACTGACTCGTGATGGTAAAGGGTCACTGGCCACAGCATATTTGGACAATTCCATACTCAAACTGTGAACAACATGCAAGCACAAACCCTACACATTCCGTTTTCTAGGATCATGAGGTGCTCTGCTGGAAAAATGATGTCTCTGCTTTTGGGATTGCTGATAATTGATCAGCCTCACAAACGAACATTAATGGGGCAGCATCACTTGGAGTGCAAGAAGGTGTCTTCAATCCACTGCAGATGTTCACATTCCTCAACATTTTAGACATATGGCTTAGATAGGAAGGAACTTATTGTCCCCTTTAACTCCTCAAAGATCATTAAAAAGCAATGCACTCAACTGTGCTGTGCTGTGCTGTCACTGTGCAGAGCAGAGGAAGTGCAGGCCTGTGAGATGTGATGTAGGTGTAGCTGCTTGTGCTTCCTTAAGGTTTGTTTCTGCTGAGCTGAGCTTTGTCAAACTGAAGTAGGCTTGGCTGCTGCTGTGGGATGAATTTGAGACTTTGTCAGCAGAAATAATTGAGCTTCTTCTTGCAGGAGGATCTTAATTGTTGGCTGGAAAGCTCTCACACTTCTGTGTTTCCAGACATTTTGTCTACAGGGTTGTTCTGTCAGTGGAGATGAGTCTTTGTTGTTACTCTCTTGAGAATCCAGCTAAATCTAGTCATGTTACTGAGTTTGATTTTAATTGCATGTGCTTCATTAGAGGCTGAACAGGCTTTTAAGTGAGAAGACATCACTTTTCCTGGACCTGGCCAGTCTCAGGGGTACATCCAGAGCCACAGCTGCTCTATGGTCCTGGTAAGGCATCCTGACTTCAAGTGGGCAATGCTGCACAGGGGTGCTGAGCTAGGGTAACTCCCAAAGACTAAACATGCAGCAAGGTCTGGAGCTCAGGACAGACACTTTGGCTGGGCAGAGGATGCTGGAAGCTGAAGTAAGGAGTTTTGAGGTGAGGAGTGACTTAGAGTGACTGGAGGAAGACTGGAGGCAAGGGAGTGCCTGTGAGTTTAATCGAGCAAGGTCCATAAGCACTGGTGTGGGTGGTGGGTGCGTGGGGTAGCAGCAACTCTGGGATCAGAGTATTTAGGACTCCTGTCTCTGAGAATTTTTCAACCCATGATATTCCCAGAGTAGTAAAAAAGGATGCATTCTTAGAATTATGCATGCACAGTGCTGTGATGTCTGCTTGAAGAAGCCGAATTAAGCTTAACTGGACTTGACTTTGCAAACTAAATAATCTTTTACAGCACTGTTTTGCATGCAAGAGAGATATGTAAGCCTAGTTTCAGCTGGATTTCTGGGTGATTCAGTGCAGATGATTTATTTAAACAGTGTTCTTTCATCTCCCCTGCATCGGAGCCAGTGAGCCCCCAGTCAGAGCAGTTTGTCCTTCTGCCTCTTACCAGCCACAGTGTGATCCAAGCTGCTATCCCTGCTGCAAATATGTCTTATGTGCGAGATGTGGTTGTAATGTGAGCTCCTGAATGTCTTTCTGTGTATTTGTGGCAAGCAGCTCTGCTGGTGTATGGCATTCTTAGTCTGTGGCAGATGTCCACCTATGTACCCTCTACAGATGCTGCTGACAGCTTAACAACTGATGTAGTCTAAAGATAATTAAATATTAAGTCTTGAATAGGCTCTAGTATGCTATCAGTAATTGAACCACCATAATATATTTGCCAGTGTTTACTGCTGTGTGCTAAGCCAGATGCATTTCATCATTTTGATCCTTTTCACACAGCTTTTCTCCTGTAATGCAGCTTCCTGGAAGCAGTTGTGCTGGGTAGCAGCCCTACTTACTTTCCATCTGGCTTTGCCATAAGAACAAGCTACATGCAGTAAATGCATCTCTGTTCTGAAAACAAGGGAGAGCAGTTGCAGAAACATTCCGCAGTCACCTGCTGGGAAAAAAAAATCTGTCCAGGGTATTCATAATTCCTTTCAGGTTTCATGACTACTACTTGCTACCCTCTCTCCTTTGATTATCCAATGTGTTTCCTATCCCTGACTCTTTTCCCTTGCATGCTCTATGTGGCTGTATTTATTGTTACAGGATTGTATGATCCTGCATGGTTTCCTGAAACTGTTTTACACAAAAATCTATGCCTTTGGTTTTGCCAGAACCATACCAATTTTGCAATGTGTCTATTTTAGGGGCCCACTTAAGTTGCTCCCAAGACTGCCTTGCTGGAGAAAAGGGACAAGGGGAAGGCAATGATGCCTTTGGAATTTCTAGCTCTGTCTCTTGCCTTGGTTATGATAAAGAACTGTGCCTCTGGATTTGCCTGGATGGTAGGTAGTTAGCCTGGAACTGAGGGCAGTAGGAGCAGCAGGAGCACAAGCAACTTGTTCCTTGGCCACTGTTGGGAACATGGACCCTACAAGTACCTCAGACTTCTCAGGGATCACCTGAGCACACTCTCAAGCACTCAAACACAAGATGCGACCTGCTGTGTTCCAGTTCATGCAGCACACCAATAACCAAGTGGAGAGAGTAATTTCAATTTCCTCACTTGTAGCACCATGGCCCTGCATTATTGCTGTGGTGGTCTTTCACCAGCTGTGTCTCAAACATGAAGTGAATCTTGCCTTGCTGCACCTGACAGTCCAGCCTCTTGCTAGAAGAGTGTGCTCAGCAAAGCAGTCTCTTTCGGGAGAAGAAGAAATGACAACCAAAGATGTAAAAGCAGGCTGTATGACAGAGAGCTAGGTACAGAATATCAGCTAAAGTCTAGGGTTTTTTTCTTTTTCATTCTTTGTCGTTTGCCATAAGGGGCAGAGCTCAGTTCTGCTGGTTCTTTGCCCCATCCACTAGACAGCAGTGTCCAATAGTGTGCATTCATTATTCTCTATAAATTGAAAAGTTATTCTAATTAGTGCTGTAATCCTCCTGCTGCTTTGGATCAGATGTCTTCTAGTGTAAACAAAAACCCATCAGACTTGAAGAAGTGGGTCAGATCAAGAGACATCACAGTGCATTATAGCCTAATCCAGTGGAATTGGTTCTAAAATGGTGGCTCTTGGCAGGGGAAGGGGACACTGGGCTGCAGCCTACACTCTGAAAAGGTCACTGTATTGGAAGAGTGTAAAAATTGTTTGTTGGTGTCATGTTTTCTATTTCAGAGCATGTGCTGCATTTACACAAGGAACTCCATGTCTTTCATGTGCTTTGCCTGTCAGTACAGCACCAAAAATTGAGTGAAATATCCTTTCAGAAGTCCATTTGCAGAGCAATGAAATGAAACCATCTTAATCTAACAGTATGTAAAAGTGTATAAATTTGGCAGTGACATATGGATGTATAATTGTACAGCTTATGTACTGCATTAATGAGGTATAAAACTTGTCTCAGAAATGCAGCTATGCAGTGCCTTTCATTCCACAAATCCATCAGAACAGCACATCAATGAAAGCATATTCTTTCCACAGTGTTTGGAAGGCATTTGTTAAGCATTAGCACCAGTTGTCACACGGTTCAGAGAGCCACTGTGAGGCCTGAGAGTGCTGCATTTGCCCCACTTGGACTTGCTCTCACGGAGCTGTTAGCTGGTACGATTTAATATTTCTGTCAAATGTCAGACTCCCGGGCTGAAAGGACCATAAGGATGAGGGGGAGTCGGGTGCAGGCTTTGCTCTCTCTACACTTCTGGTTTGGAAGGAATTTGAAAGGAGTGCTGGAACAGGCATGAGCACAGGGAATCCCAGAGCACCCAAAGAGATACAGAGGTGTAGGGGTTTTGTTCTGCTGGAGGTGAGAACTCTGGGGAGAGTGACCTGTAGGTCTCCAGACTGTTTGCACAGCTCAGCTCTGTAGCTGACAGATCCCTTTGCATGCTCTGTGTGTTGTTACTCACAGTCCCATGTGGATGGGAGACAGTGAACAGCCAGGGCTGGGCAGAGAGGTGCATTCTTCTGCAGGTAGCTGGAATTCAAAGCTGAGGGGAACCAGCCACACCCACCTTGAATATGTACAGAGGTAAGCTGGGGGCATGCAGAGCTCTCACTGAAGCTCAGAACTGTGGATAGATGAGCACACCAGTAAGAAAAATTCAGAGCTCTAAGAAGTTTGAAAATAAACTTTGCATCTTGCCTGAGTAGTTTATTAAAAAAAAACAAACAAAGCAAACCAAAAGGAAACAAAAATGAAACCAAACCTAAAAAAGCTCCAAAAACATAAACAAAAAAACTCCACCAAATACTCCCCACTTCCTTGTTGCATTTCTTATTAAGTAACTTCAGCCAAATTTTATTTGTACAATTGTTAATGGCTTGCCTAAATGCAGTGGAATGCCTTTCCAAAGCTGATCAGGGTTTTATTTTGCACTTTATCAGAGTGAAGTAGGTAATCTAAGCCTTTTCATCTCTGGGTACTCATCTGTGCTGAAGAGAGATCTGTTAATTATAGCCTTCCCTCAACATGGATTTTCTTTCTTTCTGTGTGTATGTGAGTGGAATCAGTGTTTTAACAAAGCAACCAAGTAAGTTCGTGTTAAGTGCTGTGTGGCAGCACTGGATTTGCAGACACAGAATGCAAACCTGTTGCTTTTTGCACTGGGGAGGAAGGCTCTGTCTCTTCTGTGGATGAGAGTTGACTAGAAGAAGAAAGAGCAGTTTCACACCTGATTTGCCAGTGTTCTAAGTCCTGTATTGTCAAGAACAAGCCCTGTCAAGTTGAGAAACCTGGCATTGTTTTTTCAAGCTACATATTGAGAGAATGGATTTCAGAGGTTATATCAGCCCAGGATATCAGTATGATTAAATATGTTGTATGTAGGTCTATGTATTGTCTTTGTGGCCTCCGAGAAATGCATGAGTAATAAGAGAATTGAGGAATGCCATAAATAACCCCATTTGCAAATGGGTCCTGAATAAAACTTTAGTTCAAATATGTATCTAGGAGCATATCACTCCACTGTCAGAATCAACATTATCTGTCCTTTAAGCAGGCATTGATTATCACAGTTAAAGAGATGATGTGCAGATGTTACCAAAAAAGGGAATAAAAGAGGAAATGTGAACATACCTATCATTAAAAATCTCAAAAAAAACCCGTGGTGATCAAACTAGAGGGACAAAAATAAGTTTATCTTTCCACAAATAAAAGCAAAACTATCGAAAAGATTTGTAAGCATCTGCTCAAGATAATGGGAGACTTGGAAAGGAGATTGAAGTGATAGAACAAGCAGGTGAAAAATAATGCATGGATGATCCTACAATTTCCTATAGGATTTAGAAGTTTATAACTATAATAACTTTTCCACAGTGGACTAACAAAAAGCAAGTTAAGAACTTTACTGAGGTAATTTGAGAAAGTGATTGAAACATTGTAAAACTCTGTTATAACATGCAGTTTAGATTAATGAGTTAACTATCTTTTGCACATTTTCAGATAGTGTACTTAAACCAAACTCTATAAAAAAACCTGATTTTATGAGTTATCCTAGTGACAGTGCACATTACTAGGTGGTATTAAGGTATTGTATATAAAGAGATGTATTTTCCCTTCCAGTACAGGTTCTTCAAATGCTAAGATTCATTTATACAGTCCTTGGTTTACTTATTCTAATTTTACCCTTTTGACAACTTGCTTGAAATCTCTTACAGTAAGTGCCTGGCCATATTTCTTAGTTTTTAATTTCAGTAAAAACTATTGTTTATGTCAAGAGGATTAAAGAAAACCATATTCCACTGCTCATTTTTTCCCTTACAGCTGGATTACTGAGAGAAGTCATCACCTTTAGGCAAAACGTTTTCACAGTGTTTTCTCAAACACTAGGGTCATGTCTTTTGGCTTGAAAAATCAAATTAATTGAATTTCGGGTCATGTCAAATTTGACACTGAGAATGGCAGGTGTCCAGTATATGAGAGTAACACATGGAGCCTGTCTCAAACACAGGAGCACCTCAGTGATGAATTATGGTTGCATCTTTTTCAGATAATGAGATAATGGTCAGTTAGCAATAGCATTAATTCTTGCCACCTCAAAATTTCTTTGCTTAAATATGGTATACAATATATGATGGATATTGTAATAAAATACAACTTATATAAACATAAGGGGTTTTTTTTCTGTAAGGATAATCAAACACTAGAACAGGTTCCCTGGAAAGGTTTTGGATTCTCCATGCAGAGAGTTAATCAGGTCTCAGTTGGACACAGCTCTGAGCAACCTGCCATAGTTGGACTAGAAGATCTCCACATGTCCTGTCCAACCTCAGCCTTTCTGTGATTTTATATTTGCAACATGCTTACTGTGATTTTTGTAGACTGGGACTTTCCATGCCAATTTGCATCCTGAAGTGCATTTGAATGACAAAGTTTCAAGTCCCAGTAAGAGGTTTATAGTGGAAGGGCTGACAAAACCTTTCCTCCAGTGGTACAAATGTGACACTATTATATATAGCAAGAACATGGAATAAGGTCTAGAGTTAGGGATTGATCTATAACTCCTGCATGACAAAGCATTAGGAATGCTTTGTAATTAGCAATTATCAGTAGGAGTCTCCTACAATTTTCTACATCATATAGCCCTTTAATATCTGCTTTGAATTTCCTCTTAAATTAGCAGAACATCTATTTCATATAGAACATCTGTTTCATAGTGTATTTGATCTCATTTTCTTATGCTTTCAAAATGTATGAAAAGAACCAGCTGCACCTACTTTGATTTTTGTGATTCTAGGATTGCATTTTATTATTTGTACAGGGATGAATTTTGCCTTTGGAGAGAATGTCCTCTATGTAGCGTATCTGCTATTTCAAACTCTAATGAAGCTTAATTTTTGAACTTAGATGCTTTTTTGGGGGGTTATTTTTTGCTTTTTTTTCTCTTTAATGCCACACTTGTTGGGGTTTGGAAGCGGGAAACTATTTCAGAGACAGATGTTGAAACCTGGTGAATGTTTCCCCCTTCCTCTCCCACTTGGGATGTGCTGCTGCATTTGAAGAATAGGGGGGAAAGTTGCTGTTGTTCCTCCATATTTCATCTTGGAGGTGGTTTCATTTCTGCACTGAGAAAGTGATTTGAGGTTGCCTGAGTGTTACTGAATGGACCTAATTCTGCAAGTCGCAGTGCACTCACTTCCCATTAATTTTATCACCAGCTGGGACCACTCAGGACTTTGAAGCCAAATTATGCAAAGTGTGTTGGGAACCCTTCTGGAGGAGGGAAGGTGAGGTAAGGCATCTAACCTGTTTTACTCCCTTTAGCTCAGTGAGAGGCAAGTGGTCAGAACAGGGTGTTGGAAAGGGACTGAACAGAAAAGGAAAGGCTCCTTGCTTTAGGATTGGAAAAACAAACATGTCCTTCTTGTAGACACCTGAGAATTTAGTCTTCAAACAAAGGACAAGCATCTGCCAGTGAAAACAAGATTGACTTGCTGCTTGTGATATTTTTTTTGAAATAGAAGAATCTATTGTGATAGACAAGTCTAGAAAAGTCAAAGAAGGTTGTTAAGAAGACAAGAAACTAAGGAAGACAATTTATTGGGGAAAAGGAGGCTCCACTCTGTGCCTTGGCTTTGGGCTGTAGCTGCAAGGCCTGGCTGCCCCTGTGCTTAGGGGGCTGCTCCCTCTGCCACGCACAGACAGGAGGAAGTTAAACCAAACCTGCTCCTGCTGGAGCTGCTCTGGGACCTGGAATCTGGTAAGATCTGTGCCCATCAGTACAAAAATAACTTTCTGGTTATAGGGCTTCCTAAGACTGTACTCCTTGGTGTTATGTTGTTATTAATAGTTCACCTCCTGGTGTCATCACCCCAATTCCCTGCATAACAGACTTTTTTTCCAATTATACATACTTAGTGTCACTTTACTTTTGCTGTTCAGGTTGGCAATTAAGCAACACTCTTGGAAGCACACATGTCGGTGTGTGAATGTATTTACATACATATGTCACATATCTGTTCTCACCATTAAATATATATTTTGACATGATGGACAAAACACATGCTTGCCTCTTTAATTTTTTAATTAAATACATGTATATTTTCAATCTGTATTTAAATATTTCCTATTTGTGTTGGGTCCCCCTTGAGCACTATCAGTGTTGAATAATTTATTTCCTCATGAAATCAGTCTATTTAGGTTGAGTTTTAAAAATTTTGTATTTATGTCTTTTAGTAGTCTCTGACAAGGAAGCTTGCCTATGTATTTTTATTGATCACAGGCTGAAAATAGAACAGTGATTTTTAAATCTGTTTTATGTTTTAATTGTGTGTAATCTATGAAGTATGCTGTATTAAAAATAAACAAAGCAGCTTAGGAGGCAAATAAGGATAAGATTCTGTGGTAACTGCTAAATTAATCTCAAAATGCATCTTCTTTCTGATGAGGTTTGTAGGTAAAAGAAATGCCACTGCCAGTACATCATGTTTCATTGGCTGAGGCAGTAAGTGAGGAAATTCTCATAGAAGCCAAAGGGACTTGGGTTTTTTTGCCTCCTGATTAGCAGAGAAAAACACCTTTTATTTTCTTTGCAGCTATCTGCTCTTAAATTTTAGTGCCAGGTATTGTAACAATGTGTTATGTTTGTTCAGGAATATTTATCAGTTTATTTAAATTGAACTGCTCTTTCTAGATGAAGTCCTAAAGACCAATCTGTGATATGCCAGAAGCTTCATGTGAGTGCAGCACTGTACAGCAGGGCAGAGCTGCAGAATGGAAACCAGCTGGGCAATGGAGCTCCTCTCCAGTCTTTCAGGTTTTCTGTAGTGCATCTCAGCAGTGACTGAGGATTTAGTGCTCTCTAGATTGTCTGAGTTCTTATAAGCATATCTGATAAATTACCCACTACATAAATGCGTGAAAATTTGCAGTATCTCTGCAAATGACAAGAATATTAGAAGTGACAGATAATTTATTTGGTATGGTCATTAACTGGACATGAAGTCACTATGAGCAATAACCAGAGCAGTTTCTTGTCTCTGACAGTGAAATACTGGCTTTAAAACTCATCAGGCTTCAAGGTTTCTGCCTACAATGCTCCCTAAAAAGTAATTGTTAAATATTCTGTGGGACCTCTGGCAGCTGTGCTGGTCAGACATAAAGCTGAGTTTTCTTTTATTCTCCATCAGTAGCTTAACTCTGTGTGATTGTGGGGAAGGGGGCTGAACAATTCCATGTGCTGGATTGCCCACGTGAAGAAAGCCATGCCCACCTGGGTGCCCCCGAGAGCGAGTGGCTCCTGCTGCTGGAGTGATGTGGTTCCCACTGGGGAGATTGCCCTGAGCACTCACAGATTCCTCTGGCCCCAGGTACAGCCCCTGTCTCACTCCTGCTGCCGTGTGGTGTGTGGGTCTAGAGGTGAAGGGGAGGGTTTTGCAGGCTGGTGCTGTGTGTGCACATTTGAGAAGTCCCTTTAAGCTGTGTCAGTGTTGCACCGCTGTCATTGGGCTGAAGCATTCTGAGTCCTTGTCAGTTCTCTCATTGTTTACTGAGCTTGGAACCTGCTTCCCCACATTTAAAGGCCCTTTGGATGCTCTTGGAGAGCAAGCATGCCTGCTAGAGCAGTGCTGGGCTACTGTTGATGAGACACAAAGTGAGATGCCCATGTAATTGACACGTAAGAAAACAGAAGCAAAGTGCAGAAGCCCACTTGGGAATGGATGTTGGTTTGCTTTTTGTTAGAGATTTATAGTTCCCTTCTACTTAACTGCCACAATTAAAATATAAGTTACTGACAAATATACTTTCTTTGCAAATAGAAACTGAATTCTCTCTGGGGCAGTGAGAAACTTTGTTTTTTTAAAGTCCAGCAAAGCTTGCACTTTTGGGGCTGTATAAGCCTGGAGGAAAAACATTGTCATTCAGAAGTCAATTCTGCTCACCCATTAGGAAAGCACATTCACACTAATGGCTCTACAGTCAATCAGTGACAAAGACCTACAGGAAAACGTACTTGTTTCACTGTTCACTGATCTTGCAATTTGATCAATATTATTTTGAATTAATCTTTTTTTACTTCATCTGTAACACCTCTTTTTACAGCCAGACTGAGTGTGCACCATAAAACTGTACTGCAGATATTGCTAAAAGAAGCAGCCATGTCTTTTACAGGTTGAAGTCCACAGTAGAGGCTCAGCTTCATTCAGCACATGGTTTTATCTGTTTCCAAATGAGCTCCTATTATTCTGTGGTACCCTAAGGGAGTAATAATTGTGATCTCTTTGCCAACTCTGAGATGTTGCTGTTCTCTCTAGCAGAATTTCTCACCATATACCACAGCTTTCTGTTTGCTTCCAAAGTGTTAGGGAAGCTTTCAGGCTTTTAGATTTTGCTATTATGTTCACAGAGTTTAAAAAATAGACGAATGACTCTGAGTTGAACCTGTATCTGTTACAGGTGGTCTGTGCCTGTGGTTTTGAGGTCCATATCCCGTGCTCTCAGTGATTTCAAATAAATATCACCTTTATTCCCTTACTCCTGTCTAGTCTCTGTTTCCAGGTAGCCACTTCAGGCATCACTGCGGTGGGACCGCAGGCAGAGAGCTCCCTGCAGAGCCTGTGCAGTCTGTGCAGAGGATGGTTTGATTTCCTGTGCTCACCTCTGGGTGTAGAGGTCATTCAGCTGCTAAGAGTCCATGGGACCTGCATGGATGCCACTTGGTTGCTTCTGTGAAGAAAAGCTTCTTCCAGTGTTTCATTTCCTCTCTGCTTTTCACCTCTGCAGCTAAACACAAGCAAGATTTCCAAGAAGAGGGTAAGAATTTTAAATGAAAATACCTTTAATTCTGAGAGTCAATTGAGGTTCCATCCAACGAGTGAATAAAGTGTATTATAAGGAGCACAGTGGAGATCAGAGGCTTGTAGCAGAGCAGTTTACTTATTTTCAGTCAGTCTTGCATTTCATGGGACATGTGATTTCCTGTAAGGTGTGCATTACCCAGCAACAAAAGGATTTCTGCCCCAGGGAGGAAATTAGTGGATCTCTTATGCTGAGATTTCAACTGAGAAGGAGTGCCAGAGGTGACCAGGTAATCTAGTTCAGATCTTACTCTTCTGCTATAATGAAATGGTTTGTAAGGTGTTTAGGGTGTGTCAAATCAAGTACAATATAGAGGAAACCACATCTAGAAGATGCCCTACAGCAATATGAAAAGTGATTGACTAATTGATGCCTTAAACAGCTGAGAAAGTGGCACAGGGAGAAGGTGACTGTTACAGCACAAGTGTTAGTAGAGGCAGAAAAACATGTCTGGATGTTGGCATGAAGAGTTTTGTAGGGATTTAATAACAAAGATGAATTATGTTTTTGTGATACTGGGATCCAGAAATGTCCACAAGCCACATACTCTGAAAGCAGAGGGGAGAATTGCTGTAATTTGTAAGCAGAATACAGAACTGAAGCAATGTCTGTAAAAAGTGCTTAGTACAGTTCTAATTGGGGAAAACAAACAAACAACAAATTTGTGAGATTTCTGCTGCAAAAAGAGTAAGAGAATGATACGGTCTGGGTCAAGCAGGATGGAAAATTGGCTGGATTCCACTCTTCTGGTCCAAAATCTTTCACTGACCTGCTGCATGGTTTTCATGTCTGTAAAATGGTGTAGAATTGATGCCTGTCTTCTGAGGGGCTAAGTATCTTACCCTAGCAAATTAATTAGATTCATATGCTTAACAGCAAGCATAAGTAACTTCTCACTACTACGTGTAAGTAACTTATCGGAGATGCCAGTAGATTGTATCTTCTGAAACGTGTCTATTCCTTCCTGGGGTCATGGCCAATATGTTCAGCATCTTAACCAATTGACCCATAGCAGAACTAACTTCTAAATTCAGATGCTATAAATAGCAGAATTATGGAAAAGTAAGAGTGCAATTCTGAGAGAATTAAATCCCGTCATCAGAATAATTCGTGTGCTACTCTTCTTTAGCTACAGACCCTCATCAGAAGGGCCATTTTTTATCTAACACAGGTTGTGATGTATCTGCATTTTATAAAAGTTATCAGTGGGTTTTCAACAGAGATGTCATGAAATTTTTTATTTTCTCAGTCTCCTAGCAATGCAATTCCATTATAAACTGCAGGTATTATGAATAGAAAGTCATTTGTTTGAAGAGCATTTAACAGAATAAAGGGTAGAAGTATATTTGTAGTTCATCTAACTGCTACCATGGAAGAAGAGGTAGAGCCAAAAGTGCAATTTTTTTAATGTATAAATTTTTTTTACATATAGGTTATGTTTACTTTTTTTAATCACATAGGAGAGTGAAAGCAAGCTTTGCAAAACCACAGACAAGATGTTCAGCCATTTATAGACTTGCATTGTCAGCACACTCTGTTTTGTAGTCAATTGTTACTTGTCTCCTACACTTGAAAACAGAGGCTTGGTGTTCTTTGTCCCTCTTTTCTTCCCATTCTGCACAGCTAATTGCACATATTAATACAGGGGTATCTGATTAAAAATGATAGCATGAAGTTTAAGAAAAAAGTAAGCGTCCCTAACATGTCAATAAAATTAAATGACATCCTTCCCCTTCTAGCTTTTCTTAAGCTCAGGATTTCCTGTGGTTCTTTCAGCAGTGCTTTTAATGGGCTTTGAGCTCATCATGTTATTGCGTTGGGGATAATCTCCATATGGTGAAGGTCCTGCCAGCCCTACCAGAAGGGCATTGCTATTCCTCAGTAGCTTGGAGATTTTGAACAGAATAGTAGGCAATGAATTTTAGAAATTACAAACATAATCAAGTCCCTGTTTCCAAGATGATGAACTTTTTCACAATTAAGGGCATTGCTGGCAGTGTATCATCATTTCTGAAGCTATTTTCAGAGCATGTACTCTCTTTGTCAAAATGAATCCTCCTGGGTAGAATGTATTAAATGAGGGTGAAAATGGGTACCTTCAGCGTGAGTGAGCTGGAATTAAATTCATAACACATTACCACAATTGTAAAGATATTGCTGAAGAAGTTTTTATCATTTTGTATTTGAGGAGTATTTAAAAAAGTATAATTGAACCAACAACCATGGCATGATTTTAGGGATGTGTGAGAACCAAAGGTCTGATTTCACTCATCCGAAAGGATTCTACCCAAATCCCTGAAGGCCTAATGAATTAATGTCTGCCCAAATCATGTTATAATGAGCCATAAATTATTTATAATGTTTTTTGTGGAGGGGAAACCTCTTTGAACTTCAGGGATTTGTACCAGCATTTAGAAAAGTGCTTTTTTTTAAATTGATACTTGGAATGGTTACAGTGCTCCCCACATTTATCTTTGGTTTCATACATTTATTCCACAGTATCAACTTGTTGATATTAGTGAGCTATTCACAGTCTGACTGTTAAATATCTGTAGCTTGTTCCTAAATGTTTACTCCTGTGATGACAAAGGCAGTCTTGGCATAAGCCAAAGCTCTTGAAATCACCAGGGAAGTTCCCACTGCTGTTATTGGGCACTGCCTCCTTTACGTGGTATTTAGTGACTTCTTTCAACAGAGCTGTGGCTGAGCTGAAGCCATGCCTCAGAAGGAAAAGATGAGAGGCCAGGCTGGCACCGCTCACCAAATGCAGCTGGGAGACCCTCAGAGTCAGAACCCATGGAGGCCAGAGTGGCTGCAAACTCTGTATTATCTGTCACCCTGTCGGGGGGGAGGGAGGTGGCACCTGGTGTCCGAAACCACCCCTACTCCAAAGACTTCAGACAGGGCAAGGGAAAAAGAATGAAAAAAAACACCACCGAAAAAGAGAGATGTTAATGTGCTGCTCTGTACTCACACATTCATGTGCTTAATTTTGAACTAACCAGCAGCTCCAGGTGGGCTGGAGGGCTGAAATGGGTGAAGGGCTCACCCTGGCCTCACTGTGCAGTGGGTCCAGACTGGCCTCCCTAAGGCCTGCCTTGAAAACGCTGTAGTCTAAATACTGTGTAGTTCTCAGGATAACCCCCAGATTTTAGAGTTTTACTGTAGTTTCATGCTGTTTATTTTAATCAATAAAGGTGAACAGTATTATGACACTCCACAGGCACATATTTTTTCAGTGTGTAGAATCTCTCCCTATGATGGTGGTACATGAAAACACATTTCTTTGGCAGGCAGTGAAAATCATGGCTAAAAAGAGTACTTCAGAACACCTACTGAACAATCAGAAATCTGCCTTAGACCACTCTTCTTAACAGAGCTGTAATTTTACAATCTATGATATTAAAATGGAGTTTGGAAACTACAGTATTTCTATGTGGAAGGTCAGAATGGTAAAATAAAAATGCTATGCTGAGAACTGAGAATTACCTCAGCTTTCTCAGTCTGGATCCAACTAAATCTATCAAGATAAGTGACAGGTGATTTATACTAACAAGGAATTGTCTGAGAGGAAAAGAGAACTGAAAGAGAATTGAATTGAGATAGACATGAGTGAGGAGAACAAGACACTTGAATTTCTCAGATGTGTCTAAGCATGTCATTGTATAGACAAGAGCTACGGGAGCAAAAAGAAATCTCTGATCGAGCACAGAGGCAGCTACCAAACAGAAACCAGGAAAAAAAACCCCAACAAACTCTGGAGAAACTAATTTAAGTATTCTGGACAAAACTAGATAATGGGGAATGTACCTTAACACCAGTTTATTCCACTGTCAGCCTTAAAATGCCACCAGTGTATTTACTAAAAGCATTCATCATCACACTTCTAAATCATAGCTAATAAAACTGCAGCTGAGACGCTCTGGCCCTGCTGTAGGGGAGCACGGCTTGCAGAGGAGGTGGAAGCTGCCTGTGTCTCCGTGGGGCCCTGCAGCACATCGCTTGTGCTGTCTGGCCTCACTGGAGCCCAGCAGCTCTGAGCTCAGTCAAACTGGCATCTCCCTTTCCGTATTTCTTGCCCTGTGCCTTTTCTGGGAGGCAGCAATGCCTACAGCGTGCACAGTGTGGAGCACAGTGAGCCTTCCTGAGGGAGAAGGCCAACACTGTAATGTATTTGATTTTTAACTTCTGCTGTTGGAAAAGGAGGTTTTGTTCCAAGAAAGAGCCTGCTGAGCTAATGGTTCAGGTCACAATAAAGCACATGCAGCTTTTCAGGGCAGGCCTATTGCAAGGCTCAAGGGGGTCCTGCAGGAGGGCGAGAAGCAGAGCAAAGGGAGGAGCCCATGGAGGCAAACATGGAGCTTCTGCTCCCTGGCTGCTTGGGCAGCAGGACAAGGGGCAGTGGCACCCCAGGAGGAAATGTCATGGGGTGAGGGGACAGCTGTGCAGGAGAAGGCCACCAGGCCACCTGTCCCCTGGCAGTGGGGACATGCCACTGCCCCCAGCACCCAAGAGCAGAGGGGCAAAGCGGGGACGGAGGAGTTGCCGGTCCCTGGGTAGGCTGCAGGGCTCTCAGCTGAACTCCACGGATGTCAGGGGCTTTAGGCATGTGTCTGTCAACCTGAAATGCATCAGGAAGGGGGATTTAACAATGAGATTTGCTTAGGTTTTCACACTTCCATTTTATGAAAGGCAATGAATATTCTTCTTCTTGAGAGGTTAAATATAAAAGCTTGTCTCTGGTGCAGCTGCCATTATTCTGTTGCAGTGTACCTTTCTCTTTTTTGAAGTGAAAAATTCATTACTTCAGACCAACTGTTCCTTTTTTCCTTCTTTATAATTTTTTAAATAATCTTTGAAATTCTAGAATAAAAAGCTGGGAAGAAGTGTCAGAGCTGAACAGATCCAGTTCCTACACTTTGGTTCCAGCTTGCATAATTAGATCTTCTAAACGTAATTAAATCTTCTTTTAGTGCTGTTCAGACCTGTCTACAGCTTTCCATTTGGTTATATAATAAACCTGTATCATTGTTTAATTACATCAACTACGTTGGTTGGCTGAGCTGAAATCAGGTTGCTTACTTGAAGACAGCCTTTGAAAGAGAGAGAGAGAGCATTTATTCTCATTTTCTTCGCTGAGGGCTTTGATATGTGTAGTGCTCACCTGTGCCTGTCTGTTCATTGTTTCTAAGTAATTATTGTCATTTAAGATCCATTTAATTATAACTTGTTACATTTATTTTATTAATAAGTCAAAAGAGTATATATTTCTCCAGTCAGTACAATGAATTCTTTTTATGGTAACAAGGGAAATTCTCTTTTCAGTAATGATGGCTACATTCTGGTAATTTACGTAGCTTAATTGGAATATTTCTTGTCGCAGTCCTTAAAAATAACTTTTTGGGTGCATTGCCAGTGCATTCCTATGCCAGTTACTCATACAATTTGTCTTATTGATGCCACTCTTCTGTGACTCTATGAGTATTAAAAATTCTGACTGTCATTGTATAGATCCTGTTAAATGTTAAAACCACCTGGGAGTGCCTCAATCGATCAGTCTCGTGCAAACATTAGATGCAGAACAATAGCAGTGAATTCCATCTTCAGCTTATGCTGTAACTACTAATGCTTTAGCCCTTATGGAAACTTTCTGAATTTTTAAAAAAGTTTAAGGTGATTATAAGGAAAGCTGACAGGTTTAGGTCTAGAAGTTGGTGCAAGTATCTATTTAACATTCATACTTAAGAAGTCCATCTAAGAAATAGCAGTAGTATGCAATTTGTACCCTTCTGCATTGCTTACTTTATCAGGGTATGTTTTGCAAGTTGAAAAGGAAAGAGAAATCCATTTGCTGCCTGGGTAGTTCCATTTTATGTTTACATGTAGTTTACAGTGAGGTAAATGTGTTTTTCTTCCCTCTGGAAGAGCTGACTCTTACATCCATTTGCAGCCTGTATGTTATCTGCTGAAGCTGGGAGACAGTAAATACTGCCTATAAATTGTAGCTTCTACACTGAACTATAATAAATACTCAGATTCTGATATTTTCCAAGGATTCCAATGCTGAGCAGCTTAACTGAAGCAGAGCAAGCAGCAGCTTGCTTCACACTCAGTTTCCCAACAGATTGTTTTCTTTTGAGGCTCATAATTTATCAGGGTGAGCATCTTCCTGATTCTCAGCCAGAGGGGCTGGCGGTGGTGTCTGGGCAGAGAGAGAGCTGGAGTCAGCTCATGGCTGCAAGGCTGGGCAGCTGAGGGGACACCACGGGCACAGGGCAGCCAGGAGAGCAGGAGAGGGGTGTGCTCCCCTTCCACTGCCTGTCCCACCTCTACCATGGATGTCCCCTGACAGAGGGATCCTGCCTGTGCACAGCTGAGCCATATTTGGGTTCATGTGGTCATTCCTGATGAACATTTTTGGAGTTTGGTTTGTCCATTTTTGAGGGATCTCACTGAAAGCATTTCTTTGCTCCAGGTATCCTGTAATCACTGATGACCTTCATCCAGTTTTCCTTCAGAGGACACTGACTGAGACACATAAATGTCCCTTTATAGACAATGGGTCTTTTCCCCAGTACATTGTGTTTATCATTGTGCCCACAAAGTCTGGACTAGCAGTGGAAGTGGAGCCCACTCTGTCCCACTGTGCTCCTTCAGACCCCTTGTGGATCTGCCACTGGCAGGTCCCTGGGGCCAGAAGAGGTTTGGTGGGAGCACAGAGCATTCAGCATTCCCACTCACTGGCTGTGCCATTGGGTTCCCTCAGCTCTGCTGAGCCCGGCTTTGCTTCTGCCCAGAACCAAGTGGGAGGGGCAAATTGAAAAATTACATTTTCAAACGTGGCCGTTTAATGGCACTTTGTATAGATTTTGCTCTAAGCACATGGAACAAAACCAAGCAGCTTTGAGTGGAACATAAAAATATCAAGAACAGAGAGTTTCTGTGCCCTTGACCTGCTCACTAGAAGACTATTGTCTTAGCCTTTGTCTGTCTGACTCTTGTATTAGCCTTTGCTAGTTTTTTTCCCCCTTCCCCTTTTCCCTTAATTTCAACCAAAAGTATAACCCACTTCCAGTCAAGAACGGTGTGGCAAATCCCATAAATTACTGCTCCATCTGTGGCTGCCCATGCTGATCCCTGAGTTGAGAAGCCCTCTGGATGGAGGCAGTGGTGGAAGAGGTTTGCTGCCAGGACAGAAGGGATGTGCCAGTGCCAAACCTGATTTGCCCCTCAAAAATAGCAGCATCTGCTGGAGTCATCATGATTTATTTTTCTTAAACATGGAGTGTTGCTTGCCATGACTGCAGCCCTGTTTCATTAAGAAGGGGCTCTACAGTTCCTTACCTGCGTTTGACCTGGCTCTGCCACTGTCTGTAACAAAATTAGAGAACGTAGTTGGAAGTTATAGACCCAAATAATCTGCAGAGATCAAAAGAGATGCCCCTATATAACTGCATATTGTTGCTATCAAAACTTTGAATCACAGGGGGATTCTAAAAGAATTTGAATCAGCTTGTAACTTTATTTTCTAGTCTTATCTAATATTGTCTGCTGGAGAAAATACAGGGAAGGTCTGATAACACACACAGACGTGCATGCAGCTTGAGCAAAGATCGAGGTAACTGCCGAGTGTTTGGCTGGCAATTATTCAAGCCTTAGGACACCATTTTCTTGAAAAGACACACAAGGGAGAAATGAAAAATAACCATAATAAATTATTAATTTTAAGGAAATTAATATGCTAGCTGCAAAAATAATCACTCTGAAATGCAAATATGGCTAGAATAGTTTAGCTGGCTAGATAAGTTATAATTAAAACTATTTATGCAACTATAGGTTGTCATAAAAGTTAGCTTTGGATACACAGCTTCTTCTACTTTAATTCACATGAATTAGGTAAATACAAAATGTGTTATTTCCTACAAACATTTTAGGCTCTAATTTTATTTTTATTTTGACCGGAATGCTTTTTCTGTTTATATTTGTAATTCTCCAAGGTATAACTAGTGTTTCATCTGCTATACAAATACACAATTTGCTTATTGCTGAGAAGGAAGCCTTTAAATATTTAACAAAATCATGTTATGCTTGCAGAAACAGAACAGAAAAAGTTTTGTAAATCAAAATGCTGAATTGTGTTTTTTAAGGAATGTGTGATGAATTATAACTTTTTCTCACATGTATGTGCTTTGAGTATAATAGTCCTTTGGACTTCATTTATGCTACAGACTATAGGTTAACCAAGTCACTTTATTATTTTAATTTTCCCCTTTCTTAACTCCTTCTCCATGTTTAACATGCTTGCCATTAAAAACTTGCATTTCAAAAACATCCAATCAGTTTCTTTGAGACAAATTTTAAAACAAAAATACTTACTTAGAAAAAGTTAATGGTGTTTCTAACAATTTTCATTGATTGCAGTATTTAATGTTGAAAATTCAGTGTTTGAAAGATAAAGTTAAATGATTTGGATTGGACTGACTTCAGATGGGAGATGCCAGTGGGTGTCCCAGGGGGGCTCCTGTCAGTTCCTGGAGGAACTCTGTGCCACTGGACATAGAGTAGGTGCAGCCTTCAAATGAGCCACCTTGTGACCCTTGCCTTAACAGAGATAGCAGCAAGATGTTTTTCAGATAAATTAGATACTTTGAAACCTGAGGGTAACCTCGTTTGCATCATTGGAAGACAAAAAAGGTATTGTTGGGTGGTAGTTTATTATAGATTGTTATCATCTGTGTAACAAACCAGCTGATGATAATTAATTTGATCAGTATTCTTTGGGAAAGAGTGTTCACTCATCTTTATTTGTTTGAAATCTGGCTATTACAACAGGAAAACTGCTAAAATGTGTTTTGAGTCCTGGGTGCTTCAGTTTCAGGCATATCAGAGTAAAAATGCAAATACCACAAAACTAAAGCCAGAAAAGGGAAGTTTTTCACAGCAGTGGTCTTAGAACTTGATCTTCTGGCAGTTCACCTGCAGATCTATTTAATTTCTTGGCACAGGACTCATTAGAGGGTTCTGGGTGGTTGATGTATCATTTGTTACCATGGAAATCACGGTCATCTAAAGGGCTCCTAGAGCACCTGAAGTGCTTATGGAATTGGGTGGATTGACAATTAATCTGACTGAAAACAAAATAAATATTTCTTTTATTGCATAAGAAAGAGTCCATATGTTTGTAAACATTCAATTTAGTACAAGGAGCCTTAGTGAGTAATTTCTGTTAAAATTCTGTGTGCTTTGGTTATGATGCTTATCCAAGCCACTGTTTCTCCAGCTGTGGGGTGTCCCACTTCTTGAAGACTACAGAAGAATGCCAAAGGAATTGGAAACGAGCAGAAAAAGCTTTAAAGTGTTCAAAATATTCTACCAACTATCTCAGAGTTTGCAGGCAGGTGGAAACAGAGCCAAAAGCAGGGTTGCATTTTCAGTAAGTCTGAGAAATACTGATGGAAGGAATTCTTAAGCAGCTCCTTTCCTCTTAATATTCAGATTGTTAAACAAGGATATTTGAACTTCTTTCTGTGCATGGAAAAACACAGAGGGAATCTGATGGATATTTCTATTTTAATTTGAAAGACTATAGTATGTCAGGGGAACATGTGGGAAAGAAATATTATGAAAGTGTGTAATCTGTTTTAAGCTAAACTACTGTAGTGCGTGAAAATGAGTGGAAAAATAATCATGGCAGTCTCTGAATCACTTTAACACCAAAACTGACTCTCATGTTTTGAAATTGCATATTCTGCCTCATCCACATTCTGCCTCCTTCCTTGTCTGTAGCTGAAGTGAATGTTTGGGTAATACCTACTAATGCAGATAATGGTACTAACACTTTTGCCTTTCAGTGACATTCCCTTTCAACCTGTGTTTCTGTGTTGATCCTTTGCTTTGCTAAAATTCCTTCCTTTGGTATATTTACTACAGGAGATACCAAATACTTGCCATTTTGCCTGTGTTCCATTTACCTGGCCTTACTCCATTTTGTTCTTGCAGGTATACGATTCTGTGAATTACTGGGAGTGCAGGGGATAACTGATGTTAGTGAAATGCAAAATTTAGCCTTCCTTGGCTTTGTTTTGAATTACTGTTTTTCATTTTAATTACATTTGTGGCAGACTTCTAGTTAAAATGAATACTCTTTTTTCTTATTTTGTGACAATCTCAGTAATTACTTTTCTGGATTTGTACTTTGGAAAGTCCTGTGTTTGGGTTTCTTTTCTCTCACTGCCTCCTTCGCACGTTTCTGGAGCTCCTGGTCCATCAGCGATAAATTTCTGCCTAGGATGAGTTTGTATCTGTCACTTCTGGCTCATTCATTGTCTTTTGTATTGAGAATAGGGGACACAAAAAGTGAACTTCTTCAGGTGTCTGAGAAGACAGAAATCTGCAGTTTAGTACAGTTAGCCTTTAAAAAATATGGGGGTGGAGGGGCAGGAGAGAGGGATTACTCTGGAGAGCCTCACAGATTATACATCTGCCCATGTAATTCAAACTGGGACTTAGCACAAAACTAGTGAAGTTGATTGAGTGACTTAATAGTGGCAGAATAGTCTCCTTTCTTCAGTGGAATGTGTCTTGGAAACCCTCCCTCACTAACCACCCCCTCCTCTTCAAATGTTTGAATGCTGCTTACTGTACTTGCCAAATATAAAATTAAACACCTGCATGGTTGTTATGCACAGCTGTATCCATCTGCTGAGCATGCCACTTGCCATTTGCTTTGATTAAGAGCAGGTTAAGAGACTTTAATTAAATGAAGTCTGTAATACAGTGAAGCATCCACCTCTGCAGCCTCTTGCCTTGATTATATGTTTCTCTGCTTTTCTCCTTGATAAAGACAAGGTATTGACTCCAGAAGGGATACAATTTAATGATAACAATAGATAATGATTTTTCAGTTTAAATATAGAGCACACTGAGGCTGAAACATTGGCTGGGATTCTGTGAAGCAGTGGTTCTTTCTGAAAGGTGTGGAATGAGGCTGGCAAGCTTCTTTTGAGAGGCAGACCCTATAGCTCATAGTAGCTCATCTACAGGCAGACCCTGTAGCTCATCATGTAGCATAGTCATATTGTGCTGCCCCTATGGATAAAGACACTAGTTTTCCTGAAACTGTGGTTATCTGTGATTAGGATAGTGAACATGTTAGGAATTATTCCATGGAAAAGCACATAAACCAAGAAAATACTTCATGGAACTTTGTCATAATGGGCACATTTCCCTTTGGATGCAGGACAGTATTGCAGAGTTACAGCTCTAAATGGCTCTTGAGGGCACTGAGGAGAATGACCCTAGTGCAATCCCAAATAAACATTAGAGCACCCAATCAGAACATGCTCCTGAGTCATAAACTTTCTTCCTTCTAATTGCTGTGACTCAGTAGATTTGCATCTTAATGAGAATTAGCTATATTGAAATCAACAGTGATAAAATGCATGCAATAATTCCTGTGTACATTTAATACAGATATTCTGGTGTAGCACCTTTAGCCTGGCAGCAGCCATGGTCTGTAGGTTGCAGTAAGAGGAGCAATCAATGATACATTTAAACAGAGACAAAACATACCTTATGTGTGCATGTGATTATGAAATCAGAGGGGGATATGGGGGCATATAGTCTAGCTGGCTGTTAACAGCCTGGATTTTACAAACAAATGAAAAGAGAATAACAAATCAGTGACATTAAACTTTGAGTGATTCTGTTTGGTTCTTGGTGGTCATTTCTCTTGACGGGAAGCCCAGAGGACGTCTCTGGAGTGAAACTGTGGAACTCATAAGCAACTATTACTACACACTTCTGTTATTCAAAAAAATGTAGAATAAATTATTCTGGATTGCACCAGAAAATTGCTGCAAAGTAGTCATGGGTGAAATTAAGCTTCAGTTGTTGTTTTGCTTGTTTGGGAAATATTAGGGAACATCTGTAGCTAGAAGGTACGTCCAGAGTAATTTTCTGGCTTTTTCAGTGCTGTTCATTCCATTTCTAAAGGCAGTAAAGTGGAATAAAGAACTTCAGAAGGGCATTTAAACAGAACAAGGCTGAACCTTTGCATTGAGACTGTGCTCAGAAAAAAAAGGTACAACATATTAATAGAACAAACCTTACCAGGATTAGAGAGAAAAGACAGACTTACTTTTCAGTTGAATGGCAGTCAGTTTTTGAATTTATGTCATGTTAAGAGAATATGTAACTTTAGATCTGGAATGTGTTTATTTTTATCTCTTTGTCTCACAACATTTACTTTCCAACTTAGTTTGAGTGTCTTCTGAATCTTTTTGCTTCTTTTCCTCACATTTTCATATACAGGCCTAGCAGACATAAGCTACAAGTGAAAGTAGGAAAGAGCAGGTTTCAAAAGAATCCTCCTCTAGAACATAGGCAATTAGTTGAGTCCGCTAGCATTTTTATATCTATTAAAATTTTATCTAACCACATCTTGTCCAGAAGCTTGGAACTGATTTTGGGTGTATGAAAGATTGCTTTGTTCAAATCCTGCAATGAGCAGTATAAAGAATGTCAAAATTTTGTTACAAGCATTATCTGTAGAGGTTGTAAATGAGCCTTTCCTAGGTAAATCTTGATCTCTTCCTAGAGTTTCAAATTGCAGTAAGGCTGTAATAAATGCTGTCTTTCTGACCTTCTCAGCTTATTGAAATAGTGCTTTCCTGAATGCATAATGTTTTTAACATTGATTGGCATTTGGGAATGTGTGGCTTTGTCAAGACTCAAAAAAAAATCTTATTTCATGGCAAAAAGGAGTGAGGAGGGTTTTTTCTCACTATTCATTTATGCCTTCAGATACCTGCTAAGACAAAGAACAGACAGGTTCATGTGTCCATGCTGAACAACACAAAACAGGGTGAGGGCCGTGTTTCACCTCAGGTACCTCTTTTCTGATAAACACAGGGAATATTTGAGTATTCCCAGATCTCATTCTGACCAGAAGTTTTATCTCAGACATGAAAATATTTCTGTGCAAGATGACCCAGATTCATGGCCTTGTAAGGAAGTGGTTTGGATGAATCTGCCGTTTCCAAAGAAAGGGAGCATTTTGGCGCAATCTTCTGTGCTGGTGTTGGTAACAATTCAGTTGTGCTTGAGGGGAGCCAGAGGAACTGGGCAGGTTCCCACTGCTGAGCAGCAAATTCAGTGCCATGTTGTGTGTTCAGCAGGAGCCTCACTGGATACACCCCCGTTACCTGGCCAGAGGGTTGTTTGTTTGGTGCAGCAGGAAGCCTCTGTGTATGAGTCCCTGGCTGGAAATATGCAACAGGGGTCCAAAATCCTGTGGGAGCATTTCAGGTTGCTGTTTGCCAGGTTCTCGGTCACCTTGCTGAAAGGAAAAGCTGGTCTCTACGTGGTAACTCAGTCCCCAGCCTGAGGACACTCCTTGCACCTGTGGTTCCTTTCAGAAAGGACATTAGATCTTCTTCCAGGCAGATGTGGATGGACCTCATCACTGTTTAGCACTTGTTGCACACTTAGTTTCCTCAGTAATCTGGAGAAAAACTTCCCCTGCCAATGCCTACAACTATCAACAAAACAATCAAAAAATGACATCAGGATATCAATCAAGATGACAAGTTTTACAAAACTGACCTTTGTAAGCCAGAGAGAACTGGGTGAAAGTCACTTTGCATTCTGAATAATACCCATAAAGTGCAGTGCAGGTACTGCAGCCACTTTAACAGTGTGGGCACAAATGATCTGTGGTGTGATTTAGATGATAACAAGAAAAGTCTGACTGCTCTCTCTATCCGGCCCTAAAGCTCTACAGACTGACCTCAGAACTGAGGTTTAAAAAGAATCTGTAATGTTAGCACCTAATAATGTTGTGATGTTACTGTGTTCTTTCAAATCACATTGGAAGTTTATAGCACTTTATAGTGATTTCATATTGATTCAGCATCAAAGATTATCAAAATACAATTATAGGAAAAACCCAAAGGTTATGTCCTTTCAGTGAGCCAGAGTCTGAATCTGCTGCTTTGTCTTACTCCCATGCAGTAGCAAAATCCTGCCTTAGATTTTTGCTGGTTTCAACGCTTTCAAAAACAGCATTAATGATCCAGATTAGGGAGGAAATCAGTCTAGAATTGATCATAAGGTGCCGATAGGAACCTGCCTAGCTAGGACCAGCACTAGCAAGTTAATTAGACTGTGCCCAAGGCTGGGACAACTGATGAGGTGAAACTGCAGGCTGCAGCTGGGAGTTTATGCAATTTATCATCAGTTAACACAGCTGTACTGAGCTGCAGATAGAATCTCTCCGTGGTCCAGAGCTGTGCTTGGCTGGCTGAGCTGGGCTGACTTGAACCTGTGGTTACTGGAAGGAGCAGTTCAGTGAAGACAAGCTCCAGGAGAATGTTTAGTTTTTAGCCCACTCCTTGTACCTCCTATACTGTTTCCCAGCAGATCATTTTTACCTCAAATCAATTTTATTTCAACTGATAACCTGCTGTCCAAAAATAACCCATTTACCTGGTTCTCTGCATCTCACTGTGGTTTTCCAAAATTATTTTGAAATTTGATTTTTTTCTGACTAGTCAATGAATAGAAAAAGCAAGCAGACTTAACAGCATGTATGTCCTGTAGCAAAACAAGTGCACATCTTCAGTATAGGAGGAGAAAAAGTAAAGGGGAATGTGGGACAGCAATTGGACTGAAACTATTATTCCAAGTACTTTTTGCCTTAGTACCATGGTTCAGAGAATCATCTGAGGCTCTCTGAGCCATCTTCTGCTTGTATTCTGAGATCTGCAGGTCAGTAACTGTCTGTTATGTACCTCTGGCTTGCTGTGAGCAGTCTTAATTCTGTTTAAAGTGTTAGCTGTCTCTGATAATAAGTTATTATACAGGCCACCAAAGAACTGACATCTCTTGTAAATGGACACAGCAGGAATGCAGCAAACACCATCAGTGGTGTCCTGGATAGGAGAGGAGCACAAAATCCAGTGATTTATTTTTCTGTCAGACTTTCACTGCCTTCATTCTTTAAGGCTTTTGTCATTCCTGCTCCATTTGGGGAGACGTAGTCCCATCAACTCTAGGCCATACTGATCATGTTTCACTTGTGTCCACTGTAACTATATCTCTAGATCTGTGGAGATTTTTCTTTTCCTTATGGGGTTTGGTTTTTTTTGAGAAAAGGATAAATAAGGTCTATGTACTAAAGGATTCAAATCCAGTTGTCCCGGCCCAGCTCCCAGCCTGTTTCTAGCCTGCCACCGTCTGAGTGCAGAAGAATACAACTTCTTTCATAGAAACACAACGTGGTTTGCAGCCAAAGTTTCCCAGGAGAGACTTCTTCAAAGGTCATCCCAGTGTGAGCAGGAAGGGGAGAGCACAGGAAAGGGGCAGCCAGGAGCTGGGTTTGTGGCCTTGCTGTGACCCGCTGGTACTGTGTTCATTGACGGCAGTGAAGGTGAATTCCACTTCTTTGTCACTCCACTGCTGCCAGTTCTTGTCTGTTGAGCTGCCAGAGCTACACTGGCAGTGAGCTACACTGGCACTGGTGTTGTGAGACACTGTGTGAAGAGTCACTAGAACAAGCACAGATTTGGTTCATGGGCATTGTCTGTCCATTTTTTCCTGCCTATATCTTGTTCATTCAAGGTTTGCATCAGAAAACATTTGGAGCTGACATAAATATAGGTGCACAATTTCAAACTCAGTTATGCTGAGAAAAATGCCATCAGTGTTTTTTTAATAAACAGATAATGTCAGTTCCCCTCCCCAGTGCAAAGACACACAGTGTCAATAGAAACAATTACTGTGTTGTAATTTAATTTGAAAGGCTACTGGCAGACAAACAGGCAAGCAGTTTAGCAAGATTGATGTAAATGGTGGATTATTTAGGATAGATATGGATCCAGTCTAAAACCAGGAGGCTTCTGTGTGTCAGAGTCTTACATATATATTGAGAAAGACTTGAATTAGGGAAAGTGACGTTTGTTTATATAAAATGTCTTCATTTATAAAGCCTGCAGCTAAACTGAAATAGGATCTGGATCCAAAACTAGTAGTAGTAAATTGTTTTCCCAAACTAAATTCAAACCCTGACTTTTTCTAATGCCCTATCATGTTTTGCCCTTAACTGTGCTCTGAGATGTCTGATGTAGGAACTCTAATTTAATCATGTGTAACCATCAGTTGTAACAATCAGTTGTTACTTCTTCAAATCCCAGGTTTGGGATAACGCAGGTTTGCTGAGAGGTTATATATAATGGGATACCCTCTTATTCCAATAAACACAACAAACTGCTTTAAATAACTTGCCTTAAGGCAAACATACAAAGGTGAAAGTTCCTGCAAATCCTGCGGTGCTTTCCCAGGGTTATTCTTCCATCGAACTAGGCAGTAGTCACAGTGTGTACACATGTGATCAGTTTTCTTTGAAGCAGTTCAATGAACATAAAGGTTTTGTTCTGAGCCTTAAAGGGCACTGAACTTTATGGCACATCATGCAGCCAGGCTTTGTCCTAACACCAGCCTAATTATAAACCCAGTGTTTTAAAAATGAAGCACTTAGGCAGGTGACCCAGGTGTAAACGCAGAAGAACAGAGAGTTTGCCTTAGTTCCCAAAATGTACGGGCTAGCCCCACATCCTGAACTTTTCACACAGACTGTGCTTCAGCAGTTCCTGGCAATTAAGCACACAGGTATTTTTATTTCTTTTAAAGTAATTTGATATTGATCATTTGGGGCAGGCTGTGTTCAGGGAAGTGGTGATCTTGACATTTTATTCTTGGGTATGTTGAAGTCTGGAGACCTGGGACATAAGTCATGGAAATTCTTGCAAGTCTTCTTTCTTACAACCCTTTGGCAGTCTGGATTCTTTCTTTGTCTGCAGGGCACAGATTAGGCTGGGGCATGGAGATGCAGCTATCACTGTTTCAAAGTGACGCCTTTTCTGCAATGTCTGAGTTTCCCTTTAAAAATGGAGTATAAAGGATTTTCTGCTGAAGAAATCAGGGTGAATTTGCTGTGAATTGATGGCATGCCATCTTTTCTTCTCCATGTACTCCTTCATGCAGTCTCTGTGGCCATGGTGAAGGCCATTCCCTGTCCCCTGCCTCTCCCAAATGAAATAGTTGTAAGGGATGGAGAGATGACAGCTAAACCTGAAGGGAATCTGCTGTGGTGGTGTGGAGAGCCACAAACTGCCTTATTTATCCTGGCACAATGTTAATCAGCTGTCCTGCACAATCAGTTACACATCACCCTTGTTAACAATTTAATTCTCCCTGTGAAAAGGGGAGGGAGAGGATGATGGATATTTATAGTTCCCTCTTTGGAACCTCCCATTTAGTGCCACCACGAGAAGCTAAGAACTGCCCTTAGCAGGAGCACCACCTCAGGTGTCCAGAATACACTGACCAGAACAGGCTAATGAGGAGTCTCCATGGACTCAATGAATTTATTAATTATATGTATGAATAACTCACTTATTGCAACTTTTTCAGCTTCCAGGGCATCCCTTTCTTTACATGAATCCATAGCTATGCAGATATCGGCATTTCCCTCTTCTCTCCTTCCTGCTAAGGAACTCCTGAAGGAGTATTTAGTCATGCAGTGGGAAACAACTATTTTGAAAAAAAAAAAAAAACAGCTTTCTGAATTACAACTGTGGGTTCAGTTGAACTGTAAGAGGTGGTGATGTCGCAGGTCAGTTCTTAATTTGAACAAAATTATACCTCCTATTCATAGAGATGAAGGCTTCCATGTGGGATTAGTCAAAGGGAAACAGAAATAAGCTCAGATAAGTGGCAAAAACAGTAAAAGAGAGAGGGGAAAGTGGAAATGTTCAACCAGACTAGCAGAAAACCTTGAACATGCATAAAAAGGCAGATTTGAAGGCACGTGCATAAGGGGTGGGTGGCTGTAACAGCAGGAGCAGCAGTGTCTGAGGCAGAAATGAGAGCAGTGGTGGTAGCCAGGACAGGAGCAGATGTGGAAGAGATAGCACCAGCAGTGATATCTCCTCTCAGTGCATACCCAAACCACACATTTAGGGGTGGCCAAATGGACTGTCAGAGAGCAAACAGACCATTATGGCCCATTGTACAAATATGTGTTGGGATAAATGGTGCTGTGCAGCACATGATGGAGCAGGAGCTGCTGTGCGTGTTCAGCAGCCCTGGAGCCAGGCCATTCGTGAGCAGCAGCCTCTCAGCAGAGGGGCCTCTTTTCCTTACTGTAAGAGGCAGCAATTAAGGTTTTTGTAATCAAACCACTCAAAAATTTCCAGATAAACTTTTAGGTTTTTTATTCATTATTTGTTAGCTTACTTTAGTGTTTTTTCTTTTTTTAATGGGAAAATACTTTGGACACCGAATGTGTCTTTCTTAAAGGATTGATACATTTGGAAATACATTTCCTGGACTCCAGGATTACTTTCATAATTCCTATTCCTTTTCCTTTCAAAAAAGTTGCAGTAGTCCCTTAGCTGTTGCAAGTACACCTGCTCCCTTTGAACTCCGTTTCACTGCAGCAATTTGTAAGAGCAGAGAACCATCCTCTTGCCCTCTGGTGTTGCCCAAGTGTTTACCTGTCTTTGAAAAATGGTACTTTAATCCTGAATTAAAAATTACTAACTACTAAAAATTAGTTATGTCAGCTGCCTTTGCAGGAGGTTTGGATTAGGACTGTGCATGTGCAGAATCATTAGATTTCCCATCCAGTCCTTGTAAGTGGTCGCACATTTTAGAATCTCAATTTGTTGTCTTTATTGGAAAAAAAAAAAAAAATCCAAGCCTCTTGAGCATAAAAAGGACAAGAGAGTACTCTATGAATAGACTCTGTAAAATACAAGTTGCTTTAAAGAAAAGTTTTTAGATGACTGGGGCCTTGATTCAGCAGATTTTGAATTTAAGCATTGCTGCTTAGTCCTGCACTTAGGAGTTGCCAGGCTGCAGCAGCAGAGCACTTGCTCAGAGCTGTGCGTGACTGGTTTGAACAGTTCATGCATCCTGTTAATCAGGATTGTGTGTCTGTGCTGTGGGCATCTCCCAGCACTTTCTCCCACTGGCCAGGCTCTGACCTTCCAGGCACACAAGCACAGCTCTGCTGCCATTGCTGAGTGTGCCTACAAGTCTTTACCCACAAATATAACCTAAAAATGTCCAAACAATTAATTGTAATAATAAAGAAATTTCCCCCCGTGCAACGATGTCTGATGGTGCTTTAACCTTGGAGCTAAATTTTAGATCTAAATTCTAATTTCTAGTAAACTTGGGATTAAAATGGAGATGTTGACACAGCAGAATGGCTGCCATAAAGAGAGCGAGTCACACGCTTTATTGTAACAGCTCTTGATTGCCTAGCAAAGAAATGCATAATGAATAAACATTATTTTAAAGGGCTTGATAGCACAATGAATTTTTCAGTGGGAGAAACAGAAGACAGAGTATTTAAAAATACATGAGTTTCATATTTGATTATAAGTCAAGAAGCAGCAGAAAGAACCAAGAAAATTGATAGCAATGGCAGCAGGCACCAAGCTTTCAGTCTTGAATTAATGAGGTTATTCATAATAGAGAGGGAGTGACATAGTGATTAGTTAATTACTGTGCAGAAACATACAATTAATGCAGAACTGGAATTAGTATACAATGAATTAAAATGCCACATAATGCAAACAACAAAACTGAGAAAGAAACCTTGATTGTTGATTGAAGTTATTATTACAGGAAAAAGTCTGTTGAAATCACAATAGTCTCGCTATCAACATGTTTCACTTGTACGATCTGATTCCAACCTGTCAGTGGGAAGACTCCATCCAACCTGGGATGGAGAGTGGAGTGCATCAATTGCAAACTTCTGTGCATGTAGGGGCAAACGAGATTGTAGGGCCAAGGGGCTGCACAGGTAGACTGATAAGGAGTTTGTGTGCATTGTAACAGGAATCTTCTACAGCTTTTGATAAAACTAATAGATATTCAGCCTGACTGGTGTATCAGCTGTCCTGCCACTGCTGAGGCAGAGAGGAGAGCTGCTGCTGCCCGTGAATCCCACAGCAGAAGCCCTCTTGCATGGTTCCACGGGTGTAGGGTGGCTGGTTTGGGGTACATTTAGCACCTTGTAGGAGTGCAGTGGTGAGGGATGGTGGTGCACAGGGCTGTAGGTGTCTGTTCTGTATGATCTCTCTGCACCATAAAGAACAAGGGCAGCTGCCAGGTCAGGAGCAAATGGTGTTTACCAAGCCAGTCTCTTCCTTCTGAGGGAGTGGGGTTTGAAAAGATTCGATTGTGTAAGGGAAGGAAATATCTCAAACTACACCACACCATAGCTTAGAGCTGCTCTGGGTCTATTCTAAGCTATGTCAGTGAAAAAAAGCCTTTTCATTTTCTCTCTTTCTCTCTCTCTCTATTTATCTCTCTACCTATCTTGTATATAACAGCACTCGGTACAGCTGCTGCCCAGCAGCAACCAGCACACTCCAGGCTGCATGGGAGCTGCAGGGACTGTGCTCCAGCTCCCAGCAACCTGACAGAAGGCTGCAAGACCTTGGTCTGCAGCATCCTGCATTTGGCAGAGCATTTCTGCAGCAGTTCAGCGTTTGAAAGTGTACAGGTTTTTAACTTAGATTGCAGAAAACAGAGCTGATGGCATTGAAAGATCAAATTTATTCTCTTTTTCCATTTAGCAATGTAAATAAGAGTGATATTTTAGACATAAGATCTGATTTCTATCCTAAGTAATTAAAAATCTGAAGTGGAAAAGTGATTTTTAGTAGTGTTGTACATAAAGGTATCCTTAAGGAAATTAGGTGAAAGAGAAAAATTAGAATAGGAGCATTTCGCAGAAGGTGATTTATACATAGTTATGATATATATGGTGTCGTTATGATCACTGGTTTATCTTATGGTGTATTTGTTATGGTCTAACACGTATTGCATTGTTGATAGTTTAGTTCAGCCACATTTGGAAGTCAGTGGTAGTGCATTTTCCTGGGACAGAGAACCCTTTACCCTTTTGCTTCAGATGAGTTACAAAGATCAATAAGTGAATAGCAAAAACATCTTTTAGAAAAAGTATAGTCAAGTATTATGTCACTTTTATGTCAATACAAAAATATCAGTGGTATATATTTTTACAGGAATCTAAAAATGTAAATGCTTCTGGACAGAAACAGTAAAACCAATTAGCTGGGATAAATTTGAGTCTCTGAAAGAAAGCTTTAGTCTTAAGAAATGGTTCAGAGCTAGCAAAAAAAAAAAAAAAAAAAAAAAAAGTAGAAATCCTAGCATGGGCCCAATTCAACGAAGAACTCAAACATTTTAGTTTAGTTCTCAGAAAGACTCTGCCAGAAAAGTGAAGCTCTCTCAAAGCCTTTCATTATGTCACCAGAAGCTGTAAGAAAGGCGTTAATTTTTTTCCAGGTACATTCTGAAGAAGACCCTTTTCAATGATAGTGTGTGAGAAGGTCCACATTTAGTAAGTGCTTAAAGCTGACCCTGCATGCTGAGGGCAGATCTCTCACTAAATTTAATCGCCCAGCCCTGGTGATGCTGAGCTGTGGCAGAAGTGAGGCTCCCAGGCTGTGTGTGACTGCTGGAGTGCTGGATCTTCCTCTCCTTTTCCTTCTTTCCCATAAGCTATCACAAAATAAATCTTTCCCACAAATATTTCAGCAAAATAATTTCTTCAGAAATATCCCCAGCACAAGTTCTGGTTAAAATTCATATTATGTCACTCAATCTGCTTTTACCAAATTAGAAGACAATTCGAGTTTATACAGCCTTATCTCAGGTTTCTTTCTTTTTCTCCTATCCCTCTCTCGCTGTTCCACTGAGAAATTAACTCAGCCTTTCAGTCAGAGCGAGAGCCAGGTTGGGAATTACAGGAAAACCTCAGTTACTAGGAAAGGTATTAGTTTATAATAAAGTGTTGATCCTTGAAATGTCATTTTCTTGCTTGAATACAGTAAAATAAACAGCACCAGAAAACCAAGTACTCTATTAGTTTAAATGGTTGGTTTGTTAATAGTTACAGTATTCCAAGCAACAACAATAACTGTCTGTGCTTGCAGAAGTTCTTGCAGCAGTGTTTTCACAAAACAATAATGCTTTCTCACAGATATTAGGTGGGTATGAACTTTCTGACTTCTGTAGCTGAGGAGGATGAGGGAAACCTCCAAGGGATTTCCAGGCCCAGGCTTCTCTCTTCACTCATAAAGCAAATTATTTACTAGTAACTCTTCTCCAGGATGCTTCTGCTCACAGAGGTAAAGCAGAAGATCATGCTGCTCACCTTCACAGCAGCTCTGTACCTGGCCTTTTCCTGGAGCTCTTCCTGCCTGTGTCCCTGATGGAGTCTGTGCAAACCAGTGCGTTCCTCTCCTCTCCCTCCGGGTACTTTTATTTACATTGCAATGCCAGTACTGGCTCTTACTGAGTGTGGGAAGAGCTGCTTTTCTGAGATAGGTGCAATTTAAGGTAGAAATGGATGTGATTCAGTGTTTGCAGTCAGGGAAGCAGTAAAACCTGGATCTGTTAAACACACATATGCAATAATGCTGACTTACATAGAGCCTGTGAGTCTTTTTAAATTAATTACTTTCAGGTATGCTGCTCCTGACCATTGGCTCCCAAACACTGATGGCATTTTCCCCCTGTAGTAAAATATTAACAATAGCAACAAATCTCGAAAGCTGGGAGGTTTTGTTTGGTTGGGTTTAATTATTTGCTATTTCCATTGTTGGGTTTCAGCTGAGACCAAACCCCTAAGAAAGTTAAAGGCTAATTGCAGAGATCTTGAGTCCAGGTTTTACCAACACTGTCACAAGAGGCAAGTGGTATTTCAGGCTGCAAAAGAAATTGTCCTTTACAAAACACGTGACAAAACTTTTTCTTTGGTAACGTCATCCTGTGTCACCTTGAAAAATTACCTGGGCTCCATTCTGAGGAAAAAATTATTTTATCCTAATGGCAAACTGCATGTAAATTGCTACTACTAAGGGCAGACAGTGAGTAGGGAAGGCTTCTGCTGCAGTCTAACAGGAAAGGCATTATTTTACATCACCTCAGATGCCTTTTTTGGTACAGCAAAGACCTGCATCATAAATACAAAATGGTCTGAAGGGTTTGAAACTTTTCACACCACAAAATGCATTATGCAGCTCCATCAAACATAAGTAAAGGCTGTGCCTCTTTCCACCTTGTACGGGTAGGAATAGAAGCTGGAGTTTACCTCAGAAGGAACATTTTCTTCTCTGAAAATGGGAAATCTGCACTTAGATTTGGAAAGGTTCAGCATATTAAATTTCTCAATGCAACAGGTACTGGATATGTATCTGACTGGGTAGGCAGCAAAACTTCAGTTACTGAGGCAGTGGATATTTGGTTTTGGGGCAGAAGGGTTAACAGTCAGTGATCATTATCCCTGTCAGAAAACCAGCCCCTTGCTAGCACTCACTGTTACTGGTATTTGATTGCAAGTATGAAGTGCACTTATTTATACTCCTTTGTCTGCTAGTTTCATCTTAGAGTCTGTATTCTCAAATTAGACACAAACCAACAAACAGCCACTAAAAAGTCAAACAGCAGTTCCCTCATTTTTTTCCAAAAAATTAAGCACTAAGAAAGCATTCACCTTGCACCAGGGTGGATGGTAAATGCTGCCAAAGCTTCACGAAAACCTCAGAAAGCCCAGGTGGTGTTTCTTCTGTGTTTTGCCAGACTGAGTCTGAATGTTCTGTATTGAATTCCCTGAGCTGTGGAATTACAAAAAGATGTCATAAAGAGATGCCTGGCAATGCACAGCCTCACCAGGCACTCACAGAGCAGAACCTCAGGGCTGCCCCTGCTGTATCCCCACTGCCACCCTCATGCCAGGGATGAATCCACCACAGGAGGAAAGGGTCCTGTGCATGAGGCACAGGTCCTGCCTCACCTGAAGGATTATCTGCTGTTAAACAGAGCAAATGGAAGACTAAATCATCCCAGTGAATATGCAGTTGAGAAAGTTTTACTTGCACATCAAATGGTTATTCAAATAACTTCTAGATGTAGGAAAGCTCTCAATAGAGAGCTGTGTATAGAAATAAGTTTTTGTATAGTATAGAAATATATTTAATGTAGAAATATAAATAATATTTTTGTACAAAACTACCATTTCAGGGTTATTGCACACAGGGGTTTGTAAGTGGGTATTTTCATGCTGTGACTGTCATATCTGGGGGAACTGAGTGAAATAGGAAGGAAATATTCACCTTCTTAGAGGCTAAAGGTGCAGCTACAGTCCAGCTCTACAGTGTCCCCTTACAACAATGGGGAATGTAGTGGAAAAACACAGGTTTATTTAACATCTAGGAAAAGAAATTAAGGCGGTAAGATGTTGAGAAGTTCTAAATGACATTTACACTAGAGGCTTATCCTGCAGGGTCCTGTACTGCTTTTGAAAATGTGCTCAAAGTTTTTTTCCTTTTATTTCCCTCAATTTTCCTCGTCTCTAAATGCATCTATTGTATCTGTTGTTTTTAGAGCACCCAAAAACTTAACACTTGCATGCCAGGTCTGACAGCAGTCAGATATCATACCCTGACATTCATTTTCCTACATGTTATATTTTATTTTACAATGCCAGAGGAACACAGAGCAAGTTTTCTATCAGCTGTAATTTTTCTCTCTCCTTGCTGTGTGAGGGTTGTATACCTCTCAGGGTATTTTAAAATACCTTCAACATTTTTTCTGGATAATTCTATTTCAGAATGCCTGTTCACGTTCTCCCCACAAGTTTCTCTTAATATCTGATATTTTTCAAAAATTGGAAAGCAGTATTACACAGTGAAAGCAGCTGACACATTTGATTTCTCTCTCTCCATCTCTCAGTGGAGGAGGTAGCATTTGTCATCCCTGGGCAGAGCAGCTGTTACAAAGCTTTAAGGTGAATTGTCTGTGTTCCCAGCCCTTCAGAATGGCATTTCTGTAAACCTTTTCCTTAAATTGTTTATTGCACAGTCCTGTCTTAAGCTCTGTCTCTCCAGACACGCTGAACTGAATAGAGGGACACTTGCTGCCTTGTAGCAGCAGAGCCTGCTCCGAGCACTGTTGCCAAGCAGGGCTTTTTCATTGGTTTCAAGGGGCTGCTGATCACATCTCTGCACTGTGAGCTGCAGCTCTGTTTTCTCCCAGCAAAAAGCTCTCTGCACTTGCTGTATTTAGGAGGAGGATTTCTAAACTAGACAATCTCCTCCATCCTAAAAAACTTTGTGAGAAATTTTTCTGAGGATTCTGGTTTTCACACTGATGCCAGTCACTCAGAGGTGTTCGTATCTGCTGCTGGCAGAGTCAGAGCCTCATCTCCTGCAGTCTCAAACAAGACTTTTTTCTTTTATTGTGGGGGGGAATAGGAAGGTATGGTCCTGTGCTTTTGACTCCAGTATTCTTCTAATGCTCCTGGTCATCTGTGCACTAAGGCATGACTTTGTATTAAGAACTGCATTAAAATGCAGTGCTCTTTTCTTGGTTTTGATCTTGTTTCACTTTCTTTTGCCTTCTTTATTCCTGCCTTTTTTTGATTTCCCGACTACTAAACTGTATTTCTTGTGCAGTACCAGATTTTTCTGTTTCTTCTCTTACCAATAGCACTTTAATTTCACTTTCAGTGAAACTAGATTATAAAATAGGTGATGCTTTATTATGCTACAGATGCTACTGTATGGTGGATATTTTTAACATCTGAACTTAAAAATTCAACAATATGCCCTAAAATATTTTTCAATTCTCTTGAAATTAAAAACTCTTTGTTTGGCTAAGTCAGATCTGACACAAGCAGCTCTGCAAGATGAACTTTCCTTACTCTTGTGAAAATGCAGTGTCATTATCAGCAAATGCCTAACCTGACACCACTCTCAAGCAAGTGAGCAGCATCATGGTAGAGCCAAATGCTGATGTTTCAGATGAAGATCACATGAAATCAGTTTTCTTTACTGATTTCAGTTACTTTTTGGAATGGATCAGAACCAGCTATCACAGCAGTATTTTTCTATATCATTTTTCTTTCTTTGCTCTTTCATTGTTCTTCTGCTGGTTTCTGAGTTGCCATCTTCTTCTTGGCTAAAGCAGATGTACTGATTTTCACCTGTTCAGAGACTACAGAAAGGTGAAGGAATGAGGGTTTCTGAGGAACTTTGACTTCTCCATAGCCCATGGGCTGAATCTGGGTTACTGTGGAGGCAAATAAATTCTTGTCTGCAGGCAGTGGCCATCCATGACAGACTCTAAGCAGATTAAGCAATAAAAAGCTACAGTAAGAAGCCACAATGAGGAAAGTCCTTGAGACTGTTGGCCAATTTCCACAGCAAAAAATAATGCAAATATATGCAGAAATGCCATTAATTCAAGCCTTTGCTCTAGATCCAACATGGAAAAGTGTCTGCAGGTTTGAGATAATCTGGTAGGAAGGAGAATTATTTCAGATCCCCAGGCTGCACTCAGGGTCCCTCCTCTGGCCACCAGACAGCCTCATGGACAGGATGGTGCCATGGCCTGGAGGCCTCTCCTGGACATCCCATTTCCTCACAGAAAGGCTGTTCCCTCCTGCAAGCTTTGCCACAGAATGTTTCTCCTCCTGCTTTATGGTACAGATTTTGTTCCTCAAACTGCTCAGAACTCGAGTGAAAATGAAAGCAAGGAGCAGCAGGAGGTGCTTTTGGGAGTTTGCAGATAGGTACTTATCTGCCTGAACATGCATCCCCTGGCTCGCCTAAACACACTGAGCGCTGCACTCGGGGCTCTGAGCAAAGGTCTGGGCAGGTAAAGCAATCACAGTGACCTGAACCCCACTGAGTCTTCTCCTTTATTCACCACTGTCACTGTACCATCAGCCTTAGATGACTGGTGACTGCTAAAATATCTATAATCTTTGCAAACTGGAGACACAGTGAGATTTCCTGACTCCTCTGCATAACGCAGCATCTCTGCAGCACATAAAAAGCCTCTGTGAGCACTCACAAAGGGCCAGTGCCTCAGCTGAGGCCCATTGACTTGGCTGGAGCTTTGCCAGCCTCCACCAGCCGAGAACCTTTTTTCTTGTATTTTCTAAAGAAACTATTGGGAAAACACTTTTGAAATCCAATGAACAAAGTTCAGTCAATAAAAAGTGAGAAAAAAATAGCATGTGCAGCAATTGAATGAGTGAAATTGAATTCAGAGGTGACTGAGTGGTGCTGGTTGATGCATTTTTCTATCTGATATTACTGATTTGGCAAAATGGGAGCGTTTCCCAAAATGCATAAGGTTTTATCCGAATGCTATGGGAAATCATTGGAACCTTCTGTGTCAAATATTTTGTTTTGACTATTATGCAATGAAGATTGAAAAATCCTTCTGGACACAAAGCAGATTGATCCTCCTTAAAGGAAATATTTTTGGAATCTGATTTTGCTGTGGATTGTGACATTTTAACTTGTTACTCAAATCTGACATAAAAACAAATACCACAATTCCCAATAGAAAGGTGATTTAACACAATTTTAATAAGAAGCTGTTTTATTGGGAAGTATTGCCTTTGAGAACTGTAAGTGTAATATACACCCTTGTTTTTAGCAGGGGTGTGCATTACAAGTGACATCCTCACAATTCCTTAATAGAAAATGATAAAATATTAAATGGTAGCACAGCATTTAAAGACAACGTGTTATTTTCCTCTGCCTGTGTTAACCACAGCAAGGTTCACAAGCTCTCAAAAGTGCAGAGTACAGATATCTGCTGGCCTCAGAAACAGATTATTGGAATAAACACATCTGGCTTCTCTTAACAAACTTCTAGATGAAATGTAAGAATGCAATAGGCAACACACAGTCTGAAGCAAGAGGATCTCTAAGTCTGCTCAGAGCTGGGACAGAAAGAGTGATTAGCTGCCTAAGCACCTTCTACTGACACCACTGGTGAGGATTGTTATTTGGAGGATTCAGCACTTGAGTTTCTGGTATTTTCATGCTGTTTCCCCACAGATTATTTTTCCTGTTGGTAAACAATTGAGGGAGTAGACAATCCATTACCTCAGAAAAATTATCGATGCTAGAAATTTGATCCATTCTCGGAGATGGGCTCTGCTGGTAAAGCAAGTATATTTAGAGATCTTACAGTGGGCAGGATGAGTTGGGGTTTTTTTTCTTTGAATAATGTAAACCATATATCTTTTTTTCTGCCTCTGGAGAGAACATTTTCTGTAACTTAAAAAAAGGCAATAAAAATACTTATCTGAGAATCACTCTGCACTTGGAGGTGCGTGAAGTTCTCCTTGTACCAGAGCTGCTTTGGAGTCGTTCCCTAAAAACTGCAGGAATGGGCTTTCCATTAAGAATAAAGATAAGTCCAAAGTGCACTTTCATGACCCAGTTTGGGGATTTATTCCTCTCTTCTGTATTGATAAAAAGTCTCTTCTGTTTCAAATGAAATATATTTGTATTCACAGCGGTGTTTCTGAGCTCCCAACTCATAAGGATATTTGCATGCTGAAGTGGAGCTGCTTTTGTTCTAATTCCCCTCATTTCACATATATTTTGGTTGTAAGAGGTAAAAGACTTTTTTAGATCAGAAGATCATTATTGAGAGAAAGGAGCTTAATACTCTCCCTCTGTTTCCTACCTGCAGGGTGGTGGGAGGATGAAAGTTAATCTCTAGCCACTCCACTTCCTTTCAGAGAGGGAAAAGTCACAGAAGCATCATTTGTGTTTGTAAGCCCAACTGGAAAAAGTAGCTGAAGCATCAGATTCCTTCACTTACTGAAATTTTCCTGATTAGTTTTTGCACCGTTTTATTTGGGAGCACCTAACTGTGCATGGCTTGATCTGCAAAGGACACGGAGCGAAACACCTGCACACCAGATCCACTGTGGTGTCACTGATCCTGTGTTTGCTCCCACTCTGTGCTGTTGGTGTTTGTGCTGATGGGTGTTTGAGAAGCTGCTGCTTTCTCTGAGCAGCAGAAAGACCACAGAAAACCTGTAGGGGCTTTTCTTCTGGTAACCTCTCAGTGAGCACTGCTGTTCTGGAGCCCTACACATCCTGCTGGCATTCCAGACTTGCAGCTTCCACTGTCCAGGCAGGATTTTCTGAAAACATGTGGGTCAGTGTCATCTTTGTCATCCTGTGTTTAGGGCAGGAGGGATGTTACTCATTTCGCTGTGCTTTCTGTGTCTGCTTATAGCAACTGCAAGAAATTGTGGACTTGAGTAATCCTTTTCCTTTGTCAAAATCCACTAATCCTAATCAGTTACAGACATGATTTCACAACCCAGAATGTCAGAGTATTCCAAAATTATGCTGCACAGGTCTTTTTTTGTACTAGTCTCAAAGCCCATCATAACTTGGGGAAAGATAGATGACTACCTCTATATAAATACATGTTTTCTTTTTATATTTATTAATTTATGGAATTGATTTTATATGTATGTATCTGTAATGATTATTCAAGGAATAGAACTCCCAAATGCTTCTTTCTTTTTTTTTTTAATTTAGAAGGATGAGTCAGAATTTCCTGAAAAGTAAAAATAGGCCATAAAGTCTATACTTATTCTGAATATTAAAACATTTGAGGAATATGAAAGAACTGAAGATTTCCTTCCATACCTCTCTCTAAAACTCCCTGACAGATATGATACTACATTTAAAAAAATATTAGTGACCCATATTTGCCTCAAATGCCTGCACTTAGATTCCACTGATGGCCTCTCTCACTCAATTAATGAACTCTTCAGGGATTGTGCAAAACTTACGCTCAGTAGGCCCCTGCTTCTGATGCCCTATGCTCATCCTAATCCCGGGTTTAGCTGTGGTCCAGTTGGCCACATTTAGCCCTGAACAAAAGCAAACAGGACCCCTGTGACATCAGGTCAAGTATTAACTCTTGAAGGCTTCCTGTGCTCCAGCAGCCGTCAAGTTCCTCTGTCGCCCTTATACCTTAAACTAACAAAAAACCTAAACTAGGTTTGCAAACAACATTGAGACTTTTACTACTCCTTGAAAAATGGTTTCCAGTTGGGTCAAATGCACTTATTTGTTCCCCAGGCCAAACACAGCCATTTTTTAGTGATCCACTCCACTGAATTCAGTGCAGCTGACCCCCCACGTTCGCAGGGAGGACCGTGCTCATTTTTCAGCCACCCAGAAGACACTTTTGTTTCTCCTGCAGGCTGTGCTTGGTTTGCCTGTGGGTTAATGAAGATGCATTTCCAGCACTGAGTGTGCTGGAGGAGCCCTGCAGCTCCTGTGTAGCTGCAGGGACAGCCTAAAGGTCGTTTTACAGTGGCTCTGTAGATTTGTCCCTGGTGCTCCAATCCTGAACTGGTGGAAGTGTCGAGGAGTTGTTAAAGACTCCTGTTGGGTTTGGTGTGTCAAACTGCCTTCCATAAAATATACACTAGTAGGCAAATGCCAGTAAAATCCCAGGTGTTGGACCTGTGTGTCTGTGCAGGAGGAGTGAAACCTCAGTAGCACAGATTATTACTGTTGTACCTCTCCGTGCCATTTAGCTTTTCCTTGGGTTTGGGGTTTTTTTCCCTTGTCTTGTTTTTACTGTCACCTGATTTGATTTTGTGTCTCTTTTATAATAGACATGAGGTACCTCTGTTAATTAATTGTTGTATAAAATATTAAGGGACATAAAACAAGAAGGTGGATACAGGACCAGACTGTCATGAGAAAAGAGTGGTGTGAGAACAGGGTTGCCTGTTTGGGTTAAATAAGACCTCCTTGTTTCTGTGATGTTATAATGTAGTCAGGGTAAATATTAGTTTTATAACTGACTGACATACAGACGAGGCTTTCCACAGTGCTTTGTCTCAGCCAGCAACAACAGCACAACATTGCCCAGGCATCCAAGCTGTTTTGTGCACACAGGGGCTTTACAAGAGAGCTCTCTGGTGAGAAGCTTGCCCTATTCCTGGGTCTCTTTTCACAGCAAATGTGACCCATTCATTACTGCAAATGGCTCTGGGAGGGCTGTGTGCTCCAGGGAGTAAAGAGTAGGACTTTGGCAACAAACTGCTGAATGCAGATTTCTGTGCTGATTTGTTCTGTAGGTCACTGTTCATTGGAAGCTGATGACTAGGATTTTATTTCGGTTAAAAAAAAACCAAAACAAAACAAAAAACCCCTGCATTTTATACTTTTTTAAAGTCAAGGCAGTTATTTCAGTCTGCCTTCTCTTGGGAGTTGATTTTTCTTCTCTTGTACCCCAGTTTTGTCCTTGACTCTTCCTTCAGCTCGGGTACTGTCGCTGGGTTTTGAGTAGTCCTGTATTTTGTATCCAGTAAGGCCTATCCATCTTTGCTTTATTTTCTGACAACAAATGCCCTTTTTCTAACTGCTTTTGTGGCTAAGTGAAAACTATTGCAGTTCTAATACGAGCAGAGATTTCTGTTAATCTTACAAACCTCAACCAGCATATGCTTCAAACAAGAACCTGAGAGGTCTCTTTTGAGACTTGTCACTTACGATGCTTCTTGCTACTTAGCTCAGTCTTGAAGTAGCCCCCAGCAAAGATCTTTGGACATTAAGGTTTTATGATGATCTGTGATCACGGGAGGATGAATGGGATGGGACAAAAAAGTCCACGTGGAAGTTGCTGCACAATTTCAGTGTGATAATCTGGCCTCTGCTGGTTAGCTCTGGGCTGCTCCTTGCGCTGGCAACTTCCACTGTCCATCAGGGCTCTCCAGGGGCGTTGTTAAAGGGTAGAGAAGCTGGAGCTGTTTCTCTTGGCAGAGTAAATAAATTCCCATGACTTATGTCAGATAACCCCATTTCAAATGTGAAACTCTTATGAAACACTCTTGGCAGCCTCAATATATGTTAAAGTGTTTGACTCCAGGTGAGTGCAAGGGTGTATGCTCTATGTGTATGCTCTCTGCTACTCCCTGGGAAATAACCTCTGCTTTTGAAATGCACATTATGTGTCAAAAATAACACTTTGGTGGTACAGAGCAGTGTGGTATGAAGTGGTTTAAAACTTTGTCGACTTAAGTGCTTCTCACAGGAATTGAGGGGACTGCAACCATCCCCCAAAAAAGCTATGCTTTCGTAATCAAATAAATACATTTAGGTAGTCAAATTAAAACAACTGCAAAGCTTATTGAAAGAAATAAAATAGAACAAAAAGAAGGCAGCATTTTTGGTTTGCTTTACTATTAAGCAGACTGTCTGGCCTCTGGCTGACAGAAAAAAAAAAGCAATTTCACTGCAAAAGAACTTATTTCACTCAAAAGTGATGAAATGTCATTGCTGGAAAAATGCAGAAGAGATTGCACAGGACAGCCTGGGGATGGTCGTGTAGGGCAGTGATCCCAGGTGGCCCTCTCCATTTTCCAGCATCATAGCAGTGCTCATGGAGGGGAGCAGGGATCTTGACGTCCGTGTCAGCTGCGGATACAAGAACTGCATCTGACAGCCAGGGCACTCTCTGCAGTCCTGCAGCGAGGCAGGGCCCTTTTAACATTCCTGGGCTGCTTTGGGATTGCTCAGTGCCCACCACTCGATGGGCTGGCTGGTTATTGAGTTCAGCTGCAGACATGCTTTGATTGAAATATGTCAGCACTGAGCTGTGAGCTGCCCAGGTTTGTGGCTGACACGGACCATCTCACATTAATCAGTTTTTGGCGAGGGCACTGATCCCTCTGCCTTTTCGGATCACCCAAGGGGACCAGGCCATTCCTCACGACTCTGGCTCTTTCCAAGGCTTCAGCCCCTGTAAACACTCAGGCTGTGGCCTCTCTGCCCTCTCTTCTAAGGACAGCAAAATGAAAAAGCTGCCTCTCTCCTTTTGTACTCCTGTGTGGGCACTGATCATTAACGCTCTGGCTTTTCTGGGCCCGTGTTTAATGTCTCATAGCAGCTTTTGTGCTGCACAAGTGTGCTTGTTTCAGGCAATTGATGCAGGAATGCTGGAGCAAGCTTTTGTACATGGTTTTCTAGGCTGCCTGTCTGCTGCCCAGGATAAATTTGTAATCAGGTTACTTGTGTCAGAGCTGAATCTTGGCCTCTCTTGCTATAGATTGTCCCAATCTGTTTCCCCTGAATGTGAATTTAGGTCGTTCTAGACTCAGTTCTTGTGCCAAAATTTAAACAAAGAAGAGGATGCTGCCAGCACACAGGAGACTTGCTCCTCTAGGCTGGGAAATGGTTCTGGTGGGAGGAACCAGTGGAGAGCTGATGGTCAGCACAAAGGGCAGCTGCCATCCTGTCCTCTTTGCCACCTATCTTTAACCAACAAGATATCTACAGAATATATACACATATTCATCAAGCAGATTAAGTAATAATTCTTTATTTTTTCAAAGTATATCTACTGTAATCATTAAAGCCCAAAGCACTGAGACCACCAGACCTATGAACTGACTCTACTGAATAAGGCAATTCTCTTATTTCTCACAAAGCCAAACCACAACATTTGCAGATGTTATGAGTGTTCAAGCAAGCTGCAACAGAAATGGGAAAGGGCTCCCTTTCCAGAACTTTTCAGGATCAGAACTGAACATTTACCACTGACACTGATTTAGATAGTTGGCTTTGGGTGTCTCTCACTAAATTTCCTGTGCTACACCACTCTTCTTCTTTTGCAGCTCTTTACTTCTCCATATCTCTGGTTACCACTGCATTTGTTCTCTGCAGTTTGAAAGAGCAGGGACCATACCATCACCCAAGGAAGTTTTAGCATCATTACAAAGGATGAGGGAAAAAAAAAATCACAAAATTTTATTAGAAAAGTAGCATACCTAGTACCCTTCTGCTACACAGTGAGAATCTGAGGCTTGGAGAACCTTCTTCTGCTTGCTCTTGATTATATATTGTATATTATATATTATGTATTATGGGTTATGTATTATGTATTATATGTTATATATTATTGGCTTGATTATAGTTATTTAAGCAATCTCAGAAAAAGATGCAGACCTATCCAAATTGACAGGAGACAGTGGAATTACATCAATAGAAATCTGAATCTGTTCTTGGATGGACAAGAAATTTTTGCAGTAGTTAAGAAACTAAGTTCTTCATTCATTATTAAATCCAGCTGTGCCATATAAAGAAACAGATTGATGGCATCTAACCAGTAAAATAAACACCCATTTTTCATGGCAGTTCTGGATTGATGCACCATGAAATCTTCTAATAGTCCAGATCTAAAGGCATGGAACCATAAATTGTTCTATTGACACGTCTAGTAGCAGTTTTACAGATGCACTTAAACTGCTGCAAGTAAAATTTTAATTGCCTAATTTTGTGGAAATTATGGACCCAGATCCAGACATCTACATCTGCAGTATGGTATTTGGAAAGAAAGTATTTATACTTCATTCTGTAAGATTGAGAGCAGTGTGAATTTGAGTGCACTGCAGCTCCTAAGTCAACAAAATTACAAATCATTGAAATTCTTGGGAGTGAAGGCTGGGGAGCCTGGAGAAAAGATTTCTGAGGGAGTGAAGAGGGAGTTACAGTTTGATCTTCCTTGGTTTGCTTGAAGTCCTGGCTGAGTAACTATGCATCCATGGTCATGCCTTTAGGCACTGATGGGGTATGTTTCCTGCCAAAATTGATCAGAGGTAGAGGGAACCTCCTCCCAGATGGATGTCTGGAAACTCATTTCCCCGGCCTGTAAGAGGATTTTAAAAAGCAATTGTTCTGTTGACTTGTGTCATAGTGATTTCCAATAATTCATAATCCATTGTACATGGAAATCAACCGCTTCACTTCAGACAGTTAATTAAGGTTGCAAACAAACACTCACCCTTTCAGATGGCTTTGTTTTCTTTTCCTTGCTCCCCTTCTCCCCACTACCTCCTTTTGATTTATACTATCACATTTCAAAAGACTTGCTACATTTAACAGTTTTGTGCAGTCCCCTTGTGTGGGTCTCCTCTGAACCTGTGTGGACACTCAAAGGTCACATTGGGAATGTTTTCCCCAGCACTTAGACCTAAATGTTTTCATTTTCTAGGGCATCCACTAGAACAGCTTTTCCTTGGAGGAGTCTTTGGTTATTTGTGCTTGAAGCAAAAGTTAGTGAAAAGTCTATTGACCCTTTAAGACACCAATATTCAGCTATTTGCTTGTTGTTCTTTACTTGATAAATTACTAATTTAGGGTGAAATCATACTCTTTAGTGGCTCCCTGTTCATAAATCACAATCTGACATTTTTTCTCTAGGGGAAGATTGCTGTTTGCAGTATGCTCTGCCACCAGAACAGATGACAATATTAGTTTATCAGGAGAAACCTATATTTTAAAAATAAATCCTGATAAAATAAATTCCCAGCTCTCTGTATTGCTGCTGGAGTGTTTTTATTGCCAGATTGTCTCTGTGATCTTGAGCTCAAAAGCCTTTGTAGAGAAAGCAGAGAAATCCAAAATGGAATTTATGATCAAATGGGCAGAAAGAGGAAATCAGTGTTTCAATTTGACAATGGTTTGACAGCCTGCACAGGTGTCATAGCAGATTACTTATGCTGATGAGAAATCATACACTATCTTCAATGAAGCAGCATGTAATCAAGAATAAGATCTTACTAAAACTGGAATCCAGCATTTTCAAAAATCTGTGAAGCTTTTCTTGTTTTAAAATGCCTCCATAAAATTTAAGGCTAGATTTTTTTGTGTTTTAAGCCCTTGACTGTTCCAGAACTGGAAGTTTATATTGTATGTTGGTGTCAGGCCTTTCTAACGAGCTTCCCAGGCACTCTGAACTAGCGTAAGGTCCCTACACACATAACTTGCAGTTTCTCTTTGCCGGAAGAGTGAGACAGGAAAACTGTAGGGTTTTTCCTCTCTCTCTCAGATGGCAGAAATGGGAATTTCCATTTCAAGCCCTTTTGTTTGCCCCCAGGATGCCCAACCTACATTGCTGCTGCTGAGACAAGGACCAGCCCCTCAGCACAGGGTTCTGGCTGGGCTGTTGGTGGCAACACACCCGTGTGAGGGGCAGGGGAAGAAGCTCCTTTCCCTGCTCCCCCGAGCAATTGCTTTCCCTGCCTGGGCTGGGGTTGTCTCTCCTCCCCTTGGTTTACCCCTGAGAGGTGGGGAGTGATGGCTCAGCCTACCCAGCTGAGGTGGGAGCTGTTCCTGGCAGGATCAGGTGCATTCCAGGAGGGAGGAGCAATGCACTGGGTCTGCTCCATGCTCGCACACAGCACTGGGCTCCCACGGGACACCAGAGCTCTGAGCAAGCACAGAGAGGCCTTGGATGAACCCCCGGGTGAACTGTGGAGCCTTGCCTCCTGTTTCTCCAGGGTAAAACAGGAGCAGTGTGAGAAGCAGTACTCAGGGTTCATTTTGAGCAGGGTGTGTTCTTTGTGCTCCTTTTGGCAGTGCTTTGGAGAAAGTTGGAGAGGAACGACTAAAAAGTAGGAGGGAGGGAGAAGGGCAGGAGAAGATGCTCAAACTCCGTTCTGCTCCTAGCACCAGCAACTTCTGTGTCCATTCCTGCCCTTGCTGCCCCTTTCCCTATCTGCCCACCAATGTCAGGGCTCAGTTACTCACACATCCCTCCTCTTGTATGCAGATGTGTCTTCTGTGCGTGCATCAGGTCTGGGGACACTCACACAAGGCTCCTCACATTGCCTGTGCTGTTGGCCTGGGTCTGGCAGGGGCTCAGCAGCCGCAGCAGCAGTCCTGGGCTCCTCAGCCATGCTAAACACATTTAAAAAAGCAAACCCCACAGGTTCTTTTGTATTCCAGTAGAGTGCTGCTGGTATAAGAACGCTGTTCCCATGGGTCTGGAAATGTCTTTACATCCTTAATGTGTCTCTACTTCAGAGAAAACAGGCATGTGCAATTAATTCTTATACGTATGCTACTTGAGCCTATTTGAAATTGTGTGTGTATATGTGCAAGGCAATTAATTCCCATTCTTCAGAAGTAAGAGAGTGAGGGAGGTTTTTTCCCTTTTTCCTCCTTTTGCAGTGGCAGGGTAAGGATTCAAACTTAAGGGTTTTTTTTTTCCTCCCTGTTCTGTGCTGTCACTTTCAGATCACACTGCTTGGGAAAGTATAGTCCTCATACAGAGGAGGCTCAAGCAATAAAAAGTGAATGATCAAACTGTGTTTTAATGATTATCAGTATGCAGCACAAATAAAGAAAAATTCAACTGCAATCTCTGATTTAGTCCTTAGTAAATTTAAGATAATTCACTTATTTCTGGGAGAGAAATGGTCTGTCTGAAGGATGCTGTCACGATAAGAGCAGTAAGAAATTGTTATCTGCTGGAACTGAGGCTTGTTCTCCAGTGCAAGTTGCCTCCTGAAATTAGTTTGTAGTGTACTTAATGTACACTGGGTTTGGTTCCCTCTATGGTGCCTATTTAAAATGTCCCTTGGGGTAAGAACTTAAGTGCATAGCTTTAGGGTTTGCAAATTTTACTCACCATCTAGAACCCTCTCCAGTGTTCAAGCAGGCAGGGGTACGACCTCTGCTAAAAGGCAAAAGAGGAGAAGGAAGACCAAGTGACAGACTCTTCTTAGTGCAGTATCTTTAACTTTGCTTCCAAAAATAATTGTAGCTCCTCAGAAATAAGGTTAATGCACACAGGCAGTTCGATACAATTGCTGTTCTTTTCCATTCATGATGTAACTCATAAAAATGTCTTGCACCATTTATGTGGAGTCTGTTGTACTTGAATAAAAAGGTGGAAAGAAGTTGTTTCATGGAGACTGTAGCATGGTCCTCTGGGAGTCATGAAACTCAATTTTCCCTGACTATAATTAATATCTTTCCCATTATGGACCCAGGGAAGGTCCATGTAGCCTGAGATGGCAGCAAACTAATCATGAGAAGAGACACAGGGCTGGGAGAGTCATGTGCTGGATAATCATTTAGAAAATGAATTTGAGGGAAAATCAGAGAGAGGCACTAACATCAGGTTTATTGCTGTGCCTTGCCATCTCTACAAACAAAAGAGGGGCCTTTCCCTGGCCTCCAGCAGTTGTTATGCAGTGCAGTGGGTCATTTCAGCAGCACCTTTATCACATTCTGATTGCACACAAGGGGCCAAAACCATTCTTTAATGCAATCCCTCTCACTTTGCTGAAGGAGCTCTGTACGGAATTTGGCTCACGCTCACTGTGAATTGCAGCCTTTTACCAGGGATACAGATACTAAAAGGAGAGGTCAGCACAACGATTTCCATCCCCATGAAATAGTTTTTCTCAGTAATTATGGGCCATGACATTCATCACCAGGTGGCTGTGCCTGCTTTCTGTCAGATGTAATGCAGGCCAAAGCTTTCAAGACCCCAGTGTCACTGGTGACAGACTGGGGAGGAGCATGGCCTGGAGCAGCTGGGTATTCTAGGGAGGGATTTTAACTCTGAGTGCCCAGATGGGCCAGATATGGTGTGCATTGTCTTTGTGGGACATTGGGGGTGACAAAACAGTGCCTGGCCTTTGTGTGAAGCCTTGGTGAGCAGACTCAAGCAACAGTGTAGTTCCCAGGAGGAGAAACTGCTTGATCATCTACCAGAAACCTGAAGATGTTAAAACCATCTTTTATTCTTAACTATTGGAACATGCCCATGGCAGCAAAAAGCTACCCTGGGCTGAGAGCTTCTGCCAGAATGGATTGGATCTGTGGGGCTTTTTCTTTTATTTCCCAGTAGGTCTCTCTCCTCGTGGACTAAGTATGACAGCCACTCCCTCAGCAATCAGCACAGGGCTGGATGTTCCTCTCCAGATCTGAGTGCAGTGGAACAGCACTGCACCTGTCAGGCTGGGTCCCTTCTGCTGTTCCTTGGACATGTCCTGCTTATCAGTTTCCACTTTTATCACAATTTTCTGCTCAGTGACATTGAACAAAACCTTCTTTAATGTTCCAACAAAAAAAGTTCTCTGAAGCGATTTCCAGCTTATGTCTGATGTCTTCCTCTATTAGACTTCATTTTTTATAAGAGAAATTCTTTTCTATGGTGTTCTGGATGAACCAGTTCAGACTTTTTCAGGGATCTCACCCTGCTGACATCTTTGAGCAAGCACATAGGAGCTCAGTGATGAGCTTGGTGTAGTTAAACCACCATGGAAATCTCCCCAAACCGTGAGAGTCAGTTCAATAATATGCAACATATTTACTGGTGGAGTGAGAAACCAAGGCCTTCCCTGTGTTTCCTGACCAAGCCTCTGAAATGTTTTCATGCACTGAAGGAGACTGAGCTGTGACTAAGAGTCAGCAGCAGCCTGAAGGAGCCTGTGGTGTGATTTTAGCTCTGCTGGAGGAGCCATGAGCTGGTCACACAAGGGCAGCTTTGGGAGGGATGGAGCTGTGAGGGCAAAGAGGGCAGGAGCCTGGCATGGCAGTGTGTAGTACTCCTCTCATTATAGCCACCTTTCCCTTCTGTGGGTTCATTTTCTGGTTGCTACAGGCAATGAACTTGTGAAGTGTCACAACCACCTCAGAGTGGCACAGGATACTAAACATTCACACCTCGCATGGAAGCCAGGCAGAGTTCAGCATGTTTTAATTCTGACTGGCTTCACAAATTTGAAGCAAGTCCTTCATTTACCAGTTATCTGCACTTGTCTGAGGGTGATCAAGCCCACTGGTGTTATCCTATTTGTATAGGTCAACAGCATTAATTGGTTTTTGTGCATCTTGTATATTGAGCATGCAAAGCGTGGACTGTCTTGCCAAGAATAGAGGCAGAGGCAAATTAAAGACTGCTTATGTTGGGGTAATCATAAGATGCTTCCAGGTAATTTTAATAAATTAGTCGTTCGAGTCACTCAGATAGCACTAAATTAATATGTCTAGAGCAACGTGCTGCATTTTCTATCAATCTTTTTTTTTTTTTATTCTTCTTAATTACATTTCCTGCACTTTAGCTATTGCCTTCTAGCTGTGGAACCACTATACTTTAGCTGCAGTAGGTACAAAGATTAGAATACAAACAGTGCATTTAGCTCTCAGCGGGAGGCTGAGTTTAAAAATGGTTCAGCGAGTGAGTGCACAACAATGTTAAATGTGGAGTGTACCACAGATGGAGGAGTGGTTCAGAGAATCCTGTTCAGCTAATGTATGAGGAACATACCCAGGGCGACAGAGTATCAGGCTGAAAAGACAGCCGTGAATACCTAGTGGGCTATTTTTGTGTAGATAATGGAGGCCACTTGGCTTTTACTAAACATCAGAGATGAAAATTTTTAATAAAATAGGTTACATTCAACCTAGCAGAGACTTCCCTTCTCTGCACAGTGGTATTATCAAAGTCCTTGAAGCTAAAGAAGCCATGGGAAATGTCACTTGCATCTTCAAAGGCCATTTTTTCCTTTCTCTGCTGCTGCTATGTCAAGAGCAATTCTAGTGAAGTCCAACCAGTTCAACTGGCAAAGAACCAGTCCAGATCACCTCTTCAGAATACAAGGCCCTGATCCTGCAAATCTGTCCTGCCTTCACAGACAGCTTCTGAAATTCTGTGCGAGTGCACGTTACCCGCACTGAGCCCTTTACCAAATGCCTTCCAGTAACACCTCCCCAGAACTTTTAGCATGCTTTAGCACTGCAAGGTGGGATTTCAGCCTAGTGAAGCAGGAGGTTAGCAGAGAGTGCTCAACCATATTGAACATACCAACACAGCTTTATTAGCTGCTTCTTACTTCTGGAGACAATGAATTGGCAGAGCATATGCAGAGAGATTTGGAAAAAAACCTGGGAATTCAATGCAGAAACCCTGGCTTACAGCCATGGCTCATCCAACCCTGAGGTTGGAATACATTTTCCTTGGGTGTACTCCAAAGGGAGGGGAATGTCTGATGTACTGGCAGGGGGGATGTAAAAGCACAAAAATTGCGAAATTGGCACAAATCTGCTGAAGACACGAGTGAGAAAATCATTCTTAACTGGCACCAATAAAATCTTTATGATGGAATAGCTATATTTAGATTTCTTCCTGTTTCTCCGTGCACTTTCTGGGTGTGGTGTTTTTTCTCTCTTTTTCTAAATCTGTGACATTTTACATGATTTTAATAAGAATGTTACCACTAGGCTAGTGCATCCTTTAAGACAAAACCTACGTGTTGGCTGGGCTCCACAGAGCGTCCTAGTTGTTATTGTTTATGCATGATGTCAGTCACAGTGTTGTCTTGGCATTAAGGTCCAGCCCTAGAGTCTGGGCTGTTCGTGTTTCCTAATTCACCGTGCATTTACATATATCCTGTTGGGTAGTTTGTATCTAGCAGGATTGTTTTGTTCATGTATTTAATATTCTGGCTGAACATAAGATATGCAATCAAACTGTAGCAGTCACAGTTCTTAAGAGAGCCCTGTTTAACAATGCTTCACTTGCATCTGTTTAATTCAAGTGTTGTCAATTGGATTGCATGATGGATGTTTAGGGGAAACACCAACCTAGTTTCAGCCAAAGTGCATCTTGAGTTGAGGGGTTTTGCTCCTTTTCCTCTTGCATTTTATCTTTTTTTCCAGTGTATCGCTCTGAAATATGTATGAATGCTTCCAATTATGATTTCTGGCCATCTGTGCAGTCTAGTGGGGATTTCATAGGCTACTTCTAGTAAAATTTCTCATTTCTTATCTGTTTTCTGGAGGACCAAACTTGTGCAGGAGATACCTGAGGAATGCCCTTGAGGTTCTGAAGTGCTGAAGAGAAGGGCACATAGAGAACAATACGACCAAACAAAAGCTTAAGAGCCACTGGAATGTCCTTGAATACTTGATAAAGCTGAAAACACCATTCTTTAAAACAAGGCAATGTGTGCCTAGTATTAAAGTGAAGTAGACTGCTCAAAAAATGGATACAGGTTATCAAGACAAATATTTTAAAAGCAAGATCTGCTTTATTGGGAAAACCTCTCAAGAGAAGGAGTGGGAGATTCTTCACACAGCTCTTTGCAAAATGAGATTGGTCAAAAGTAATCAGTCTTGGCTCAGTGCTGCACTAACTAGGTAATAGAAGACAGCCTCAGGTCTTTTCCATGTCTAATTATTATGCTTCCATGAATATTCTCCAAATTCAGGTCACTCGAATCATTAGGTGCTGATCACAGATGAACATTTCCTAGCCTTATTTGCATTTTGCAGTATGTGCTCAAAGGTTTTAGGAATCATGGATGAAAATTTAGGATTTTTGGATGGAAGAACTGAATTAACTCTGTGTTTTATTGAAGATCTAAGGCCAGCAATTGTCCAACGTGCCTGAAGCTCTTAGAAACACAAGTGCGAATTTCCCCTAAACGAATTGTAGGTGCTCAATCTCGGAACGATGCTTCCAGTCTTCTAATTTTAAAGTTTCTAAAATTTCTATTTACAAGTTGTTCTTCTAGAATTTCTCATGCTAAGCAAGAATAAACAAACTGTTCCCAGAGGCACAGTATTTAGAGCTCAGCATACTGGTTGTTTCATCACTCATGGGGAGTGATGAAATTAATAGATCTGTGGTTAATCTACCCCACCAGACTGCAAAGGAGAAGCTTCCGAAAGCAGAGGCACTTTTGCAGTGAAAGTTTCCCAAGAACACAAAGACTAGTTTAGTTTTGAACATGCTAGCATCCCATTTCAAGAAATACTTTGCTTCTCGAGGATAAGGTTAGGCACTTATGGTATTTGTATAACACTTATACCCTAGGAGCACACTGTTACTATAAAATTCTCCTTTGTGTGCTTTTTGTTCTGTTCCAGACTGGTTGTGGGCTTTGGTAATTCAATGGTGATGATAAAATGTCTGTGTTACCCTACTGCAGTTTGGTTTCTGTTTCTCATTGTTGTACGTAGCATCCAAAACATTTTTTGTACCCATTTGCTATGGCAGCTGATTTTTAATTTCTTCCTTCCTGGTTTTTATCATGAGAACAAATGCCTCAACAAGAAAAAGCTGGGTTTGTCTGTTTCTGGTCCAGACAAAACCATCTTCCAATTAAGTCCTGCTAGCCCAGCCCCAAAGATCTTTACATTTACAGTGAGACCCTTGTAGGCAGAGCGTTAAGAGCAGCTTATATAAAATAGAAATATCCAGGGGGCTTTAGGATATGCTTTGAAAGGATCTTGAAGTTGTAGTTTTGCTGTTGATCTCAGAAGTCTGTAGTAATGAATACAAAGAATGTTTTCTAGAATAATTCATGGTAACCTTGTCATGCACCCAAGTCAGAATATATCTGAGAAAGTACATTTATACTGCAGTCTTTGCTGAAGCCCCATGGATGAGGGAATGCTGTGTAGAAGGTATGGCTGTGAAGCTAAACATTCACCAAAAGGTGACCTTGAGAGTTTTGGTGTTGAAATTCCACTCATGAGGTAGAGAGAGTTTATAAAAGCAGAAGAGGCTTAAAAGACTCTTGGCTGCTTAGGCCGTGAGTGCAGCTGGCTAAGAGCCTCCTCAACACCTATCTCTGTGTGCAGTTCCTCACCCTCTTCCTCTGTGTTTTCTGTTTGAATAATAACCCACAAAATACCACAGCTATCCTGTCCAGCACCCCACTGAGCCCAGCTATCCTGTCTGTGACCCTCCCAGCCCATCATTCACTCCAGTCGTTCACAGCTTGCCGAAGCTTTCATTTCGGTTTTGTGACAGGGTTTATGGCTTCATTTCAGACGTGTGAGACCTCCCCAGGCCTGCCTGACTCATCCCTGGATGGTCTGAAAAGCAGCAGACAGGTCCCCAGCTTGCTCGGCCAGAGCTGCAGCCTCTGACAATTACGAGATTGCATTATGCAGCAGTGCTGCAATCGCAGAGCCAGGTGATGTCACACACTGAGCTGTTGCCACAAACTGAAGGGATGCTTTGGAAAACTGGACTCTGTGGAAATGGGCAGTGGTGATGCCTTGGGACTGCAAAAGCCCACAGTCCTCTCTCAGTCCTAGCAGTGAGAAATGTCACAGGATCTTGAACGATGTTCTGAGCTTTAAAAACTAATACAAAACTCAGGCTGGGTCCATTTTTTAAAACTACTTGAAACATCATGGATCAAAGTAACGGGAAGCTAAGCTGAGGAAAAACCTTTTGTTTTTTTGCTAAGCAAATTCATTGCAGCTTAACTGGGAAAAGTTCGCAGGAACATTTTTCAGTGCGAGACTGTTGCCTAAATTTGTCACATTTCATGAATGTGCTGTCAAGATGAAAAATGTCACCAAGAAATCAGCTACAGAAATTCAGGAACATGGGAATTGGGTAGTTTTGGGGGGTTTTGCCCTTTTTTTTTCTTTTTTAATGGGAGAAAGAGCCATGGTTTTACTCTTGAGGTTTGTGTCTGCTTCTTCATAGTTTGAATTAAAAGTAGTAGGAACAGCTAAGTCAAGCCTAGAGTCAGGCAGTGTGGGTGCTGTTCTGGCTCTGGGGGAGTCAAAGGGGTTTATTTCAGAAGAACCAATATGACTATTTAATAATCTGTCTATCACCTATGTTAAGCTCACTGTACTCCCAGTAGCGTCTGGGGATGATGGAAACCTGGTTTAAAGTTAGTGGTGTTCTTTGGTACTTATTTGGTGTTCAGTGTTTGTCTTCGGTGATTTCACCACAAAAGAGCTTGGAAATTCACTCATGAAATCAAAGTGATTTTCATACTGCCCTTCAGTGAGAGCAGCAACAACCTGGGTCTGCTGTAAAGTCTTCCCCAGGGAAAACCAGCTATAAATTGCAAAGTCCCACAGAATCCACTAAAGGGAAACTCTGAGCATTTTTTCCCGCCCCTGAAACTTCCCTATAAACTTAAATATCCTGAAACCTACATACATGTGCACTTCTTTTTGGCAAGACCCACTGAAAGAGACAAAGATTTATTTTAGCTGGGTTCAAAATGAGAATAAGCATGTATGTTTTTTAAATTACTGGTGATGGTAAGAAATGAGCAGGTTACTCTTCCAGGCTTAGATATGTAGGATCAGATTAGATATTCATCTGTAACTATTGGCATACTTTGATTTTTTACTGAAAGACCACTTTCCAGTGTGGACCTCTGCCGTCGCTGTGGGAGGGAGATCAGAGGACCCCTCAGTGTAGAAGCTGAAGAGCAGATCCTATCAAGGAAGAGAAATGTGGCCATTTTAACAGGGACTTTGATCTGAGTGGAGGCAGCTGTATTCTGCAAATTGTCTCTGAAAAAAACATCAAAAGTGTATTCTCCAATTATTCACTGAGCAGGAACTTTCCCTATTGCAGTAGCTATCATGCCTATGACATAAAGCTGTGAGAGAGTCATGTTATAAAGTTCAAGTATCCTATTTATATTAATTTTTTCAGATTTGTTTCTTCTACCTTCTGATTAAAATGTGTAGCCACTGTGATAGAGGTGCACTGCTGGAGCTTCTTCTTTCCTATGAAGGCACCGATAATGTCAAGAAAACAAATGGAAGAGAAAAGCTGTCTGATTGAAAGTAAATACTTAGAGCAGTTTCAGCAGTCCTTTGGGCGGGAGCTAATATAAAGTTGCTTAGTAAATCAGTAAACAAGTTAAAATGTGCACAAAAAAGATAAAGAAGTAGAATGCCATCTGAAATGAAGGGCTCCCAGGAAATAAATCAAACAATCAAATATGTGAGGAGCTGGGCAGAATCTCAATCCCCTGTGCTGCAGAAGGCACACACCACTCTCCTCTCACACTTCTGCATCTCTGAAGTTACTGGGCTTATTTGTAAGTACTTTGTAGTTCTGCCAAAACTTACTTAACCTTTATGGCCAGAGTGCCTTGATGACAGACTTTGCAGTGGAGGATTGAAGAGATTTTGAATCATTGCCATTAACTCTGTACCAGTAACTGCTACAAGGCTCATGCCTATGTTTGATATTTATGTGTCTTTGATAGATGAAGAAAATGATAATTATTTTAAGGTTTTCAGAGCTGTGCTTTTTCAAAGTTTACAAAATGTATTTATTTCACTAAACAAGCAAAACTGCAATAAAGTTATGTCTAACAGAACTAAGACTTAAAAAAGGCAAGAAGTCTATAGCTTAGTTTCTGTGGAAACTGAGCACTCAGAAACCCACTGTGCACCTTTGAGAAATCTGTAATGATGCTTAAGCTGCTACTGCGCCATATTTTGCATCCCTAGCAGAGTCTCATAATGTGAATTGGGTTTATGTATATCTTCTGGGTTGTAGGAGGCATGTAGTGAGCCTTATTTCAAGTGTTTGAAGCTAGATGCTATTTTTTTCATATTTATCTTACTAGAATATTCTCTCATTAATAGTTAAAGCATTATGATGTAAAAATGTTTCACTCTCATGTGCTTATGATGTGTTTGCAGACAGGATGATACTCATTTTGAGGAAATCCATCTTCAGTACCCCAGCAGTGTCTTACCTGGCTCCAATGGATCTATCCAGATCTATGGGAGTGCAGGTTTTACATGGATGACCCAGGTGTCTTGTTCGAAGACTTACAGACAGCAGTGTTTACCAACAGCTGTTTAAAACACAGGATTTTGCTTAGAAATTAAGACAGATCAGGAAAAAAAAATTAACAACAAACTGTATGTGTCTGTATGGTCTTACCCAGCACGTGCTGGGCAGGACAGGCTTTCCTCTGGAATTAGAGGGAAGGTCTAGGCCAATTTGCAGCCTTCTGGGGCTCACCTGCTCACCAGTGAAAGCTGCACAGGTGACTGGTCCCAACAGAAATATGCTGCTCTGGAAGGCTGAGAACATTTGCCCCCGTGGTATCTCAGACTAACAAACAGTGTTGTATCCCATCCCCATGTTCCTGGGACCAGACAGCAGCTTGCAGGAAATGCTGGCAGCCTATAACCCCCCATGCGGCCCCACTGCTCCCCTGTCACAGAGGCTGTGCTGCAGCAGGCAGGTGCTGTGGTTTGCATTTGATAAATCCTCCTGTAAAACCAGTTTAGGTGTCCATTTCCTCCTTTGTGCCTTCTCAAAATCCGAGTGGTGTTCTGTTTTTCTTTACTGTCAGCGTATTTCACGTATCTTTCGCACCACAAGCAAAAGCAAAAGTGCTCAGCAGCTTGTCAAAAAATGCTTCACTTTGCTCTCTTGTATCCCAGCCAACCCAAAGGGGACAGTGCCAGTCCCTGTGTGTGCTGTTCTTGCGTCGGCTCTGGATCCAGCCTTTATGGCGATTAGTGACCCCTGCACTCATCATATGCATCAGGAACTTTTTCTAAACCATAGAATTAAACTTCTGTCAAGCACTGTGTGAAGCAATCAGTGTGACTGAACAATTCTGCCTGTTTAGCCTGTCGGTGTAGACAAGAATGAATAATGATGGGCGGCCTTTCAGTCAGCCGTAACCACGCTCTGTTGGCTAGTCAACAGGACTAGGGACTGTGGCCAAATTGTTTAACCACTAATCCAAACCAATTTCCTCTCTATCTCAAATGTTTCATAATTTGAAAGCTTTTTGAACAAAGAATAAAAGTTTACAAAATACACCCTTTCTAAATGAGTTTAACAAAACTCTCACAGAGAGCAGAATTTGTGATGCAGTCATGTTTTCTAAGTCATTGTGGCTTTGTGCATAAAACTGTATAAGGAATTTAAATATTCCTGAATTGAGCTGAACTTGAAAATGTTATAATTACAAATGCTCTTTTAGATCCAGAGATAGGAAAAGGAATACTTAGCACTTGCTCTCCTTTGTATTCTTGTATGTCAACAGCATCAGGTATCTATGTGTCAAAAGTATGCATAGACTGTGTAGGTGAACTGCATGTTCAACAAATCCAGCTTTCAGAGAAGCAATTGGTATGGGACTGGGGTTTTTTTTCCTCTGTGATTAATCACAGATCATGAAGTGGTGTGTCTAAGGCCTTGAAAATTCATTCTAAACATAGGTTTATTCCTTAATATTGAGCATGCTGATGTGACTACTGCAGTTTATCTTTTAGATTTTGTCCTATTTAGTTTTGCTGCACACTACTGTCATTGGATCACATTACTTTGTTTCCTTTTCTTTCCCTTTTTCATTACTCAAGATGAATTGAGAAATGAAATTAAATTAATATTTGTGCTTACTGCAAGCCACATCTTTCCTCCTCGTATCATACAGTTCCCAATTATGTTACTGGCATTTAATGAACTAGAAGTATTCAAGATAATAATTTGATTCTGTTATTAAGGAGAAAATATTTTTGTCATAGTATAGCTAATTTGTAGAGTATAGTAGTAATTTTTATAAGTTTTATTTTCTTTGGGATTAATGAAATGTTTGTGAACTGGCTCACAATTTCCTAATCTATTCTGCCTTCAGAAATAGTTAATATATACTGCAAGAAAGCAGAAAGTTGACAAGCTGTGGATTGTTTATGAAGCAAGTTTTGAAATTCTGTTTTCAGACTGCATGTTTATTCAAGAAAAATAGGGGGTTTTTTAAAGAGTCTGTGATATCAATCACAACCTACCTGTTAGGCATAGCTTAATCAACAATCACATAATGAGATAAAATATTCTCGGTCAGAAAAATCTGTTTGTGCCTGCTGTTGCTTCTGCCTGGAGCTCTGGGCAAGTTATATAGTGCACTTCTATTTCAGTACCCCCTGAACATCAAATTATCTACATTTTCATCAGGTATTAGCCAAAACACTTGCTAAAATCTTGCAAGAATTTAATAAACATAAGCGGAAGAGGAAAAGAAATTTCTAGCAAAGTATTGATATGTTTAAATCAACAACACTTTTCTGGATATACATTTTTGGGAATGGAAATTAATCTTAAAATAGAAATTTGTTCTTATAAGTACATAGTGTTTTATGAATTCTCATGAATTCCTGCTTTCTTTACAGATCTGTTCTGGCATAAAACCTCACTTTATTAACATGTCTATCTTGTAATGGGAAAGACAGTTCTATTTGGTAGTTACTTCTCTGTTTTCATCCCATAATTTCAGAATTAATGCCAGTTCCACAGACCTGGGTAATCACCATTCAGACATAATCCTCTCTGCTTCAGGCCTTCCGTTCTGTAATATGCAGGATGACACAGAATTTGGTGGTTCTGCTGTTGTCAGGTTTTTATCCCCTCCTTTCTGATGACACACTTAACCCGCCTGCTATTCTAATGAGGTTTTAATTGCGTGTCCTGCCTCGTCGGCGCTGCCGGGTGCTGCGGGCTGCAGCTGTGCTCGGCCTCTGGCCGCAGTGCCAGGCGTGGGTGGGCTCGGCCACGAGTGGGGCAGAGATTGTCCCCTCCTGGCAGGAGCGGGCACCTCCAGAGCTGCCGGGCCTGTCGCACGCTGGGCTCTTTGTTTGCGTGTCACTGTCACTTAGCGTCACGTTTTGGGTCTTTAGTGATGGTGGTGTGTTTAGCACTGATCAGATTAACGTGACAAAATTAATAACGTGCTTTAATACACGGGGTGAAGAGACTGAAGGGAATTGAAATTAGGGAGACAGAAGAACAAAGGCGCTTCTTAAATGAACATTTTTAGCAGGAGCTTAACATTATAAAGATTAATAGGAATTAATTTGCATACATAATGCAGTGTACAGAACACAATTCAAACTGACTACCAATTCTACAAACACTATTATTGTAAAAGAAGAGCTACATAAAATAGGCGTATCTTTTCTTGCCCTGGCCTAGCAAGCAGGCTTGACTAAAGGTACAGCAAGTGCCAGTCATTCTCAGGCGTGCTTGTGTCATGTGCCTTTGTCCTGGACTGCACGGGCACAGCCATCCCCCGTGTTGACTCTAGTGAGTATTCTGATTTCATAGCAGATCAAAGTATACCTACTTATAAGTAATGGTAACACCAGCAATCAACATTTAGGACAATGTTGAGCCAAAAAATATTGATAATCTACTGGTTTGTTGGTTAAGGAAGTAAAAATAAAAAAGCCTCAGGAGCAATCAAGTAATACAGTAAGAACAGACATTTTATGCAATGTCCCCCAGTACGTTAATGTGTCAGCTTCAGCCCAGAATATACAGGTCACACTGAATAGGTTCAGCCTCTGTTTTCTCTGTTCTCTGACTATTCCCTGCTCATCTTTTCTCAGTGTGAACTGCTGTAGGGATCTACGCATTATCTGCCCAGTTGCAATGTGTATTTGTAGTGCTATGGGAAGGCACAGGGCTGGGGAGCAGCTGCAGTCCAGCTATGTACCCAGTGCACTCCTAAGCAAAGACTGACATCCTCCTCTTGCATGAAGGTAGATTTACTTGCTTGGAGGGTCCCTTTTGTTTCTAGCTTCTGTAAACCTCTGTCCTCACAGGATGCTGCAATGCCTTGCGTTGGCACAATCTGCCTTGTTACCTTGGGTGAGGGGTTGCATAAAGGTGCTGTATAAAAAGCAGTAGAAGGGAAGCTGGACACAATCTCAGGAAGTTTCTACCTGACAAAACAAGGTGGCTCACAAGGCAAGAGGGGTGCAGATGTGTCCTCCAGGAGTGCTTGTTAGGAAACAGGCAACAATAAAGTGCTGGTTTGTAGGTGCTCTTTGTGTCAACAAATGACTGGTAGTAGTTTTGGGCCAGAGAACAGATTTTATCCCAGGGCTCAGATAACAGCACCATGAAACACTGTTCAGTGGCATTGGAGTGTCTACAGAGACATTTAGTATCTGGAAAGATCCCGGTTTAGACAGGTGAAGGCTGCTGCTTTTCAAATGCGTTCATTGCTCTGCAATGCAGTTCGGTGTTTGTAGAGAAAAGCTTCTTTGAGCAAAATTTCCTTTTGTATCATCAGAATAAACATGCCCACAAGGCCAGGAGTTCCTTGTCTTCAGCCTCTGTGTACAACAGCACTTGGAGTGGTGCTACTTCACACTTGGATATAATAGCTGTGGACTCAGTTTTAATTTTTTTTTTTTGCATTATTTATCATCTTAGAGAACATCTGTGGGTTCTGCAGGTAGCATGCTGCCTTCAGCCATTTACTACTCAGGAATAAGGAATCCCCCAAAATCCAGGCAAATACAGAGTCAGTGGATTGATCCAAGCTGGATCACACCATTAAGGGTAGCCTGTCATTTACAAAATAGGTTTGAGATTGGTTTGTTCGCTGCAGCTGGAAACCTTCATTTCATTACACAAATTATTTCTCTGAAAGCTGCTAAGAAGGATTGTGGTCTATAATTAGAATAATACCCCACAGGATTACGTTCACAAATGTAATTATATAATCATTTAGAACTAAATTGTGCCATGAAACTACAGGGTTTTTCAAAATGGTGCTAGCATTTCTGGAGGGTTCTTTTTAAGATTTTATGTTGTAATGCAATTGCCACAGGCCTGAGAGCTCCTCCCTCCTTTTCCTATCAATAGTTTGAGATTAATCAAGATTAGAGTTTGTGTTCAACTATCTGCTGTGATTCAGGACGAGTTAGTGGCACTGGAATCAGATGCAGGTGGTTCAGGACGAGTTAGTGGCACTGGAATCAGATGCAGGTGATTCAGGATGAGTTAGTGGCACTGGAATCAGATGCAGGTGATTCAGAATGAGTTAGTGGCACTGGAATCAGATGCAGGTGGTTCAGGATGAGTTAGTGGCACTGGAATCAGATGCAGGCGATTTGCTTTCAGTGTTTAAGGTGAGATGGGGTAGGTTGGAGTGTGTCTGTCAGAAGCCCACAGAAGAAGGCTGCTGTACACAGGCTCCTGTGGTACTTCAGTGCCGTTCAGAAGCAGACCATGAAGTGATGGAATGGTTCTTTGGGGAAGAAGTATCACAGCTCTGTGTCAGGGAGTCTGTGGGCTGTGTTTGTGTCCACAGGGGGAGGTGATTCCTCTCTGTCCAGAACCAGCCTGGCTGTCCAGCCTGCCTCAAGGACATGCTGCAGAGTGTTCTTACGGGGTGATGCAGCTGCACTGTCCCTGCCCTCCTTGCAGCCATGCCCAGGACAGCCTTTGGATCCACAAATGATGGGAATGTGAATGCACTGATCCCTTTGCATACCTGAACCTGTGTGAATGTGTCAGTGCAACTCATGGATGAACATTGATACAAAACTATTTCACACTAAATTAGTTTCACTGCTCTTCTGCCTGAAATGAATGATAAATATGAAATAGAGAAGTTTTGCTTTTCTTCTTCCTGTTTGCAGAGCCCTTTTTATTAGCACTTATTAACACTGTTGATATGACATCAAGTTGAATCCTCTTTTACACTGATTTCCTCACTCAGAGTGCCTTGTCTCTTGCACAGACAAAACTGTACCAGAAGGTTTGTTTAGTGCAATAAAACTCCAGAAACAAGAGCACTACATTGCCCTGTTTTATTAGGAATTCATCCACTGTCCTTTCAGGTTGCAAAGCCCTGGTTAGTGAGTCAATGGGCAATAGCAGGGTAAACTAATGAGGTTCTACAATATTTGCAACCTGAGAAAGGCAAATATTTCACTGAGCTCTCCAATTATCTCTGGTAGCCTTGTACACTTCTAATGAGCACAAGGTAATCAGCCTATCTCTTCACTGTATTAACAAGAGCCACTTAAAATTCTCCAGGATTCCTGTGGAGAACTGATATATGGACCCAAATGGATAAATAAAGAGGTCGTGCAATTACCACTTCAAGGACTTCAAGGGCTGCCATGCTATTCCCAGGGCTGGCTGTCTCTGCTTGTGGTGTGTTTTGTTGATGCCTTTATTGTACGCAAACTAAAGAGACTGTAATTTTGGAATTGCAAGGGTGCTTTAGCAGCAGCTTAATCTGGCTGCTGTGAGACTACAAAATCATTCTCCTCCAAGACAGCATCTCCTAACAAGGTGTTCAGCTGCCAGCTCACATTTCAAGCAGTGCAACTGGGCAAGAAACAGGATGTCAGAAAATACAAACCTGAAAACACCAGCAGCTGCTGGCTGGGCTTTTACCATCCCATCCCTTGTCAGGGAGAACAGGAGGATCTCAGGAAGAAGCGAGCATGGCACGATGGCCACCTGCTTTGGGAGGCTGTCTCCTTTCCCATAACCTCCCATGGGGAGCAGTGTCCAGGACAGGACCTGAAGCTGTGGAAATAGGAAGCACAAAATAAGCTTGTGGAGTGGTAGGAAGAACTAGATGTGTTCTCATTTACCATACACCTTAACACCCTGGAGACTAAAGATGAAGAGTACAAATTAAATGCTTCTGATAAGCAACAGCAGCTGTATTTGTTTGAGATCTTTTAAAATAAGGACAGGAAAAGTTGTTGCTCAAATAGATTTTTCCTGTGAGGTTGGAATGTACAGAGATTTGTTAAAACCCAACAGAAACTTGGAAAGGAAAGAGAATTTGAGAACATTCTCCATTCCAAGAGTCTGTGTCATAGTGAAACCCATTTATAAGCAGATATTTACAGGAAAAAAAAAAATCAGTTATTTAAAAAATGTGAACTGACAGCCAGTATCCTTTCTAATTCCCTAATCTGCAGCTGTGCTGAATTCAAACGTGCACTTTTGGATGCTCAGGAGATTGGTACTGAGGTATGTTCTTCCACTTGTAGCACCTCCTGCACTTAAAGTTACACCACATGGTTACAGCTCCCACTGCATGGTTCTGTGGCACACATCAGTTTGGTCTTTTTCTGATCACACTAACACAGCTCAGCTGGGGGACAAGGCACCGACAGTCTGTTGTTCCTGTAAGAGAGTCAAAATTGCACAGCTGAGGGTTTAAGTAGTGTCTTTGTCTTGTATGTAATTAGCAGCAACTGTCTTGGACCAGGAGGCTGAAGGGACCTGTCCCTGCTGTTTCACAGTCCCTCGGTGCCTGGTGAGAGGTGTGGGTGGCACTGCCGCTCTCTCTGGGCAAACGCCTGCACTGCAACACCAGCCCAGTCACCTCCTCTCTGTCCCTGCTGGCTGAGTGGAGCCCTGGGGGTTTCAGTCCTCACAGCACCAAGAATATCAAAATTCTGTCTAAAGTACAGGTAAAAAGCTTCATCCAGCATTGCAGCAGCTCCAGGATTTGCTGCTGAGAAAGTTCAAAGCTGAGAAGCAGCCAGGGAGAGCTGGGAGTGTCATGAGGCAGCAGCTCAGAGGCCCAGCAGTGGAGCCAGCAAGGGCAGCAATCTGGGGAGAATAAGGAGAAAAATAAATATTAATATGAGTGAAGTGTTGTGCCTGTGTATAAAACCTCGGATGTAATCTTGTGATACCTTTTCTTGTGGCTTATGATGACATTAGGCTCTCTAAAGGTTTATTATGTGCAGCTGGATGTACATCAGTCTATTTATTAGTCATCACAAGGTTGTTGACATTATTTCCACAGTGCTTTTACATTAAGAGCTTACTGAAATGATATATTTGTTAGGGTACCAAAGTAATTTCCTCATATCAGGACAGCTTAGAAATACAGGGACCTAAGCTGTTGCTGTAATGAATTTTCTGCCTCTCACAGGGATATTTATCCAATCTGTTCTGTAAACAGAGAAATTAGTTCAGACTTGTGCAAATGCTTTAATTACACTTAACTGGATTAATGGCTCAACTCTGAGGAAATGTTGTCTCCTTAGACAAAACAGTTTGACCAGGTCAACAATGTATTTTTAAATTCAGCCTGGTGCCTCTGGCCAAAGCAGGCGTGTGTCAGCTGGGCTGCTGGTGAAGCAGTCGCTGGCCCTGAGCAATTGGGTTGGGACGTAAGGATCTGTGGCATGAAGGGCTGTTTGGATTTAGAGTTTGGGACAACTCCTCTCTTCAAGCTCTCTTCTCTTGGGCAGAAGTTAGTTCTTGGAACCTCCAAACTGTGGCAGTTTCACAGCCCCTTTCTTTCCACATGAGTGAATGACTGCCTCCGAAGGTTTTATGGTGAATATTTGCTTATCAGTTACCTAAAGGTGAATGCAGCAAATCATGTTAAAGGCTTCCGTCTGCTCTCCTTGACTGTATTGTGCTAGCTTGAGCAGCTTGCTCAGAAATTTGATAACTTTTGGAGGATTGGGAGATGCTTTGTTGCTTTGGTGGCTTCTGCATCCCCTTAGAGCAACCTCAGCCACATCCTGAGTGAAACATGCAGCAAAACTCCAGGCAGCCCACCCCAGGCACAGCTCCCTGCATCTCCCAAAAACATCTTTGGCCCTGAGAAGGATTGGATTTCTGGTTCCACCTTGCCCTCATCTTCTCATTAAATTGCTACAGCCAGCTTCCTGCTCAACGTGCTCCTTTCAGAGTTGTATTGAAGCATTCCCATTTCATTTTTCACCTTATTGAAACTAAGTACAGCTTAAGAGAGGGGTGAGGGTGCCACTGTGGAGCCTGGACCAAACAGCAACAGCTCTAAATGCTTGATTGTGTCCAGCCCCCAGGAGCTCAGCACCTCCAGGCCTCCCTGTGCACTCAAATGACACCCTGAAATTCCACTCTTTCTCACCCTCTCAGGGTCCTTTGCAGAGGTTTCTGTGCTTTCCACAGAGATGAAAAATGTCAGCACTGTCACCTCTGCTGTTTCTAGAGGTTCTGAAATTTACTTGTCAAATGGCAATGCTCAGCTTTGCTTCCCCACTTCACCACTGCAGCTCCCACTCTCTCAGCCCTTTGGCCATTTAGAGGGAATAGCTTGGCTTTCTCTTTAGTTGCCAGTGTCTGAATCAGAAATCCCAGAGAGCTGTGGAGTTCCTCTGGTTTGCTGGAGTTCCTGAGACCAGGATTCCTGCTCAACCACAGCCTCAGTATGAAAGCCTTCATGGCATATTTCAGCAGTGTCTTTGAAATGTGTTCTAATTAACTGCTTCTGATAAAAACGTGTTTGCTATAAATATTACATTCACAGGTAGATTTCAGGCAAAACAAACTGGAAGAACTAAGAAAGTGGTTGTATGACAGATGATGCAGTGTCTGAGAAGCTGTGTTCAGTAAAGTAGATATCATTTTAGTACACACACACATTTCCATACAATGATGAATGTTGACTTGGATCATTAAAAAGGAGAAAACAAAAAATTAAACCTTTATTTTTCTCACTATTGTAAAGATACTGTTGCTAAAAGAACATCTCTGGACTCTGTTCTATAGAAGGTTTGAAATAGCTCTATACAGAAAACTGGGAAAGGCCAGGACTGTCAGATCCTTCCAGAAAGGAATTCAGCTATAATCAAAGTGTGGCATGGCATTGAACACCTCACCTTACCCTGCAGGCAGAGCTGGGCTAAACAGAATCCCTAAATTCAGCACGTGTCAATTCCATGTAATTTAGAGTTCACTGCAAGTTGGCCCTGCGTCTCTTTTGATTTAAAATATTCCTGATTTGCAGTGGTTCACCTCAGGAGAGGGAGTCTTCCCCAGCTTTCTAATATTAACAGTGAGTGGAAATGCCATCAGCATTTATCATTTAAACTTTGCTGAATACATTACACTGCAGATTTCATTGCTCCTTCTGCAGAACAAGAGAGGGAGGGAATTGTGTTAAACGCTCTGTGGTTGTGCCAGGAGCAGCTGTCCCCAGGAGCAGAAGAGTCTCCACTGTCCCTGCTGTGCCCTGAGTGCCTGGAGAGCCTGGGTCAGTGCTGGGAAGATGCCCAGAGTCACCTCTGTGTGAGCTGTGCCCCCTGAGCTCCTCTTGTAGTATTTTGAACAGGATTGTAGTGGGTGGGTGTTTTTTAGCCAGGGGAGCAGTGGCATAGTTTGGTTATTTCCAGAGTCAGCACAGGAGCACAGCCCTGCCACCTGGGGCACAGAGAGCAGCTTTGTCCATCACATAACTGACTGAAAGGGGGGCTCATTCTCCTTTCCTTCATGTTCCCCAGAACAGGAGCAGTTTAGCACAGGTCAGAGGGACTGCACTGGCACTGACTGGTCAGAACAGAAGTGTTTCAAAGTCATCTGCTTTGCTTCTTGTCCTGGAGCTGGTGATGAGGGAAGGCTTACAAGCAAAAACTCGTTTCAGACAAGCAGAGAATTTCTCAGCACTTGTTTGGCTTTAGAAAGTGTAATCACTTGTGTTATTACCATAAAACAAATATCTGGGAGGTTTTGCCAGTTTTTAGTGAGCTACTGAAAGCTATACCGGAAAATGGTGTTAGTGAGAAATAACACACACAAAAAATAAAAGTCACTGCTCTCCATCTGCAGAGGCAGCAACAGAAAAAGCTAAATATCAGTTTTCATAGCAAAATTGCTATTTGTTGGTGAATCAGTTTTATGCATATAAAGAGTGCTTGGGGATTTTTCTTCCATGCATGTTTATTTATGAAATGGAAAGCAAGCAGAAATTTTGAGTAGACCCATGGTACAACCCAGAACTGAAATGTAAGGATAGAATGCAAAAGCCAGTGATGCTAATAATAGAAATGCAAGGTCTCTGAGGGTGAGCATGATCTGTGGGGAATGCCAGGGCTGTTGCTATCAGGAAAGAAAGGATTCTTCTGCTTCACTTCTTCCTCAAAATTCAGGAAAGCTTTTAGTTTGTTTTAAACTTGTGCTTCACAGAATCTGGTGGCAATCATGACCTGAAGGAGCAGTGCAGAAGCAAACCACAAATACAGCCACTCTGAGAGTCTGAGGGCAGAGTGAACAGCCAGGTTTCGGCTTTGCGGTATTCAAAGGAGAAAATTTATTCCTTCTAGGTTGGCTTTGACCTTGCCAGCCTGCACAGGGCTGAGGGGTAGCCCTCTGCTACCTCTAAGATAGAATACTGTGACTTCTCCTAACTGCTGACATGAGGAGTGAGAGCATTCTGTATCTCAGCAGCAAACTAGCAGAAGCACAAAGAAGGCCCCCACGACGTGCATTTCACCCTCCCTCATCCCCTCACTGCTGGATTAAGGTCCTTTGGTTGTATTTATTTCAAATTCCAGTGGCATGTGCCACTGCGCTCTCCCATGATGCAGCTTTGCCCCTGGAATTGTTTCTGTGTTTGTTTGTTCTCTCTGGCAGCGTTTAATACCTTTCTTAAGTTCAGTTTTCTCCCCTTTCCCCTCTGTCCCTGTGAGTTCTCCAAGCAGTCTGCCGTGTCTCTCCTCCAGAAGTGGCCTAAGCGCCTTAGCACGCTAAGCCTGCATGGATGGCTGCTCCTGTTTCACCCAGTGGAGGCAGAGATGATAGGGCCCCTCTTCCCAATCCTATTACCTCCTCGTGCTTTTCTTATAAAAAGCAGGCGGTGGTGGTGAGTTGGCCACGAACAGTGTTGTGCAGGACACCACTGCAGCCATGATCTAACGCTGTCATTCAGCAGATATAAGCCACTAAATCTTTCAGCAAAGTTGTGAGGCTTAACCCAAAGCACTCGGAAACAAGATAAAAGCTTAAGCACTTCCTCATCTCCCATCCGAACCCCGAGATACGTGTGTACTGACCTTTCATATTGCTGGAGTCGCTGTGCAGTGAAAATCCCTCTGTAATTTAGCGCTACAAGGAGAGCAGTCTGACTCATCTCTGAGAGAACATTTTGTCTGCCACTCGGGGTCTGGAGCAGCTAAGTGTATAAATAAAAACACCTAATGAAAATAGCATTCTAGTCAAGGAAAGCAGGCGTATTTGATCCACGTGGTTATTTGGTCCACAAAATACAGAAACTGAGGACCTGCAGAGCAGCTCTCAGTTATCCAGGTCTACCATTCACCAATTCCTGCAGTTGCTTCAGTCACACTGAGGTAAGGAGAAATGTGCTATGCGGGTCTGTGAATATTTCACAGCAATTCTTTTCCTTTTCTGGGCACCTCTGGAGGGTGTTGAAGCTCACTTTATTGGAAGATGCTGGGCTGTTGTTCCACCATGGAATCCTGGCTGTGTAAAGTTGCATGGCTCATTCCTTGGTCCTTTTGCCAGGGTTAGAGCTGCATCTCTGTCCTGAGAGAAAATGAAGGAAGGTCTCTCCACTTTTACAACAGATGGTATGTTACTAAATAAGGAGTTTTAAATAAACCTTGGATGGTTTTGGTTCTCTTTCCCATATCCTCACTGAGCACTAAATTTTCTGCCTAACTGGGGCTGTACATCTCTGTCTAAACAGGACTAGTAAAACAGCCTAAAATTGTTTAAAATGCCTTCAAGTGTCCTGATGATGTGTCTTCATGCAGTTACTGAAGTTCAGCCTCAGCAAGAGGTAGAAAATCTTTGAAATTAGTCACCTTCCAGATAGGAGGGAATGCACTGGCTGATTGGATTGTTCTCATTATCAGGGTATGACCACTGGTGAGAGAAGCAGAAGCTGGGCCAGACTGGGCTGTGCTCACTAACTCTCGTTAGGTAACTGCACTGCATGCAGAATCAGTGTGCAGGCGTGTGGTGTTCCTGGCACTGGAGTGTCTGCAAGGGCTGGGAACAGCAGGGCAGAAAATACGGAATGCTTTCCCATTACGTAGGCAGCGGCAGGCTCAGCAGCCAGCTCTGTCTCTGTACCTAGAACTTTCATTTACTCTCTAGGTTAAATAACTTTTGGTAGCAGTATTCATGATAATCTGTTGCCTAAAAGTCCTTGGCTTTTCTAGCAGGGGATGTATATTGGGCTAGTCAGGTTGTCTTCTGTGATACCTGTCAGTTTGAATTGTACGACCTTTAGTGAGCTGTGAACCTCACCTGTCGAAGTCAATTTAATCATGTGTCTTTGTAAGGCTTCACAATTCCAGAGTTTTTTCAGCTGAGAAAACTAATTGAAAAAAGTTGGCAAATCCTTCACTTAAGAGTAAGTAAACTTGGAGGAGAAATATATCTTCTTCTGCATGGATTTTCCTATGTTGTTCAACTTAACTTCCTTCAGATAAGTTCTGCTGAAAATATTCACCCCTAAGGCAGCCCTTTATCTTTTCTAGCTCTGCATATGACTGGTTCTCAGAGAACAAGTAATTAAATCTTTTTTCCTAATTGAACTGAATCTGTGCAGTTGTTGTCCATTTCCTTCAGACTTCTCAACAGAGAATCAACTATTTCCCCTTGGATTTTGAGTCTTTTATTTTCTGTCACAGCACCAATAGCTGCACTTCACCTTTTCATTCTGGCAGTTCTTGTTTGCTTTTTCTAAACTACGGCAGTCTCCCTATCTCTCATTCTGAGGAGAGATGTCCCCTCTGTGTTGCCTTTTGGATATGAACTTCAGAAAACCTCTTCAGGTCCAGTTTGAGTTACCATAACCACGTCTCACACTTCTCTGGGGGTTTTGGTTTGTTGCCAGCTGTAGTGCTGGCACAGAGGGAGGCACCTGCCATTCCATGCTTTGGCACAGCACCTGGCTGCTGCTGCACTCTTCCCACCAGGAGTGGAGGTTTGGTTCGGTTCCTCCATGGCACACACAGCACCTGGCTCAGCTCGGGGGTGGCAGAAGTGGGGACAAGGAGTTTTCCAGTGTCCTATGATCCAACATCAGCTACTGCAGTACAAATGTGTACTGCCAGGGGAGCTGCAACTTCACAGCATCACGGAGTCAGTGGGGTTGGAAAAGAGCCCTGAGGTCATCTAGTCCAACCTACAACAAACAGCTCCTTGTCACCCAGACCTTGGTACTGAGTGCCACATCCAGTCTTTCCTCAAACACCCCCAGGGACAGTGATGCCACCATCTCCCTGGGCAGCCCATTCCAATGTCTAATCACCCTTTCTTTAAAGGAATTCTTCGTTATGTCTAACCTAAACCTCCCCTGCCTCACCTTAAGACTGTCCTCTTGTCCTATCCCTGGTTCCCTGGGAGAGGAGCCTGACCCCCACCTGGTTACACCCTCCTTTCAGGGAGTTGTAAACTTCCTTTGCTCCCTTTCACCACTCCAGTTTTCCCATGGAATCCTCTTGGTCTACCTCCAGTCTGAGCTGCCAGTCCCAGTGCAGTCACTCAGAGTCCCTGCACACTTACCAAAGGTGAATGGTGCAATTTATGTTTACTGAAATGGAGACAAGAAAGGTATAGACACCAACTGCTAATGGTATCACCAGCCCCACAAGTGCCCCTGGCAATGCTTATGAAATCATTTGTCACCCTCAGAAGTCAGAAAATTTCCAGCTCTCAATAAAAATACTGTGGTATGTCCCAGGAGCAAGTGTTGCCTCATGCCCTGCCTCTGTTAGAGGATGGGCACACTACTGGATATGAAAAGGGTTCAGGGAACACATGTTAAAACCAGGGCAGAAAGGTGGCTATTTATATCAACCTTTCAAGAAAAAATGAAGATTCCCATTTGCAAGACTTCTGAAATCTAGGAACCCAAATGTATGTTGTGAAGGAAAATTAGGGGAGAGAGGCAATCAACAAAGTTCTTGAAAAAAATTTTTAAAGCTGAGAAAAAAGCTATTCTCAGCATCTACTGCAGAGTGGCCTTATTAGCTTTGAGGCTGGGCACTCCAAGGGGGAAGAGACTTATCCATCCTGCTCAGTGTTCACAGTGTTGTTGGTACTCCTACCCTGACCAAAGCATCAACTCTCCTCCCTTAGAGGATGGACTTATCAACAGGCCCAACACTCCCAAAGCAGGAGGGAGCCAGAGACAAGGCCAGGCTGGAATGCCCCTGTCCATGATGAGTTTTTCTGGGTTTTGAATCTTCTTTTTCCGTTGCAGAGCAGAGATGAGCCTGGTAATTTAGAGAGCAGTGCACAGTAACCTATCAGAGGAGGGCAGCGACACCTCACCTGCTGAGGAACCCTGGGAGAGAAAATACACTCAGTGTATATCATACAACCTCAATTTCCAGCTTGTGTCTCTATGGAAGGAAGGACCCAAGCATAGAAATCCACTCACAATGCAATCTGAATTTTGGGGTCCTTGTTTCATAATTTATCAGATCCCATTTTGACTTGCAAGAAGTGTCCATGTGGTGAGACTGGGAGAGCTGGAGCTGCATTGGTGAGCAGTACTTGTGATTTCACTCCATCAGAATCACTCAGGAGCTGCTCAGCAAAGTGAATAAGAAAAGGTCTGGTGTAATTGACAGTAAAAGGCCTCTGAATTGAGTTACTCCTGCTTTTCCTTTTAAAGTTTCTGATTAGAGTGTAATTGCTGCTCAGTAGCAGTCTGCAATAAAACTGCCATTTTTCCTCATCCATGTATTTTTGGTTTTCTGATGCCAGTGTTAGTCAGGAGCAGCTCAGTAATTTCATGGACTTGGTGCTGCATAGGTCCCTCCAGCTTTTAATTAAGCTGTTATCTTACAATTCCTAGTGCTCATCTGACTTTAGCAGAAAATATGACTTAGAATTCATTGATAGCAACAAACAGGCTGAGGTTATAATTTGTCAGCTGTGTTCACTGGGCACAGGAATTCTCTTGACTGATGGATTTCACACAAAGTTCAGGAGCCAAATGCACAACAGGCGGTGCCCCAGGCAGGTGGCACATCTCCATGCTAGTGCAAGTGCCCCAAAAAGCTTGGATGCAATTAAAGAAGGGGCTGCAGCAAGGCAGGGTGGGAGGAAAACTGAAACCCTGGCAGTTCACCATGCACTTATAACATATGCACTTATGTGAATTTCAGGCAAAGCACAGTAAAAGTTTCTTTCACTACCGAGGCATTCAAGCAGAATGAATAAAGAAGATAAATTGTCTTTTAGAAGGGAGGGAGGGTTTCCAATATTCCTAGCAACCTTTATGGTTTTATGTCAAGCAGTAGTGGGGGGCGGGGAAGAGTTCTCTTCTAAGGGATCTTTCCTTAAAGGATGTGATAGATGGTTAAGGTGCACAGAGAGCTTCAATAGTATATACGTGAAAAGTTCCCCCGGCAAGGGCTCATTGTAAAACAAATGTGCTGCTTTAAGGATAATGGCATGGTATTATTTATGTAGACAGTTCCAGCAGTTCCCAAAGAGAAGTAAATGCTGTAATCATACCCATAAAGGCCTGCCTGCTTGCTTGCACATTATTTGGCATTAATTTTAGTACAGAATAATTATCAAAGGAACATTTGGATTTATTATCTGTAAAGGCAATTTTAAATGAGGTATGAATTCAATACAGTAAGTGTTCTTCTCTCAGCAGTGTGAATCCAAAATAGAGTCGTCGTCTTTCACCCGCTAAGTCAAGCTGTGCCTGGGCATATGGAGATTTTCATAATATATTCTATTCAAGAGTTAGATAGCAGTAAATATTTGTGAAAGTGATAATCAGCAACTGTTTCTGAGGGCAGAAACAATGTACTGTAAGATTTTGAAATTAATCCCTAAATTCGGTGCTCCTGCCTTGGGTGCTGAAGCCTTGGCTTGGTTTAAGGTCTTTTGGGGAGAGAAGGAGGCAGGAGAGTGAGGTGTTAAAATGCTGAGAGAACGGATGCAAGATAAGAGCCTGAGTTAACACTTCTCACTACGATGATCACCTGCAGTGAAACGTTCACCTAAAATTTCAGCGTTGCCATTTTTCAGCTTCTAAAAGCAAATGGCTTAGGAGATGGTACAAGCCATCTGTACTGCTGCAGCCAGTAGGTTTTATTGGGCTATTTTTGTTCTCACGGGACTAAACTCTGCTCCTGGCTCGCTGGACAGCTGAGAAAAGAAGTGTCCTTTTCCATGTGCCCAAGCCAAGTAATTTATTTTGCTCTTCAGGCTTGAAATCTGCTTTATGCCCTCACATCCTCAAGTCCTGACAGTGCTGTAATGGGCATTGCACAGTGCTAACCAGAAAAGCCACGTTCAAGAATCAGTTCAGATCACCCCACTTTTGATCCTTTTTGATTAGATCAAGCCAGCAGAAGAGTGACTTACCTTTGTTTCATGCACTAGTGTTTGCTGGCACTTGCACAAGAAGCCATGTCACTAAGTAAATACTGCTGGCTTTTCCAAGTGCCTTTCAGGTGAGTTTTCAGCAATTGCTTCTCTTTCAGTGATCCCCTGGCATCTGGGAAGAGCTCTTAGAGAGAGCCAGTGGAGCTCACTCTGGTCTTGCTCCTGCCACTGTCTGTCAGTTCATGAGTGTGGCTGGTTTTGAACAAGACCTGATAATCTTCTATCTGTCCATCTGCTTTATTTAGTTATTTATTTGTATATTTATTTAATAGGAATCATAGATAGTCTGGGCTGGCAAACATTGCCCCATCAGGGTGAAAAGTGCCTGCACACATATGAAGAATAGTGTTGAGCAAATCAAAACTGGGAAGCTCTCAGGATTCAAACTCCATTTTGGACTTTTTTCTAATAAAAACACTAGTTTTAAAACCCACAGGGCATTAAAACTTTTTAAGTAGGAGGAGAACAGTGTAGCAGTTCTGAACAGTAATGATCAGTACTGCCAGCCATGAACTCTACTTTGTGCAGTTTCTCCTGGATGTGGAAATACAGGCTGGAAAATATAGCAACCTGAACAAAAATCTTTGTTTCCTGTCCTGAAGTAACTGATTAGAGCACAAACCTTGAAATCAGAGAGTTATGGTGCTCACAATTCTGAAAGCAGACATAACAAAGCGATTGGTAGAGGACTGGTTAGGTAATTTACCCCTTCTCTCTGTTCATGGTTTCCTTACAATCAGTGAAGCATTCCCCAAGTGGATGAAAAGTCAGCAGAGACCTTTCTGCAGACTGTGCTGTCATGAGCAAGGTGTTGATGTCAGTCCCTAGAAACCAGGGCCAACAAGTGGATTGGGTGGAGCCAGCACAGCAGACACGGTGACCACGACAGGGAGAGGGCCTGAGGGCAGTGTGCAGCGAGGAGAGGGAGAGCTGGTGCTTAGACAGCTTGCTGGGATGGAGGTACAAGAACAACAGGAAAGCTTTAGAGGGATGGCTCAGGCAAAGAAAGAGAATGGCCCTGTCAGGGAAGAGAACAAGATTCATGGCACCATAAACCAAGAGAGCAGTAGAACAGATTTCCATGTGGTGTGACACGGTGCTGCGACCATTCGGACTTTCACCAGGTGAGAATCCATCTCACCTTTCCAAAGGGGCTGCTGGGCTTGTCTGGCTGAAATACGTCCTGGCACTTAGTGAGCAGCTGTGGCCCTGATGCAGAAGTTACAGGGGGGTGTCCAGGCACCAGTGCTGTGCTGGAGGTCAGAATTAGATGATCATAATTTCCCCCTCTGGCTTTAAAATCTATTAACAGCTATTTTACGAGGCTGGTCATTTATCATCGCAGCGCAGCCTGCAAGACCAGGACCACCATGATATACTTCATAGATAATTTATTTCCATTAGTTCACAGCTAAACTTAATTTTAAAGAATTTCTAAAAAATGGATTATAAGGGAGAAAACCCAGAGACTTTCCAGTATAGAACTATTTGGGAGGGAAGAAAAAAGGAATTTCTAGATCTGTGAGTTGGGTGTAGATGTCTGACCCTTGGTTGTGCCTCACATTTTAGTTGCACCCTAAGTTTTACCACACATCCCAGGACAGGATTGTCCCACAGATGGATGGGCAAGTTCTTCTAATGATATAGGGAAAAGCTGGCATTGTTTTTCCACTTGTGTACATTACAGGAATTTTTTTTTCCTGAGAACTTAATCTTCTGTATTAAATTAAGTCAAATAATCTTCTTGTCACTATAAAAATAATTACCATAACTTTATGAAAAGAACATAGGAAATAAAAGATTTTTTTTACCCCCCAAACCCACGCTTTTCTTTCCAGCATTATTTAAATGATTAAAACAGTGTTAGATTTAAAGCTCCAATTAAGCTGAAAGCACAGGAATGACCAGCTTTATATTTTGAACATATCTGCTCTTGTTGATGCTGCTAATAGGTTCCACGGGCAGAAGTACTAATTGGTCTAAGACCAGATAAAACTAGATTTTCTTTCATGCAGACATTAAAAAGAAAAAAAAAAGAAGAAAAAAAAAAAGAACAAATATATATCTAGGGAACAAAATCTCCTTGTTTTTTTGGCTTAAGAACCCAGGGACAAGGAATCAACTCCTCCAGGTCTCATGTCACTGTTGAATGTGCTCCCCTAATTTCTGTCATCAGCCCAAACTCTGTCTCCTCCCGCCCCGGCTGCCCAGCACCAAGCACAGAAATAGTCCCAGTGGGAGAGGAAGCAATGACCCTTAATCAGTAATATCCCTCTGCATCTCTTAGAAGAAGTAGCCCTATTTTTAGAAGTTTCCTGTTTAAGAATTACTTATATTCCTGTGCTCTTTGGCACGGATCCATTAACCAAATGTACTTTACTGTTAGATGTATGACCACTACAGAATACAAACTGCACTAACATGACAAGGTTACTGATTGCTAACACACCCAGGGCCAGGGTTTTAATCCCTGTTGGAGGGAACACTCTACTCCCTGTGCATTTTCTGCATTGGGACCATAAGCCCTTAATGGAGCTTCCCGGTGGAATTCCCAGGGGGGAGCAGATAAAGCCAAAATGACTGTGACTGGCACCAGCCCTGGCTGTAGACAGGGCTACTCTCAGATCAGCCAAGGCCTGAGTGCTTGGGTAAATCAGGACAGCAGGAACTGACCCAGTATTTGTAGAGTGCATTTTGAATTGTGAAGTTTATTTTCTCCTATAAACTCTTTTGTTTTCCACTGTTAAACTACCAGAGTTTTACTGCACTGTTACTGATGATAGCAGCAGTTCCACAGCAGTCCTGAGAAGCATCCCGAGCTTTGCTCACACAGCACCCCTGGCTTTGCTCACACAGTCTTTGCAGCCCTGCCCTGTTAAATGGCTGAAGGGAATAGGTTTGCACAAAGACTCCACACGTGTGTGTTCCTTTCCAGTGTCAGGAAGCCTGGGTTTATTCCCCAGCCGTGGCTGGTGATGTCTCCAATCCCTCTGTGCGGCTCTGGGATTTGTTTGTTTGTTTACAGCAGCAGCTTCAACCAGAGGCGGGAGCAGGAAGCATCACAGAGCTGATGTAAAGAGAGCAAGAGCCTTTTGTAATTCCTTGTAGCTCTTTCAAGTACATCCATTTGTTTGACACTGATGCTCTTGTATATTTTAACCAAATACACATGAACAAAAGAGCCAGTCCTGGAGCCTTTGCTTATTCAGTGTTTGGGAAAGGAATTCCAGATGTTCTTTATAGATGTTTAAACTCTTTTAATGTAAATTTTAATTTTACATCTGAAATGAGTGAGTTTATCTCCCTGCCAGAGTCTGAAGCCTGATCTAGAGGAGAAAGTTGAATGATCATATTGATGTCTGCTGCTGGAAGCTCTTTGACACTCAGGGAAGGATGCCAGATTCGTACTCCAGTTTTTAAGATATTCCGAAGCCTTGTCCTACAAATTTGGTAAAGTGAAGGATTGAGTAACAATATTCACATTGCTTTTGTGGAGAAAAGTTTCTAAATGTGGAAGTAAATTTCCCTCTTTCTCATGCCATCATCTAGGATCTCCCATGATTTTCTGTTTGTGTGATATCACTGATTTACTGTTCTGACATCCATTGACATCATTCCAATCCATCACAAACTCTAAACATTATGCTTGTGCATGTGTTTTATGCCTTTATTTTTTAAATAGATGTACACAAATGAATCCTGACTTCAGGCCTAATACCCGATTTACACAGATGCAGATGGGTTATTATGCCTTTAATTTGCAAGCATGGTTGATATAATTAAAGACATTTCTGCTTTTTAGCCACACAATTACATATGGCTTTTTAAAAAGAATGATACTCCTGAAGGATTTTTCCCCAGTAATGAACATAATGATTGAACATCAGGTACAGAGCCATTCTGCAGGCAAGAGTGTGATATTCTAGTAAAATCTCATATAGGTTGGTAGTTGCATGGTCTGAAAATAGCATTATTACTAAACAGACCTGATTTTTGCTGGCCGTCCTGACGTACTGCCCTTTCTTTTGGGTGATGGAGGAGAATGTAAAGGAGCACAAATATATGGTAGTCCATAAATATAATAAAGATCACTCACTTAAGTGATCTTTTCAAGAAGTAAAAACTTGCCTAAAAACGCTTCAATTCCATATAATCTATTCCACTCCCTCAGTAAAAGCAGAAAAGGCTTAAAAATTTCAATAATTTTGTGTAGAATATTCCTGAGCAAGTCATTTGTATGCTGGATTTCCACTTGATGCAATGTGAAACCACAGAGATACCTTATCATACTCCAAAGGCTGACATTATAAGGCACTACTGGAAATATTGCAGAGCTTTGCATAGCAAAGAACATTCAGCCAAGTGAGAGTCCTGTGTTCTTAAACACAGACACCTTCACTGCTTCAATATTATTCATTCAGGAGACAAGAAGCTGGCCCATAATATTTATATCATTTTTAAGTGTCACGGGGAAAAAAATCTGAAATGAAAAAAAAAAAAAAAAAGCAGGGGTGAAGGTGTGGGGAGAAAAAGCAATCTAGCTGGGAAAGCTCCAGGGACTCAGTCCTTGCATACTGACATTTCCACCACAGTCAAAGCTTCCTTAGTGCTGGGCTGTGCAAACAGATGGATGGATGTCTCTGCTCTGCAGAAATTAGAGGCTGATCTGATGTACCCCCGTCTTCTCTCTCACCCCAGCAGAGCACAGGGTGCTGGCAAAGGCAGTGTCCCCAGCAGGGCAGGTGTGTGGCACTGGGAGGCACCGTCTGTCAAAACACACAGCAATAAAAAACTAGAGTTAATCTGTAAAAACAGCTGGGTTTGATACAAGGTGTGGGTGGGTTTTGAGTTTTTGTCTTTCTGCTTTGACTAAAACTTGATATTTAAATTGTGGATTCCTCAGGGAAGGCTGCACTTTCAGATACCTCTTGTTTTCAAGTAAGATCTCAAGTTTTTCTGCCTGGTTTTCCTGAAGCCTTTGGAACTGGATATGATTTTCACATGGAATCAGAAATAGTGTTTAGGTAGGTTTTAAAATAATTGGTTTTAAAACATCTCCCAGTGGCTAAATCCTTTGCTTGCAGATGATAAGGAAACATTTTTTTGCTGGATGTTTACTGCTGTTTTCATGGCTTTGTGAATCTAAGCTTTAATTTTTCTTCCCATTTGTGCTTATGTCCAAAGGTGTTAAAGTTGAACTATTGTAAAATTAATTGCATCGGGAAACACAGTGTTATTTTTCTCCCATATCTGATGTTCATATTGTAGCTAAGGGAGGGAAGGAGATGGAAGGGGAGGTTTCTGAATGTTGTAGCAGACAAGCTGCTTGTTTCCTTCACTGATAAAGAGAGTGATTCCTTCAAAGTGCAGTAGAAAGATGGCTTGGGGCTTTGGCTGTGAATAACATCACACGCAGCTGCACCAGGAGCAGAGTCAATATCATGCTTTGTGGCCTCTGAGTGTCTGGGAATGAATGCTTTATGGTCACGTTTAGAGCAGGCTGAGCCACATCTAAACAAGCAAAAGAGTTTTATATTCTGAAAACTCGAACCTTTGCAGAATGTCTTATATATGCTGTACTAATAAGAACTGTAGTAAAAAATGACTCTGAAGATTTACACCGACACATAAACACATATAGATGCTAATGTGTGTAAAGAGCAGTGGAAGAGAGGAGGCAGATTTAGATGTGAATGCAGGAAGGAAAAACTAAACACAGTTGGACTGTTGTAGCCAGAACATGAATTAGTACTGCTTTTCTCTGCCAAACACAGAATATGCATCTCATTTTTAATTTTTTCCTGAGCCATGGATATAGAGCTAAATAGATGTGATAAAAGGTCAGAGATTTTAAACTCCACACTGAAACAATAAAAAAGGCAGGACTAACTGTCCTGAGACGTTTTGCAGCTCACAGGAAGGACAAAGACAACTTTGGTGTGGTAATTTAGACTTGGTCCTGTTTCATGGAGTTCAGGGAAGTATTGCCCTTACCTTGTCCCTCAGAGGAAGAGATTTCTTCCTCACCTAAGCATTTACAAACTCTCTGCTCAAATACTTTCCAGGAAGGACAGGAAGTTACAATGATACTGCTAAACTTGGTGTGATTTTCAAATCTCCCCATCTTAATTATCAAAGTCTCTGAAGATTTATTCGCCTCTTGGGGCTTGCTGTTTTCTCAAAATCTAATAAATCCTTTTCCTCTGCCATTAATGGCAAAACTATGGGGGGAATTTTTTTTTTTTTAAAAAGCAGCGCTGAATAAAGTAAAGGGCCAAAATCCACATAAGTTTCTGAGACTATAAGAATTGACCCTCTCTGCAGGCAGATTTACCCCATCTGCAGAGATGATCTGGGGAAACTATAACCTGGTTCTTCCACTTCCCTCTTGAGGGCCCCAGCTCTCCTTCCCTTGATGGCCATCTCAGAGGGTGTCTCATGCCTGGCCAGTGCCTGTCTCACTTCCCCATGACCTTCCCCCTGGATGTCCAGCTCTCCCCTTTCTGCTGCCTCCCCACGGGGGCTTTCTGCCCTCCCCATTCCCCCTCCTCCTTGTGCCCAGCCCTCCCCAGGCACAGGGGATCGGTGTTTGGCAGCTGCTGTGGGGACAGACCTCGGGCTCTGTTCCACCTGGCTGGCCCTGGAGCAGGTCCCTGCTGTCCCCTGGGCTGCAGCTCTGGTGAGCTGCCAGGGGAGAGGGAGCTCGGGCACACTCGGTGTCAGCTCCATGGCAGCACCAGGGCTTGTTCTGCTCCAGACTACTCCTAATAAATATGATTTATGAGGGCATCTTTTCCCAAGATGGTTTTGTAGAAATGATGCTGATATCTGTATCTATCACATATAAAAAGCAGTGTGGGGTGGTTTTTTGTTCAGTCTTTTTGTTTGATTTTTTTTTCCTTAATATTACATATCTCTGTGGAACAAGTACAAAATTTTTCTTTTCTTTCTGTTTTTAAAGTGTGGTCCTATTCCCTGGATTAAATTCCAACATTACCATACAACATTTCACTTATCCTGTGTAGTGTTGCAGTGGTGAATACTGAGATAAAGCTACAGAAATCTGAAATCAAGAAGTTTTTTATCTATTTTAAGAACTGCTCAAAGTCATTCTAAAGTTAGGAATAAAGAAGGTATATTCTCTGGAAAAGGAGCAGACATTGACCACAGTCTGTTTATTCCTCTTTGTTTGTAAAATAGTCCTCCTTTCACCTTAATAAATAGAAGAATTAATGAAAAGTTTTTTTGGCACCCTGGCTATTACTTTTATATAGCCATCAAAAGGAAATGTGAACAGGATTGACAATTTCATTTATCTTTGTGATAGAAATGCAAAGTAAAGAATTTGTAGCAAGTTGTGTGCACATCATAATAAAAGGGCAGCAAGAAACCCTCTTCCAGCCAGTGCAATTTATTTACCTCTTTTCAAAATCAACTTCTTATTGTGTGCCTACAAATCTGCCTGCTCTGAATACGCATTCAAAGAGAAAGAAAACAGGACAACTTTCTAAAGGATATTACATAGGAAATTGCAAAAAGTACTTTGTAATTAGTTGGAAGTTTTGTCAAATTGGACAGTGCATTTTTGTGCATTTCAATAAGGTATAAAAATGCACTCAGCTGATGACCATGGGAAAGGGGAGCCAGCATGAGACAAGCAAGGTCCATTCCTGCCTTCAGCAGCACCAGTGAGCAGTGTCCATCCCCAGGAAAGATGCAAAGGTTCTCATCTGCAGAGGGTCAAAGACCAGAGGAAATGATGACCCTGAGGCAGAACTGATTCATATGTGCTGTGATTAGATACTGCTATGTGAAAAGGAGCCTAAGATGAAGGAGCTGAAATGAAGGACTTTGAAGTTGTCCTCCATCACAGGGGCTTTTCCCTTTCTGTTCCCTGAGGATGGAGATTGTTAGCTGTCTACTGTGGGTGATTCCACAGAATCAAAACCACTGCTTGAAAATACACTATTTTAGTATAACTGCTTGGAAGAAATGACCCAAATCTATCTGCCCCCACCTGCTGTGTCCCACCTGCTGCTGTACACTGGGTGTGTTGGCCCTCCCTCACTGCTGCAGGCAGGGGCTGCAGCTCCACACATGCATCCGTGTGAATTCCTGGCTCATCCTAAGCTGGAAGAAGGCCCTAGTGGGAGTTAGCCAATATCTGGAGCCCTGAAAGCCATTTCCTGCTAAGATAGGTGGGGGAAGGATCCATTCAATTCCATGAGCAGGGCATTCTCTGCACTTACCAATCAGAACAAATATCAGTAATAACATTTATATAAAATTTAATCAGGGTTTGTTACAGGAATGGAAGAAAAATTTACTTCTTGGGTTGAGAAGAGAAGCATCACCAAAGTGGTAGAAATAATTAATTATGGGCATGAGCAAAGCAAGATTTTCAAACACAAATGCTACAGTGCCCATCAAGCACCTGCCAGAGATTCCACATAATCAGCCATGAGAGGTGGCTAATGACAATGAGCAGCTGGGGGAAAATAACAGACTCTCCGTGCCACTCCAAGCTGGTATTTCCACAATGTCCTAATCAAAGAATGGATCCCCACTACTACTGTTTAATTAAACCAAAGATTTATGTGGCTCTTTGTCCCAGAGATAAGGTACAGAGATTGTTAAACTCAATTCACAAAACCCCCAGCCCAAAGACCGGGATAAAACCAAAACCATTGTTGAGTCCAAGACAGGAATGTTCTTGGCATTCAGTTTGGCAGCATGAGCGTGTGGTATCAGGAACACCTTCTTCCTCCCCTCTGTCTCTGGAAACCAGCACAAATCAAATGTGGAAAAAAAGAATTCTTCAGTAGAAACAACACTGTGTTTCATGTGCTTGCTCTGTTTGGCATTTCATTGAATTTGCAAAAATCTGACAAATCTAACCAACCATTAAAGTGTGTAATAACAGTGATAACTAAAAAGCATGCTTTGAGGGAGCATACACAAGCAAATGCAGATGATGAAGAAACATAAGTAGAATTTCTGACTCATGATGAAGAGATTGAATAATTCGGTCAGACAGTTTTAGTAATTCGTCATTTATTCATTAACTTGTACTGCAGCATACTCCTATTTATTTTGGGTGCAATGGCAAAGTACAGCTGCACAGAACGTAGGCAGAGAGCTCGATAAAGGATAGTTTTAGGACAGGTGGTATCCTAGATTTGTAAGCGGACATTTCTATAATTAACAATGGATTCACCACATCCAAAACATTCACTTGTGTAAAGTGCCCTCATATATTATCAAGGTTATACTAAAGCCTATCAATAACTTTGGATAATTTAAAAAAATTATAGACTAATATATTTGTAGACGAAATGGTGAATCATTAAATTTTCCAACAAATTCAACTTTATGAATAAGACTTTTTCCACAGGCTATAATTTCTAATCACGTACATATAGAAATTCATGCTGTGGTATTTACATTTCATAAACTACAGAGGTGGTTTTCAGTGTGTGTGGAATATTGTGCCAAATTCACTGTGCAGTACAACTCAATAGCACAGAAAGTTGTTGCCCAAGCGCTAGCTTCAATATTTTTGGAAGCAGGTCTCTGTCAAAAGTGCAACTTGTTTTTTCTACCTGAGTAAGCCCCAAGTACAAGGGCAATCAGATGAACATTTTAGTCTTAGCTTAAACTCTACCATTAGACAAAGAGTCTGGAAAGCTATCAGGTATTTCTCGGGAAAAGGTCAAAAATAACTGCAGTAACTGCCAGCAGCTGTTGCTGGATGTATAGGTTGATCCAAGTACAGCCAAAACAACAAAAAAGATCTTGGAAGAAAAACTAAGTACACATGAGAGTATCTTAAAAACTTAAATCGTTACAGTAGCCACATTAGAGGAGAAGTCTACCTGCTTTTTTAGTCATCTCTGGTTATCAACTTGAACCCTGAAAAGGTGAGATATTTTGGAGGCTTCATGACAGCAGTGCTGGGGAGGCCACCCCGGCCTCACTGCCAGCGTCCTTTTAGCCATGACTGCCATCACCAACTTCAGGCCTCTACTTTCCACAGATCTACTTTTGACTTGATGGTATTACTTTGACAGGGAACCTATAGACAACAGAAGAGCTTCCTAATGCAAAAATATATTGCTTGTTTTTAATCAGAATTTTCAGTAACCATTAGCTAACGTGATTCACTGCCATGAACTTCACCAGAGTCTCATCAGCCAACCAGTCCTGCCTGTTTGACTTGGCTTTTCTAATCCACAAAACAAGGCCATGAAGTTGGACTTGAAAAGACACCTTTCCTGAAAAGAAAAGGTTTTGTACAAAATCATAAGCAGTAGTGAGGAATCATCACCCGTAAGATAAGAGGATACTCTATGAAGCAGATATTGTAATCCTGGTAATCAGGATAAGATGAAGCATGGTGAGGTTATGATTTGAAATCCAACTAGAAGTTTCCCATTCAAAGCTTTCTTTGAAACACTGGGGACAGTGTTTATGGCAGAAGCCATGTGTGTCATACAGGAAGAAAACACAGGAAACATTTTCATGGGGGTTTTGGCTTTAGGAAACGTTTTGGCATGGTTTTGGCTTTCAGGAGCTGGTCTCAGAGGCACAGCCGGGTAGTTCAGGCAGGGCAGCCCCTGTCCAGCACAGGGATTGTCCCCGGAGGGGTGTTTTTGTCGCCGTGGCTGTTGTCCCCGTGCCGAGCAGGCGAGGTGTGCCCAGCCCCGTGTCCCTGCGAGGGGCAGCACTGTGCGCCTCAGTGCCCAGCTACGCAAAAGCGCTTCTGACATCTCTCCCCATTTGTTACAGCAGCCATCTGGCCGACGGACTTGTTCCGAGGTGTGAAGCACAGCTCAGAGAGGCTTTATTGCTAAGGAAGTTGCAATAAAAATAGATAAGCAGAAAACGTCACACGTAGAGCTTTCATACACAGAATAATAATGTGGGGACACAGACTGAACTTCAACATAAGGGGGTTTAAGTTGGCAGCAGTGGAATAGACTGGAAATGCACTCCCAGCTCTAAGAAAGACACTGATTTTGCTGGGATAGAAAACTCAATCAGTGCTTAGATTTGTGCTCACAGTGTTCTTCTGCTAACAACATTGTGGCTGAATTCATTCTGGTTATCACCACAGTTAACATCTTCATAACTTCTTCCTAGTTTCCTCCTGAAAACCTGAGCTCCACAGTAGCCAAAACTAGTGAGTGGTGGCAGGATCACTGCTGAATGCAAAGAGCTCTAAGAGAGAACACTTCTTATGGTCAACTTTTTACAGGATTATGACGATTACCTCCTAAAAAAAGATCAAAATAAAGCAGACCTTCTGAACAATGGAAATCTCTAACTAGCAGTGTGGTCAATTTATTTAAACAAATGTCTATTTTTATATGGTGGATTAATCTCAGATTAGTGAAGTGAAAGCCTTAATATTTAAGCATCTGTAATCATCTGATTTCTAGAATGTTTATAAAGTTGTAACTGTTTGCTTCATGAAACCTTTATCTTCTCCCTGTGGCTGCACTACACTGAAGGCAGGTGAGGATCTGAGCAGGCTCTGGGTCCTGGGCTGGGCAGGACATTCCTGGGCACAGCTGGGCTGGAGCTGCCGACCCTCAGCACTGAGACCACTGCCCTGCAATGCCTCACAAATGTCACCCACACAGCCCGAGTCCCAGAAACTAAATTAATTCCCAGCATGCCATGAAGCCTGTCCTTCCCAATTCACCTGGACACCTGCCTCCATGCCGGAATGACTGCCTGCAGTGAGCTGGGCATGACTGAAGTGCAGCTTCAGAAATAAGCATTCTGCTCAACATTTGTCACCGTGCAGAAGGTCTAAGTCAGAGCAAAGTCACATCTGAGCATCAGGGCTCTCACTCACATAAGAGACCAGCAAGGGAGAAATATGTTTATGTGTCTGAGTTTTGTTATCTACAAGTGATCACCTAAACGAGCCTCCTGACAGTAGAGCTTTCATGGAGCAGCACCTGAAGTCAGACACGTGCTTGTCCCTAACAGCAGCCACTTTGAACAAGAGTGTGTTGCAGTTTTTTTCCAGAAGTCTGCAAATAGAACTATTTGTCCATGAAACTGTTTGTTAGAACTATTTGCTCACCTCTAAAGATTCATTTAATGAAGATATTTTGTCTCAGACTTTTCCAAGATGCTTTTGTAGATTAATTGCTGGGACTTGTGTATTTCTGCAGTGGTCATTATTATTTTGGCAAAACCTTACTTAAAAATTTGTAAAAGTCAAACTCTTCTGAGCATTTCATTGAATCCATCTTCCCATATGTTAAATACGTCTTCTGAGTATTGGGCTTTGTCTACAGCCAGTATTTTCTGCCCACCCTTTTTGCACCTTAAAAACTCCTGTCTGATGAAAATTATTAGTTACCACTCTGTAATGCACAAATTCTAATCCACACCTACCAAATGTCCTGCTGAGGTTAGGTTTTGGTGTTCCTTACTAGAATCTGTACAAAAGGATGACCTGTCAGAAGTTAACCAGTTCAGATCCTGGGATAAGGCAGGTGAGAAATAATTATTTTTAATCTCATTTCCCTGAGAACATTGAGAAAAAACATCAGAGTCTGCACATGAAGGATATGGAATCAAGAACAATCTGCCTCTTAGTTTCCACCTTTCCTTTGCTGGTGGTAGCATCTCCCCAAGTCTTCTGGTGCCACAAACTCTTTGGAGAATGGGGACAGGCTCCTCTTCCTGGATGTTGTTGGTCCTTTGGGGCTATGCAACTCCTTCTTCTTTGGGAAAAATTCCTTTAGGGCCATGGGCTGCAGAAAAATTACCCAAGAGAAAATTCATCCTGGGTGGGAGTGGGTTCCAACCTTGCCAGCCAGAAGTTGAGAGGCATCCCTCACATCTCAGTTTCCCAGGTCAGTGGCTGGAGCTCTGAACCCAGCCCCTCACAACTGAGTGCCAGCACCTGCCTGATGAACCCCCACTGGCCAGTTCCTCTCATTTGGGGGATAAGCAGGTTTTTCTTCAGTCTGAGTCCTTCCTACCATATCCATAAAATATTAATGTGTCAACAGGCCATGGCCAAACTTCCCCAGTGTCACCTCCCAGTCCAGCACTTACTCTACACATGCATCAGCCATGCAGCTTTGTAACCACAGCACTGAGGAAACACCAGCAAATAATTGATCCTGCTTGGACCAAGGAGTCATTTCAGTTCTAATTGAGGATCCATGGTCTCTCACAGTCCTTCTGAAACAGTGGGTAAGGGGCTGACTCACCAACAGACTGAGGAGGTACCTTTTCAATGGAAGGTTATCTGCAAACTGAAAAGCACACGTCCTGCCACATCCCCTCTCCTTTCCACAAACGCGCGCTGTGATGGGAGGGGTGGGGAGGGACCCCCTCTCCGTCAGACTGCTCATCCAGGCTTTCTTCCAGAGCCAGAGCTGCTGAGAGGAATGGGAACAGAACAGGGACGCAGGCTCAAAGTTTCTTTTTACTTCATATAAAGAAAAGTAATACAAATGATTAAGTCAGAGCATCTGATTCATCTGTACAGCATGAGGTCAGGTGTTCCAGTTGATAAACGAAGACATCAACTTATTAGCTCAGTTTTGGCAGAATTATTAAGAGCGTGTTTACATTCAAGTTCATTAAGAGAGACATCTGAAACCAGAAGCATCCAAAATTAATGGATGCTTTTTGAAGCTGTTGGCTTCAAGGAGTTGTGTTGCATTCTTTTATTAAGTGGATGGGTTTTTGTGGTTTAGGCAGAGAGCAGCTGCAGACAGTTCCTGAAAAAATAAAAATACATTCTTGATGTCTAAAGGAAAATCAATTGAATACCTAGAAGCCTTTCTGTGCATCAGTCCACATATTTGCACCCACTGTGATTTTCCATGTTGCATGTGTTTTATGTGTACTATAAGATTCTTGTTCTACTTGAACTTTTCTTTGCACTCTGATGTTTTGTGCTCTAGTATTAATTGGAAAGATGGGATTTCTGTACATTTCCTGATTTCACTGATTTAATAAAGGTCATGATTTTGGCTTTACCAAGTCACCAGATTCACACTGTCATCACCTTTTCCCTTGCTGTCTCACTCACCCATAAGTCAAAGACGTGGTACATTGGCATGCTATGTACTTAAACCCCAAACTGCCTGCTGCAGTAACCCACATCCATTTGGAGTGTTCCCTTATGTTCTCACAGCTTAAGTGCTGTTTATAAAGGTATTTGATATAGAAAATCTCACAGATAATTTACAGCACAACAACTCTGAATACCATGTATCTATATATAGACACTATGTCTATATATATAGATCTACATAAAATAGAATGTGTTGTGTATTAAACAGATTTTAAAGCACTTGGTCCTGGTGAAAGGCCCCCAAGTGAGCAGGAAGGTTGCCCTTGTACCTGGGTGAGGCCAGGAATCAGAGGCCATCACGCTGCAGAGGATGCTGCAAGTCCTGCTGACTCAGCTTTCTCCCTGCCTTCTGCAGGAGCAGATTCCTCTCACCCACAGTGGCTCATTTCCGAGCCACCTGGCAGCCACATCAGGAAACCTAATTCAACTATGTTTAAACTAAAAGCTTTTCTACCTTTAGCTTCAGCTCTCGACCAGAGGGATGCAAGAGATGACTTTCTATTGGCAACAGTTTTCCTTCCAATTGTTTATCAAGTATTTATTATTAAAGAAAAAATAATTAAGGAAAGGAAAATAAATCATGCATCCTAAGCAAATAAACCTCACTTCCCCACCTCTACTTAATCAGGCTTTATTTGCTTAGTATCTGTGATGTTGCAGTAATTATACTAATTCTCCAGTCATTCACTGAGTCTCTCTCAAAGAACTGGATAGGTGTGACTTGAATTTCCAGTCCTTTAGATTTTCTGGCTTCGTACTAGTGGAGAGCCCAGCATGACGTGATCCTGGCAATGCAAATGATGTCTAGAAAAGGGAAAACAATCTTAGATTTTTTAAAAAGTAAAGCAAACTCCCTGGTTTTGCACATGGTAAAACATATATTTTTCTTTATAATATTGCACAGCAGGTACACATTCTCCCCCTTTATATGTGGAGATTGTTGAGACATTTATATTATATTTATATTACATTTATATTATATTTATATTATATTATATTATATT
>VZTH01017692.1:973914-1026091 GCA_013397815.1 Aleadryas rufinucha | reverse complement strand
GGGGCACCGCCGCCACCGCCGCCACCGCCTCGACGGCCGCCGCCGCAGCCTCCTCGGCCTCGCCGCCGCCCGGGCAGGCCGCCATCCTCCGCCAGCAGCACGGGTCAGGTAGGGCGGGGGGCGGGAGGGGACCCCTGTTCCCGCACGGCCGTGAGCCCCGGGACTGCCGCTCGCTTGCGGGTCGGGCACTGTGACCCCTCTGCCATGGGGGTACTCTTGCTGCGACGCTGAAACTGAGTATTCGCACCCAAGTTTGTTGGCAAAGTGTACTCAGGTTGTCCCAAAGATCGGGACTAGTGCCTTGCCCTGGCCTGAACAGGAGCGAACACAGGCACGGGGCTGGGGAGATGAGTCTGAGCACAAGGCTGGGGCCCGCATCCCTTTGGTAGGTGCAATGGGAGGCCCCATGGTCAGAACCTCCTTGCAGCTTTTCTGGTGCGGTGTTTGAAACAGTAGCTGCAGCCTCAGGTGAACAAAGCACCATGGATGTTCTGCAGAGAGTTTAGATTTGCAGAGAATTTAGGTCAGCGAGTGGCTTACAGGGCTGGTTGTCCCAGGCAGATGCAGGGCCTGTGCAGAGCGGGATGCCAATTCAGAAGGGAAATGTCAATTGCTGTGTAATGAGCTCCACATTTGAATTAATGGCAGGATAGGAATTGGAGATACAGTGCTCTATAATGTTTTTCAAATGTAAACATCATGCTAATACTGATTTTCTATCAGTTAATACTGTATTAAGTTATTAATGCCACATTACCATATTGCAGCTTGCCAGAGAAGGCAGTTATAAACCTTTATTTATCTAATGACGGGAACGTCTGGGACAAAGAACACGGTCTTAAGTCTGCATTGCAAAAGTGTTTCAAGCTTCAGAGGTGTGATGCCGCTCTGGCTGGGCTTCAGCTCCCTTCTCAGCCACTGTCACTTAGCTAATGTTGAACAAATGTCCCTGCCAAGTTACCTCTGGAAGAAGGGAAACAATTTTATGCCACTGACTGTGCAGGGAAGGCCCTGAGCTCCCCTCTCTGCTGAGTCTCTTCTGACGCAGATTCATAATCTTCATGCAGGGAAGTTCACACTTCTTCCTGATACCTCGTCCCACTTTCTGGGCAAACAGTTGCAGGTTTTGGCTCACAGTGATGGAAATCATTCCTATATGGGTCACTGTGACCTGCTGGTGCTTTACAGGTGCTGTGTTCTATCTGGCTACTACCTTTTCCTGTTTTCTGAATAATTTCATTTCTTTCTTCTGTAGAAATATATGTAAAAGTTAGATTTTACTCCTTATCATTCCCAAGACTAAGCTGGTTGTTCATTGGTGCCTAGTGGAAGATAAGGTGATAATTCCTGAGATCTAACTACAGGTGCTTGTGGGCATTTAAAGAAGTTCATTTTGCTTTTGCTGAATCCACTGACCCCAAGAAATTAAACCAGACACTGTAATGCTCATGATCTATTGGTTTTTTGTTTGGAAAGATCTGCTTTCCTCCCAGGACTCCAGGGCTGGGTGTTGTTTTCACGTTTCCTCTCCACTCCGTGACTGTGAGAATTCTTGCAGTGTTTTCCATGCTGACAGTAGAGGTTGGGTTTAGAACTTGCAGCACTGTGCACCCTGCCTGCTGAACCCAGAGCTTATGTGGTGCATATGAACTAAAACCAGGACGGTGGAAGTACAGTGGGCTCAGTTCCACATCAACAGATGGATGCGAGCGTGTGCCGCCAAGACAGCATGTCACATATGCCTGTTAGGGCAAGACCTCCTGCCCAGATCAGCTAAACTGCTGTCTGTCCTGATTTTTTACATGTCTGTGGTTTGGGATATGGCACTTCTGCATCATTTCTAAGCTGCATTAAATTCTGAAAATAAACTGGTAACATTGTGGCCAGCAGTGGAGGTAATGGAATGATTGAAATCAGTGAAAAAGGTAACAGAAAAACACTTAGTGAGGGTCTCCAGATGGAGACTGATGCTGAGGGCTACAAACCTGGCTAAACCGGAGTTTGGTGCTGCGAGCTCCCTGCTGGGCACACTGGTCTCTGTGAACACTGCCACTCCGTGGCAGCTCCAGTGCTGGAGAAAGCCAAGTCAAACTCCTCCTGTTCTAGCACTGACTCCATAAAGTATAAACCAGTACCAGCTTTTGTCCCCATAAGAGGGAGGTAATTAATCTTGTATTTTGGTACAGTCCTTTTGCATAAATAATGTCTTTTCACTCTGCTTGAATCAAGACCTCCCTGAATAACAGACTTCTCCCTGGTTTGTTGTAATTTCTGTACCTGTGGTAGTTTGGAGCTGCCTGTCATTACTTGGCAATAGAACATGAACTACAGCATGGCTTAGGAGATTTGCGGCTGAGGGGCTTGGCCCTCAAAAATGCCTGATTCGTGTGCCTTCTGGACCAGAACTGTCTGAGTCTTGTTACCTTGAGACATCTCTGGTTGCTTCTGTGAACCAGATTGCTGCTGTCCCAGTCCCCATCTCCTCGGTGGTTTAGAAGGACTGTCTGGGCCAGGGACTTGGTTTGAAGTAGAGAGAGACAGCTTGGTGTAGAGGCAAGAAGTCTTCCCTAGACATGGATGTTGCATAAAGACCTGGATAAAATACTAACATGGCAGTCAGTGTGATGAGGTCTTGCAGGGATATCACCTGCTTTTGTGAGGAAATTGAAGTCTGGGGTCTCCAGTGCTGCCACTTGGGTTGGATAAGCACTAAACTTTCTTCAAAATGGCTTAAAAGAAAATGATATCTTTGACCTTCAGAGTTGCCCATTTGTATGTTAGAGTGGTGTTCTTTAGAGCTATGTTAGGTACATTTATTGCAGTAATTATTGCTTTCCATGAAGAATGCAGTTGCTTTAAAGGAAATGGGGGGTTTTCCCCTTTTTTTTAACTTCTGAGAACTAGAAGCCGTGTTTCAAGTCTACCCCCTCAAGGCAGTGTTGTAACTGGTGTTCCACACAATAGGGCAAACAAATCCAAATAAATCTTTATTCATATGGTGTTTAAGACTGCAGGACCTAACCTTGTGTTGCTGTATGAGTTATATCTGCATAGCAGCACAATACATAGGCTTCATTATCCTATTTTGAGCTCCCTAACACATACAGATAAGTACTTGCACCAAATCTGTGTGTAATAATTGAATAGTCTAATACATTTAAAGTATTTAGCATTTCTAAGTCTTTTCATTGTACACAGGGATATTTCCTCTGTATAAAAGCACAAATGTGGTCGAACAGTGGATTTGCCATCAGCAATTAAGAAACACCGTGATTTAAGACACTGGAGAGCTCTGCCTAAGCGCTGATGGCATGGCACTAGCTACAGTGTCCTGCATGAATTGGCCTCTAATCCTGTTTTCCTTGCAATAGAAATCTTCCCAATACTTTCAGTGTAGTAAGAGAGGGCCTCTATGTGCTTGGATTCCAATAAACATGATTATAGATCAAATGCTACGTTGGGATGTGCCTGCAGGGCTTTTGTTGACTTCAGTTGCCATCCCAGTCATGCACCATGGAAAAGTGTGATTCTTCACATCTTCTAAGTGAACTGAAACATGAATTTATTAGAATAAATGTGTCTGTTATTGAGATTGTCTAAAGAGCAGAGAGTCTCATCTGACAAACTGGGTATAAATAGAGCATCCATTGTTTTGGACATGTCATCAGAAATGGTATTTGGCTGAAATTTGTGATCAGCATTATGGTACATAAGGCAACAGATCCAGTGTAACAGAAAAGTTGACCAGTATGCCACAAGTATTAGCTACTTAAACAGAATTTTATCTGTGATGTTTAAACAACCGTATAAAAACTTGGTGCTGTGGTCTCTTGAGTCAGAAAGGTTACTGCTTGTCTGCCAGGAAGGTGAACTGAAGTGGGAACCTAGAAAATGGGATTTGGGCTGTGAGGAGACAAAGATCTGCTGGCAAGACTGTTTTTAATACTATCAGAGAAGCAGTCATCCATGTGGTTCTAAATGAAATAATATTGACCTTTTAGTTCAAATGCTTGTACACAAATGAAATCTTATGCTGTAGGAAAAAAAATTGGGGTGAGCAAGTGAAAGTGTGCAGAGTTGTTTCTGTTTGGAAGTGCTCCTGGTTTCTACTGGGTAGAGTAGGGGGGATGCAGGGGCATCACTGAGTGAAACACACAGTATCTCTGTCTCAGGAAATTTGTAGTCCAAGTGGATGAGACAGATGAATGACACAAGAACAATAACTGACTTTGTTGAGTCGTGTGACAGCTGTGAAATTAAATATGAAAACCTAATTTCAGATCTTCTAAATTTAAGTCCAGTGCCTTAGTCGTGAGACTAACTTTGTCATCTGATGGTGAAGTAATAAACAAGGATCTTCATACTGACCTCCTGGGAGGGAAATTGACTGTATTATATCCTACCAAATGGTCTCCAAAATGAGTGCCTGTGCATTGGCTTGGGGGCAATTTTTAGTTTAACTTCTGAGCAGAATGTAGATCAGACATTGCAGCTTCCAAATTCCCTTTTATTTGTTTGATCTCTAGCCTCAAAGCTCAGAAGTGAAAGCTTTAAATAAAATAAACAAAGATGGGAGGGTGAAACAAGAAGCTGTGATTCATCATGCTTGGAGTGCTTTAGGAGGGACACAGGTTCATGTGTTATGCAGAGATGAAGTGGTCATAGCAAGGAAGAACATAAGTCTTCATTTCATGCCTGTCCCTCCCCTCCTCAAAGCCTTTTATGTGAGGCAGAAGGAGCTCTGCTCCTGGGCTGCCTGGCCCAAGATAAAGCAGCAGGTCGCAGTCCTGCAGCCTCTGTGCCCATGCAGCTCCCAGTGGTGCTCAGAAGAGCAGGACATGCACAGCCAGCCCACCTTGAGGCAGGGGACCAGGTGGAGACTCTTAGATCTCTGCTGTGCACTGGGAAGCAAGAGGTCTGTCTTTGCAGCTTAGAGACAGGAGAGGAAGGAGCACAGTGTTTTATTGAGTGATCTGAGCTGTGGCTGGTTAGGGGGACTCTGTTTGGAGGGGCTGTGGCTGCGTTTGGACTAACTTTGGGTAAGGGCTCTCCTGGCTTTGTCAGAGCTTGAATGACTCTGTGCTAGTCTGAGAAACAGCCTGTGGAGCTCGTTTATGTTTGATAGATGAACGTTACATGAAATAGCAAGAAAGGAAAGTCTATGAGGCTGCTCAGCTCAGGCTCCCTGCCTTTCCCACTCAGTAATGTCTGGGTCTACTCCACTCCCACTGTGCTTTTTATGAGACCATGTATGAGCTCAGTTCTGTTGTTACTTGTAGTTAAATGCAACCTGGGTCACATCACATTTTCCTTTACGTTAAATAAAGTAGCAAGACAGAGGCCATAACTGAATTATCAGGCTGACCTCCTAAATGTCACTGGATAATAAACATGCAAAAAGAATTCTCATTAAATACACATCACTAGCACTTTAATATCTAGGCAAATTAGACTGCTTTGGGGACAAGTGAGGTCAAATATCTTCTTTTGTGTCTGTGTAATATGGATTAATTCTCGAACTGGACAAAAGCACTAACTGCTGTACTGTGTCACCTCATTATCTAGGGCAGAAACAAGCTGTGCCTGGGTGTTTTTGTACTGTGGAAATGCAATTTATTTGAGTAACCTCCTTTCAGCGGTTCTTGCTTGCTCCCCAGAGGACAGACAAAACTGTACTAACCTATTCTACTCCAGCCTGTGCAGTGCCCTTGAAGAAATCTGAATATTATTTGAATTTCTTTGATATCTTCAAGTTATAGATGAGAAAAATCTTATAAAAATATTACTAAATACAATGAAGAGGGTATTCCAGGTCTTTTTAATGAATGTGGAAGCTGTACCTAGCACTGGTTTAGATTTCTACATAAGATTGATTCATTAGTGACTGAAAATTTGAAATTTATATGAAGAAAGGCTCAGTGCACCCCCATGTGTTTTTGCATGAGCAAACAGCATTTTGGGGAGGAATACACATATACTGCTAGTACTTTATATGCAGTTTCTATTGCAAAGATACTTTCAAGATTCAATAGATACTTTGCAATGTGGAGTCTTAGTTTGTAGAATCAGCTAACTTTGTGTCTTTTATGAGGCAGTAATTGTTACGCACTCCCCACCTCTGCTATACTGGTGCAGCTTTACTGACGTATAAACTAATGGCTGAACTGTGTTGTCGATTTATATAGGTCCCTAATAGTTTAAAACTTAGCAGCCGTGGCACAAAGAAATGCCCAGACAGCCTTACTAGTACTGGTTTTGAGAAGGCTTTTAGGAGTGTGGGCTGTAGGTGGAAAGCAAACATAAAGCAGCCTCTGCCAGGAAATGAATCTTACAGTAGTCCTGTGTAGGTGTTTCTTTTTTACTTAAGAGAGCCTGACAGGACTGCGCTGGTAATAAAAGGGGGTTGTTTTGGGTTTTGATTTAGCTTTGCTAAAGCAGTAAGAATGCTGTCAGGCTCACTATTGCTGTTTACTATGTGTTTTTTAAAATTAGATAATGATAGAGCAGTCCCATATGTCAATAATAAACAGTTCAAGTGGGTTTGTATTGGAAAAAATGGGGTTGTCAGCAGAATGGTATTATTTGTCACAACAGCGGCTAACAACCAAGTACTTTATATTGCTAGGCTGTTATCAGCTGGGAGGCAATTTTATTAGCTGGAAAGAAGAGCAGCTTGGCAGAGCAGCAGCCGTGCTCCGTGGAGGGGTCTGTGCGAGCCAGCACGAGGTCGTGCTGCGGCTGGAGGAGGGAGCTGTGCTCACACAGCACACACAGGACACCGAGCATCCCCCAAATATCTGCTCTCCCCCTGCCCATGGCTGGGCAGCAGGGCATCCCTGTGTGTGCAGGGAGAGGCTGCTGGCTTCCAAAGCAGGCAAAGCACAGGGAGGTCTCTAAGGGACGTTACCTTCCGTGTGTGTCATTTTGTTACCACACTCCTGGAAGTGTTCAGGAAACACGGGGATGTGGCACCTGAGGACGTGGTTTAGTGGTGGACAGTCTGGTGGTGCTGAGTTCATGGCTGGACTTGGTGATCTCAGAGGTCTTTTCCAACATCACCAATTCAGTGATTCTATGGGTAAAATTCATCAAACTGACAGAAATAGTTTACTGCTTTGTAATTTTTAAAATTGGTATGCTCATCTGAATCCCTCTCACGCCGAGGAGCTGGAGATTTCACATGTACACAGGGTATTGAGGAATATCCCATGTCCACAGTTTTGTCAAATAACCCCTTGCTGGCTTATTCTGCAGCTTGGCCTCCCTTACGTGTAGGGCATAGCAAAGTCTTTAGTTAACTAACACCTAGCAAATGTCAATCACTGGAAATGTTTGGAGGCTCTGTGTATTTGTGGGTCAGTCCCAAAATCCCACTGTTGGTTTACAGCAAAAACGTGAGCCCTCCTTTATGGAAATCACAGGCTCTGCTTTATTTTCAGGCACATGCTCTCAATATAGCCATTCTTCACGTGTCATCATGTATTCTGCTAATGCACTTAACTCTGTTCTTTAAGTATGGACAGGATAGGGTTACTTTTCAAAAAAATCCTTAATCTCCCCTTGCATCTGCTTATGTTTAGTAATTCTCATTGCAGTGATAATTACAACTACATGGGCAGCTTGCTCCTAATCCTGATCAAGTCAAAAATACTCTAAAAGATAGTGAAGTGAGAACTACAGTGTCATCATCTTTATTTCTGGGTTGCAAATATTTGCAACTTGTACCAATTACAGAATGTGAAACCTGTGGTTCAGTCCAGCGTGACTCTTACTTGCCAGTCTTTTCATAAAGTGCCAGCCTGTGGAATTGTGTGACCATATCTAGCTTGCCTGCTTTTCTGCAATATGGCTTTTTAATCCTCCTACTTATAATGAAAAACCTGAGAATATGGCCCAAACTTGCTCCAAAGTTCAGTAGCTGAAACCAGCTCCCAGTATTCTTCATTGCTTCAGGATCTGGGCAGTTTGAGTTGTGCTTTTGCTACTTGTGTGTATGGATGTGCTCTGGAGTTTCTCACACAGTAGTACAGAAGAAGGAAGTGTAGCACGGGCTGCCCATTTACCACCTGAACTGCCACTAATGCAGTTAGTTATTTTTCTGTATTTTAGTTTAAAAATTTTAGTTTAAAATTAATTTTCTACCAAACCCCATTACAAAGAATTTTATATCTTTTATTATTCAACTTTCAAGGAGTGAATTAACAGTTCTTGGTTTTGTTAAGTTAATTTTATATCATGGAACTGCAGAAAATTCTGGAAAGTAAAACAAATTCATAGTTACATGGTTTGAGTGTCTTAATAAGATGTTTGGTGAGGAGAGATCATCTCACTGATACCAAAGCAGAAATCTGTTTATGTGAGGGAAATACAAAGTAGAGACCAGCTGCAGGTCTCAAAAGAGGAAAGTTACTGGCTTATTTAAATGCAAACCAATAGAAAGTATTTAAACTGTATAATCTATATAGAATGAATTACTCCTTTTAAGCATTCAGGATGCATTTCTATTCTCCATTGACACTGTCTACAGCAGCGCTTCCTTTTGGAGCTTGTTATAAATTACTCCTGGTGTTGTCTTGAAGTTATTCTTTAATTTCTCCACAAGTGGATATTTGGAGTGGCTGAGTGGTTTGTTTGGCTGTCTCCAGTGTAGAAGAGATCCCAAGAGCAGCCCCTCAAGGGCCTGGCTCCCTCAGCTCAGCTGCTGCTCTGCTGGGCTGTCTGTGGGCACTGCCTGCCCTCAGCACAGAGGTGTTCACAGGCAGATGGAGTGTTTGGAGAAGCAGAGGGAGGTTTTGGTAGGAGTGCTGTTTGTTCTGTGTACTTCTGGCTACCCCAGAAGGGAAGTGGGGATATTGAGGGAAAATGTTTCCCATATTGTGCACCCCTATTTCTTGTAACTTTAGTGGGAGAACATTTTTTACCAGCCTGTTAGCAATGAAACTGCATATTTCTCTGGGAACCTAAAAACCAGAAATATTTCTGTATAGAGGTAGAAGTATTTCTTGCTTTGTAGCAGATATGCATTTCCCTACATTCATCCAATCCACTAGTTCAACAACCCCTCTGTTCATGATAGCTGTGTTTAATACAAAAGTGTCATGCCTTGCAGACCTGCAGCAGCTGTGGAATGGGTCAGATCAATTGTCCATTTAATCCTGTACCTTATGTCTAATGGTGTCCTTAAATCCAGGTGAGGGGAAGAGCCTCTGTAGAGGACAGCGGAGCACTTGGCTGGTCTGTGTACCATGAGCATGTTTGGAAGGGATTGTCAGCACTAATATTCTAACAACAATTTGGCTTTAATGACTCTCAGTTAAAATGAGCTCTACTGATATCAAAATCTGCCTCAGTAGTTGCAGGTGCCCTAAGAAACACGTCCCCAACTCCTCTACCAATGCCTCTGTCTGTTCTGTCCCACAGGCACTCACACATTGACTTCCAGCAAAGCACTGCAGTGCTTCCTCAAATCAATACTGCAAAAGGAATAGTTTTCTTTTCTTAGCTTCTTATCAGAACCAAACTTTTATTTCTGCATCATTTCCTTGGCATGACTACACCCCTCTCTCATTGCCCTCCAATTTATTTGTTTTCTAATCTATAGCCTTCCTGCTACCATGCTAAAACACCAAAGTCTAAAACACCAAACCACTAAAACACCAGTCTTCTGTCCTAGGTGGGCTTTTTGAGTTGTCACATCAAGAATGGTCAAAATTAAGGAGCAGGCTGCTACAAGGAATTGGCCTTTTCTCAGATACACGTATTTATTTTTCTACCTATTCTGGAAGTTTGCACTGTGCTGCCCTGTGTGCAGCTTCTGTAGAGTTATCAAGCCTTGAATTCTGCCTCACCTCCTTGTTCTCAGGTGAGTTTAGCCCAGCACATAAATAGATACAGGCGTGGGCAAGTAAAACATGGTCATTTCAGGGGTGCTAAATACTCTAAATGCAAATGGAATCTTATTTGAAATACTAAAACCTGTTGAATTTCCAAAATTAAGACAGGAGAGGCTTCCCGTTACTCTTGTAACATGGTGTTTTGGTAATTCACCTCTAAATACAGGCCTGAATATTGCAGTGGATATCTTGAGAAAGAAGGTAGAGAAACAGTGAAAGGTACATTTGAGAAGACCTAAAATGATGACACAGTTTTACAAAACTCTGGTCAGTGTATTCTGGCCAGTAAAATTGCTTTCAGCTTCCTGGAGAGTTTGAGGCTGTGGTGTGGATAAGGAAAGTGAAATGTGGGCATTTTCATGAAGGGTGTGGAGGGCAATGCTGGTAGTTTCACCTGGCTGTGTGAGAAGATTTACTCTTGACCTTAAAAACCTTGATGTCATGGATGAAGGAACAAAGCAGAATCGCAAGCTGCTACCTGCATGGTTGTGTAGAAATAAAAACATATGCTGACTTCTGTGAGGCATTTTTTTGAGATGAGTTATGGAAAGCTGTTCCAAAACTCAGTGAATCATAAATCAAAATGTGTAGTGGATAGAAAACTAATTTTGTCATCATGCCTTCTAGGCAGGTTCAGTGGCGAGCAGATCCCATGCAGTTTATTCATAAATATGTGGGAAGTCACCACTGCAGAAATTAGCTACACCAAGAGACAGCTGAGGAGCTGTTTCTGGTTGTGCCTGGGCAGGATGATCCACAGCCAGCCGAAAGCCAGGAGCAATGGGCACACCATAGTTCAGTATTATTTTCTGTTGTACCACTACTTCTTTGGACAAGAACACCTCCTGTTCCATGCAGCGCTCCGGGCTTGAGCTGGGAGAGTCTGCTAAAATCAGCACAGGCTCTGCACGCACTTCTGCACAGCATCCTGGAGAATTAGCTCTTGGGGAGGAGTGCGAAGTTTAAGGCACTGGGTACAAAAAAATGATTAAAAAAAAGATAGCAAAAATGCAGTGTGTGGATTGCGCTGGAAGTACTTAAGAGTGGAAGGGTGTAGACAGCTTATAAGATCTTGTCTCAAACTGTGGAATAGTTCTAATGGGGTGTAGCTTATTATCTCTTTGGTTCAGTAAGTGTATCGTGACTTTAGTAATTTCAATTAAAAACTTCTAAGAAGCTCTTAGGTCTGGAGTTGGGTAAATTCCCTTCAATTCAGTGCAAGTGCTCCAAATGTATGTCAGTGAGTGAGAATTTGTTTTATCTAGGAGATTATTGTTTGCAATGATCCTTGACCAACCCATGTAAAATTCTATTTTTTCCATAGATACCAGAACAAGAACATGTATCAAGCACAGTCTAAAGTTTCTGGACTGAGAGAATAGATCAATCTATATGGTCATTTTGATCCCTCACCTCTTAATGAAATGCCAGGTTTTAGGGCTTTAATTGGGCATTGTTCTGTAAGGAAATAGGCCAAGGCTAACAGGTCACTGCATAAAAGGCAGCACAGAGGAATGTCTCATGACACTGCCAACCAGGGCCCCAGCTCCATCATCAATAGGCAGTCAGATTTGAGGTGTTATCTCATCTTTCAAGGAAAATAGGCTACTGATGTCTTTCAGCTTTTTATTATATGGGCCACTGCATTTTACCACCATCTCAGAAAGAGACATCAAAGGACTTTTCAGATTCTTTCTAGTAAGAAAAATAGGTGACTGCTGGAAACTGGGGGTTTTGACCATTGGTTAAATATAGCTTGTAAAAGAATCATCCCATTTTTTTCTGTGTGTCACAAGTCACTTGGTTAATTAATGTTTGTTTTCAATTGAACTGTTTTAAGTCAAACTGTGATTAATTCTGGCATAAAAAAAAATTTATTAAATAGAAAATTGCAGTAAAACACTATTATGTCATAAATCGAAAAGAAGGATGAGTGATGCCAGAGAGCAATTCACCATACACGAAGAGAACAATTTGTTCTTGTTCTGCATGGTGGTAGACTTTCCCTTTTGGCCATGAGCATATAAATATTTTAAAAGCTAAGTTATAACTCTGTATAGTGATAAATAAGCTTGCAATAACAGAACATCAAATGAATATTCAAAATACCAGTGAAATGTTTTCTTGCAAGTGTCTGCAGTTTGCAAGTAACTGTGTACTCCTGATTTAGGGTGTCTGGATAAGAACCCTCTGTTCTCACACCTGGGTCAATCATGTGTCCAGATCCTCGTGCTCAAGCCCACATTTTGTTTGTTTACATCTACAGATGTAGCAATTTGTTAACTAAAAAGTCAAGATTTCCACTACTGCAGTAGCAGCAGAATTGAGGACACTAAGTTCAGTTTGTTTATAATCAATGGTTCAGGTTAACTAATCAGAGAGAAAATACTGGAAATTATTTTTCTGGTCTACTTATATTCAGAAGGAAGAGAATTCTGAAGTTCTGTGTGTCCAGTACTGCCTGAAGTCTTAGAACAGAACAACACTGAAATAGTATGAAAAAAGAAGCTTGTATGTGGTATTCAGTAAGAATAGTTGCTTTCAAATTATGTTTTAAAAATATGCTTAACTGCTGAGATTGTTAACAGACTCTGAACTCACATTCTGCTATCAAAGAAGATGGAGAATATAGGTTAAAAACAACAGCAATTTCTACAGAAGGAAAAGATTTAGACTGTTGAATTCACAGTTCTGCATTGAAATTTAAACTAAAACTAGTACATAAAGGTAAAACCAACATAGGAATGATTTTGGTAAGCAGGCACACAGGTGCTGCAAGGAGTTGTGACTAATACTGCTTTCCCTTCAAAGCAGGAATAATCCTAACCTGGTGTTCATGGCAGCCCTTCAGTATCATGGTTGTAAGAGCACTTGAGCTTCAAGAGCCCATTTCTCCAGGCTGAGTTTCTATGTTTCCAGGGGAATTCCACCTCACAAAAGACATCTTGCTGTCTGAGTAACTGGCAGCATCTCAGACTCGAGTCCTGTTCATTGAAAGAACTAGTTCAGCCCTAGCAGAGAAAGAATGGGTTCTCATCACCCTCAGGTTTGATCATAATAAATCTCCAAGGCCAGCTCTTCCCTGCAGTGCTGGGCAGGTGTGGAATTGGCACAGGTTTGGCACCGTTGACCTGTGTGCAGCTGTCAGGAGTGTTGGCTGCTGCCGGCCTGCCCCTGCCATCCCTGGGCACAGGGGACAGTGACAGCATGTGGGGACTGTCCTGGGCTGGCCTTCTCGCAGCTGTGCCATGTCCCAAATGGGAGGACAGCCATCTGACAGCTTGGGAATGGGGATGTGCTGCTGGGAGTGTGGGTCCATTGGGCCCGTGAGTGCAGTTTGTGGATAAGCATCTGTCTCCAGCTACCACACGGCACGTCAGGCTCAGAGACAGCCAGCAGGGCTCCCCTCCAGCCTTCCCAGTCAGCTCTTTTCTCTCACTGGTGTGGGTAGATTTGTGAGCTCCTGCCTTGCTGTGTTTGGGCTTGGCGACTGTCCCTGTGCTGGCTGGGAACCTGGGCTTTGGCAGCTGTTGTGCACTTTGCTGCACACACTTTTAGTGTCTTCTTGCAATGAGTTGCAACTAACTCCTTTAGTTGCTGGAGTTAATTGTGTTTGTTAATGATTTTTCAGCTTTCAAAACAAAAATCCTGTATTCATCTTAATACCTTGCTGTTGCTATGTAGGCAGTCCTTAGCACGTGTTTGTGCATGCAGGGATTTAATTAAAACCTTAATAACTAAATAATCACCACACAGTCTGGGCGTCTGTGAGATAGCACTGTGGGGACATTTCTTGAGTTCCTCAATTGCACACCACATTGCTATGTACTATTTTTGATACTGGGTAATCATACTCCAGCATTGCTGGTGAGGTGTATATAGATTACGAGGCAGCTGGAGCAGCCAGCCCAAGAGCAGTGCTTTGCTCAGGCACTGTTTGAGGCATTTCCTTTGATCATGCCACAGCTGGGAGACACTCACATGTCCTAGAGACCAAGACTAAAGTATTCACATTACGGTGCCTGAAGTGAGTTTCCTAAATAGAAGTGCCCTGATTACTTTTCCAGAGACACTGAACACAGAAAACTTATTTTTAAAGTTTTCATGCTTTGCAAAGCATCTCCGACGGTCTGGGTGGCAGTCAGTGTTCTGGGCATTGATTACTCCTGTAGGCTGGATGTTCAGCAGAGATGAGGCCTCTCCCCAGGTGCCCCTCTGCACTTCAGCTGCAGGGCAAATTCCCACTGGACTCCTGCTTTCACGTGGAAGCGTCCTCATCCGTCACATCCATTTCTGTGTTGGTGACAACTGCACATGCTGATCCCCTCATGGCTCAGGAAGGTGTCCCCTGTGGGCATTTGGGCCCAGGCAGCTGCTGTGGCCCAGCATGGGCTGAGCAGGCTCGGGGAGCACCAGGCACCGATGTCCTGCCCTGCAGCGATGGTGTGGGCTGCACCGGGGCACCAGGGCTGCTCCAGGGAACGGGGCTGTTCTGCCTTTGCCTGTGCTGGCAGCACAGCCATGACCCACTTCAGAGGTGGCACAGCCAGAGCCCCACGCCCTGCCTGTGTTTGTGTCCTGCTCTCTTGGCTGAGCATGGCCCAGAGACCTCAGCCCCACGGCTCAGCCCTCCCACGCCAGGGAGAGGGGCCACACCACGGCACACACAGCAAATACCTTTCTGTGTCTTTTCAGCACATGTCGCTAGAAAATAAAAAAACTGAGCAAGCATCTTGGTGTAAATGGACGTGAGGCAGGGACAGCCTTGGCAACTGCAGCATGGCTGTGGCTGCCACTTGTTGCTGTGAGCAAATGCCTCAGTGTGTGTCCTGCCCAGGGAGAGCCGTGTCCTGCCCCATGAGTTACCTCATCGCAGCTTGCTCTCCTCGGGACAGACTGACGGTAACAGATGTGTTCCACACCTGACCTCTGGTTTTCTATAGCTCCTGAGGACATTTTTAATTTAGAATTCTGCTCTTTCCTATAAAAGGTAAAGAAGATGTCAAGGTCTTGCTGTTCCCATTCCAAATGAAATGGGTTCATGTCCTGTTAATCAAGAAGTACAGCCACAGCATTTGTCATTTCCCTTTAAAGTAATGGGTGGTTGATACCTGTCATTTCTCAAGAAACTATATACCAGATTATGGTGTATTTATAGAAATCTCAATTGCTGGTAACTTGGCTGAAGCCAAGTTTAGGCATACCATTAGTAACACATAATGAAATGACCTAAGTGGAGGTAGATTTGGGAGGGGGAGGAAAAAGCTATTTGAGTTGGATAGCTTGAGGATGCTGTTTTACTATTAAAATTAAGCTTCTGACCCCTGGCACTGAAGTGATAAAAATGAATCTGCTATATTTCTCTTCTGCATTTAATCTTCTATATTGGAAAAGATAAAAAATCAAATCTCCTTCTCTCCCTTGTCTCTTTCTTTTCTAGGTACAGGACCTGTTTATGCTACAGACCCACTCCTATACATGTCCCTGTTAATACTGCATAAGCTTGTACATTTATTAGTAAACCACTGACGGACTGCTCCCTCCACTCCTCCTCAGCCAAACAGAAAGGAACCTATTTAATAACAAACAAAACCCCTGACAAAGAAATCCCTACAGTTTTAAAGATGGACAGAAAGAGACTGAAAGAAGCATGATAAATTCTACATGGGGGGAAAAACATATTTTTGGGGATGCCACAGAAAAGTAAACCACATAGAATAATGCATCTAGTTTCCAGACTCTATGGTGTAAAGCCCTGCTCTGTGCATGGCATTTATGATTTCTCTATTTTAATGTAATATTTTTTCTTTTCTAAACCTTTCCTCTGACTCTTCATTTTGCACGAACTGTTGAACAGTTATCTTTATGACAATATGTAAAGATGTTGGGTCAAACCCTTCCTAAGAAAGGAAATATTTTTAGTAGATTATGGTGTTTAGGGGTTTTTTTAATTTCCTTTTTCTTTTTTAATTAAATTATTTCTTTTGGAGACATTAAAAAGGTACATCTTACCATAATTAATATTCACTGTCAATAATATTTATTTTTAAATGAAGATTGGAAACAAGGTAAGACATTTGTTTATAAACTGTATTGTATATTGCTGAATAACAGTTGAATAAAAAGATTTTGAAATAAAGTTTTTACAGATGTGTGTGCCTTTCCCTGTGTCCTGAATGTCCCTGAGAAGGCTTGATGGCTGTGTGAGTTCCCTACCTTGTTACAGCACAGAGAGTTGAGGAAAGACACAGCACAAACAAAATAAAATTGAAATCATTTATTTTTCAGACACCCTCACCTAATGCCAAAGCCCTCACCTCAGACACCCTCACCTCAGACACCTTCACCTAATGCCACAGCAGAATGTGCAGGCAGCCAGTCACAGGCTGCAGCTGCCTTTTCCTTGGTGACACCAGTTACCTCTGGGCAGTCAGGGCAAGATCTGGTAGATGGACAGTGGGACAGTGTGTGGCATTCAATATAAATTGCTTTGGTTTGCCCCAGGCCTCTCTGAAAAAGGTGAATCAAGCAGTGGAAAATAAAAATAAATCATCCTGGAATGTTGTATTCCCTAGTTCCAAGATTTGTTTAAAATATATTCAGATTTTTTAAAATGCATAATTGTGTCACTTTTCTTATCCAGCTGAGCTTTCTCTAAAGAAGATTTTTTACAGTAATTAGAGCAGTTATTTTTTCTGTTCCAAAATGCTTGTTTTTCAAGTGAGCCAATAGGATGACTTGGTAAAGAAGCATGACCTTCGTTAGCTGAATTTAGTGAAGTACCTTGAAATTTCCTATGTCTGACTATGACTCTTATCCTGTCATTTGTGTGGCATTTTAGAGAGGAGCTTCCCTGTGGGAAAGGTGGAATGACAGCTCCAGTGGCAGCAGGAGCTGCCTGCAGGAGCTGCAGAGCAAACACAGGACATGCCACTGCCTCACCTCGTACCCGAGTCCTTTTCTAGAAGGAGGGCAGGAAGGGAGTGTAATTTTCTCAGATGGTCAGGATTTCCTTTTTCTAGGGCTGCCAGTGACAGCCAGGGATTTGTGCCACTTGCGCTCATTGGGTTTGAGACCAAGCAGATCTGTGTTTGATACGTCCTGCTACACTGGTAGTAAAAGCCTCTTGTACTGGGGCAAACTCACCGTGGGGATCCACAGGTGGTAAAATCTTTGCAGTAATGTTCATCCTATGCAGTAATGTTCATGCCAGCTGTAGGATCCTGTGGATTTGGGAACAACCCATAATCCTCCCACAAAAAGCCATACTGCTCTTTGGAAGAACTCGGAGGAGGTGGTCGTTGCGAGCCTGGAAGTGCATCAGAGCATGAGACACTGAAGATCACAGCCCTTGGCTTCCACGTGCACATGGGAGGGCTTCTAAACCTGGAAGAAAACAATAGGTGGGAAAAAGATTTGCATGTTGGACCACATCTAAACTAATACCAGCATTCCTGTCTGGGAATTTGCTCAAGGACAGTTACTCCAGCAGAGGTGTGCGTGGAGCCTGCAGTGTCAGCCGAGCTCTAACCCTTCAGCCAAGGGCTGGTCATGCAAGTGAAACATGCCTGTGTTTGCACTGGGGGTCCTCTGGCCAGCTCTTCATCGCTGCTGCTGTTTTCTCAAGGGCAGAGAATATTTCTCAGGGCCTCAACTTCCTTCTAAGGGAGAGAACTAAAATTTTTCCACGAGAGGAAGAAGAAAATCTGCCTGAATTGATGTAAACAAATAGCTGAGGCTTGAAGCAGTGAAGCATCTGTCTAGGAGTAGTTATGCTTCTATTTCAACTTCAGCCCCTACCCCAGCTGGCCTTCAAGTAAACAGGTATCTGCTTTGCTCTAATACTCTTGTTTCATCACTTAGCCAGTACACTGTATCTTGAATTACAGACTCTGTGGTTTGGAGGAAATATATCAATCATCTTGAGTTTGTCCTTCCCCTCCTTTTGTAGCCTGTTACCTGCAAAGGGATGGGGCAGCAAGTTTTGTGTGCAATGACAGGAGTAGAATTACCAAGGTCTTTTAGACTTTAATCACATTAAAGGTGAAAAAATATTAAATCTACAACTAAAAATAACTTTTTTTATCCTTTCTGAGATCAGAATTAAGTGTGCCACAGTAGGAATAACTATTCTTATATTCCAATTCACCATAAAGCCTCAGAAATACTAAACAATAACCTGAGGATTTGATGAAAAATCTCTTCTAGCAAAAGCAACAGGCATCTTTTCTTTCCAATGAAGACCTGTACACAGGCAGAGAGAATTCATTCCCAGCACACAGGATAACTTGAACAGGTGAGCAGATTGCCAAGACAAACTCACTTCACCTTCATTATATTTCTGCCTTTAAAAATGTGCAAAATGAGTCCTTCAGGTTTTGGGGCCATAGTTTCCACATTAGGGCCAGCTCTTTTTTCGCAAAATATAGAGCCTCTAATTGGCCCCATATTCCTGTAGTGCAGGGAAAATAAGTGGCTGAAGAGGAGACTGCAGCTTTCAGTACAGTATTTTGTCTTTAAAAAGCACTTAAAGGAATAAGAAACATTTTGAAGAAAAATTGTAAAGAATTTGGAGCCTTATTGCTTGTGAGTGTGTTGAGAACTTTTGCTAAAATATCTGTCCTTTGAGAGTGCTCTTTCTTCTGAAAAGGGCAACTGCCTCACTTCTGCTGATTGTATTTACAAAGGGCAAAGCGAGGTTTTGCCGTACCCTTAATGGACAGAGGCTAGTGGCAAATCTTGCTCTTTCATAAATCTCAGCATTCCTCGTGGTGTCTGCTGTCAGAATCGATTAGGAGTAAGTGCCTGTGCTGCAGAGCCATGGGAGGGTGGTGTGGTTCCTGCAGTGCCACACGGAGCCGGGCACAGAGTCCCCCAGCACCGCGGGTGGGGCGGGTGGTGCCCGGGGAGGCAGCCCCGGGTCCCTGCTCTGGGGACAGCACAGGCTCCTCGCACAGCCAGCAAGCAGGGAAACATGAGGGATGGCTTTTGGGGGCCAGAGCTGAGTCATCTGTAATATAATCATAAGGAAACACACATTTTTCCTGAGAGAAAATCAATAGAACTTTGCACTTTTCCTTGTAGTATTTCCAGTCTGCGCCATCAGCTGCAGCTCGCTCACAGTTATACTGCCATAAATTCACTGCGAGTTAATGGATTTCCACAAAAAAAGAATGGATTTACAGCAGTGTAACAGAGCTGGTGCTAGAGCCGTGCACATGTAAAAATACATGGAACAAAAGTAGTTTGATAGCACACAGGTGACCTTCAAAGTGCCAAGACCTAGTGAGTAAAAAACAAAATTACCTAGTTTGTGGTGTGCTCCTTTTCTGGCAAAGTTACTGAGGAAAATGGAGCCTGCAGTGCTGAAAGCCTCGCTGTGCGTGGCAAGAGGGCCAGACCCACTGAAGGGAAGATGGGCGAGTGAACAGCTTCACGCTGTGATGGAGAGTGCAAAAGACTGTCTGAACATGTCATTTGTCATTTCCTGCATAAAACATTTTGGAGCCTAGTCTTGCTTAGAATTAGTAAGTGAGTAAATAATGTGCTCCCAAAGTTGTGTGTCAAAACTAGGTTGGTTAATGTATGAGCTGCCTCTGTTGCATTTGTTACTCCACAGCAAATTTCATGCTTAGCCAGAGGCTGGCAAAGTTCATTTATTCATTATCCCCAAACTTTGGGCAGTTATTATTCAAGCTCGCCTAGTACATCTATTTAATAAGAAGAGAACAGAAAATTGATGGGATCAGAAATGTTAAAGTCTTAATTAATGCTTTTAGCAAAGACTGATTGGAGGGGGCTTGTTGTGAGAATATTAATGCGCAGCAAGCGCGTGTCTGGCTGGTGTCACTGGGCAGGGGGAGGGCTCTGCCAGCCCTGCCCAGGGAGCTCTGCCCTGCAGCCCCGTGAGCTCTGGGCCTGTGGGACACCACCTGCACCACCCCGGGGCTCTGGGCCTCCAGGTCAGGGAAAACCAGTGCTGCAAGCCATGGGAGAGCACAAAAATACCACTGTGTGTGAATTACTGCTGCTGATGGATAAAGAGAGCGTTTAAATGGTAAAATATCCACGTAGAGCAGAGCAAAGATGAGAGTTCTTTCTTTTCTTCTGTTTCTGGGCTTTTGTGGTGTTTCTGTGCAGTGCTGCAGATCCTGTGCTGCAATGGGGGCTCCCAGGCAGCCAGGGGCTTCACTGTGGGCAAGGGGGGACCGGGCTTGGGGTTTGTTCATGCAGGAGCAGCTACAATTATTCCACAGGAAAATTAACAGGGAACAAGATGAAGGCTTGAAGAATCCCAGCAAGGCAGGCCATGAGGAACCTCTGCATCAGCCTGTCCTGCCCCAGAGCAGCAGTAGCCGTGTGTGAAGGGATGGGGAGGAGGAAGGGAGGGCGGGGTGGGGGTTTGTTGCTGAGTTTAGACCATGTTTATAAAAGCCAGCAACCTCTGCTGAGTAGAGATGGATAATATTATGAATTAAGCCAGTCAGGGAAAATATGTTTCAGATCTGCAACAATGAGAATCCAAAATTTAGCACTCAGCAAGGTGGCTTTTTTTAAGGATCCGTGCTAATGCCAGTGAGTGGATTGAAATCTCCTATTTCTCCTCTGGTGACTGCCCGCCTTCTAATTTTAGCAATTATGGACATTCCAAGTAAAACACAGTTACATTAAGAGTTGAATCGAAGAGGACTGTGATGTAGAGTAAGTTAATGGATTTCCCTATTTGTTGCATATAGATTTCCTTTCCTGTTATTATTGAACTGTTTCTTAAATCTCATATGGAAAATCATCTGTAGTGTAATACAAACTAAATTACCAAGATCTTAATAAATAATTCAAAAATGTTGACAGTTCAATTGAAGATTATACTTTTCTAATAGGAAATTTTTGGGATTTACTCTGGGGAAGATGGGAAAGAAGGTGTTATTTTTTTTTTTATTACATGACCAGATCTGTCAAAAACTTTCATTTGTCTCTGTGTTAGTATTACCCTTGAAATAGAAAGCAACAGGTTAAGTCTTTGGGAGAATTATATAGGATGAAAAGACAGATGAGCACATAAAATAGGCTCTTATTTTTTGATTTTCTTGTCATTTTGCTTGGAAATCTGAAATAATTGATTTCTTTTAATAAACTAAAATAGGAATTCTTCATTACTAAATATTTTTCAGGCTTTTAAGTTGCTCTGACAATCCAGTGAGTATCATGACTCATTTTGGGTTTTAGGGTGTTCAACATAGTACCTAGACAGGTGTTGATATTTAGGCTGACAGTCAAAGTCAACTGTTTGGCAGAAAATTAGTAGCATATTTCTGATTTCCAAGTGTTGTGTTTTTATAATAGCTTTTAATTTCTTTCTTTTTTTCGACAGAGTCCATCTGTATTAACAGTCTATGTTAAACATGAGATTTAGCTCTAAATTCCCACGGCAGAGCCTCTTTTTAATGTCTGTGCTGTAATTTATTTACTTACTGTTCTGGAGGGTTGCATTTCAGTGTTTCCAGAGTTGTCAGAGTTGATCCAAGTGATGGACACCTGTCAGTATGTCACTAACCAAATGTCTTTGCAGTTTTACAGATGTGTCACCAGCCCCACAGGGAGAGTGTCTGTGCTCCTAGGCCGGGTGTGAGGAAGGTCGGTGCCAGGACTCTGACACCCTTTGGCTTTGCCTCATCCTTCCCTCACGAGAGCAGTGTGGTGGTGGCTGTGACACGGAGATGAGCAGCTTGGCCAGATCTTAGCCAAAGAACTGAGAACTAAATTCCCCCTTGGGAATTAATGTGCCCTCTCCTGGCATCAGGCAGCCCTGGGCTGGGGGTTAGTCTGTGCTCTGAGAATCAGGGAATTAGTTCTCTGGAGCTTATGGAGCATCACCAGCATGGTAGTGAGGACTTAATTTGTCTTTGTTTTCTGGACAACTCCAAAGCACTGAAAGCAGGATGGCAGGGGCTGTATTGCCAGGCCTCCAGAGCCATGGCCAGTGCAGCTCAGGAAAGCTCCTGCCCGGTGTCCCAGGGCACAGCTTAGCTTCACACTCTCTGGTCTGGCAGGACAGCCACTGCTGCTGCCACTGCTCTGAGCAGGCAGGGACAGTGGGAGCACAAGGAAAAGCCACCCATCACTTCCTGAAGGGACCCTCAAGTGCCTCAAGATTTAAAAGCCTGTTTTCCCTAGATAAAGTAATCCTGTGTCTGTGGCAAGAATTAGGATGCTGCTGAAACTACCCCCAGTGCTATACTGAATTACAGTGCCCTGGGAAGCCAGCAGTGCCTACCCAGTGTGCCTCACTCTGAGGGAGCCAAGCAGTGCGTGAGCTCCAGAGCTGCACTTGCTTGGGAATGTTGATAAACCTTCGGACAAAGACACAGTGTGCACATCTAAATCCAAGTTAGGCCAAGGAATAACTGTACTGAGTGATGATCTAGCCTGAACCATGTCTGTCAGTGATACCTGTTACCCTGAGGGGAATGCAGCACTTGACAAGTGCACAAGAGAAGCTAAAGGTAACTAAATCAAATGAGACAATGAAAATTTACAGTTTGATTAAGGAAACATCAGTTACTTTATGGTCTTTACCAAATACACTCGTGTTTGTTATTCATTTATGCTAATCCAGTGTAAGACAGTAAAAATACAATCATTCAGTGCTACAAATAATGATAATAGTGTAATCCATTTACAGAGGGCCTGGATATAATTTCAACTTTTATAGTATAGTGGTATGAAAGTCTCAAGTTAGTTAAATGCACAGCAAGGTGCTAATTGCAATCCTGGTTAGAATGAACCTCCATTTATGGTTAAGTCACTGATAATGACTTTGCACCCAAGCTAGCCAAGAACCATGCAGCCAGACTCCTTATGACATCCTTTAATAATTAATAATCCTGGCATTTCAGTCTCTAGAGAAGCAAGCAGGATTTGACAAGACAGGAAGACCAAAACTGAGTACCTACCAGGGCTTTGATCCTGGGGGATCTGTTGGTATGGCCACCTTGCAGTTCCCCAGTACTAGGGAGAAACAGAAGGTGGGCCCTGCCCCCAGGGCCGGGGGCTCCAGCCCCAGCACAGAGCAGTCAGCAACCACTCCTGTCAGAACAGGAGCTGTAACATGGCCGAATAACAAGACTGAATAAAAAGAACTAAATCCAGCTTGCCACAGTGTCAAATGCGAGTAGTTGAACTTTATGCAATATTTTTTAAGAACATAAACTCCCTTTATGAACCTGAGTTAATTATTTTATGACCAGAGAGGTCTTACACTATTTATGCTAGACTAAAGCATTCCACTAAAGAAAACCATCTCAAAAGCTAATGCAAGGAGCTTTGCTGGGTTCAGAAAGTGTTTGTCAACCTGCTTGTAAATGTGCATGGAAAACTCAACCCAGTTTAGGCTCATTACCCTGGGTAATTCAAACCTTGCCACAGCAGGGTTTTTGGAGCAGAGCAGCACCAGAGAAAGCCCTGCTCACGTTCAGGACCGTGAGAATGCCATGTGTTCACCCAGCACGTTTCCCTTCATTCAGTGCTCATCTGTTGCTGCTGGCATTTACAGGGCTTAGGAAAAACATCCGTCCAGTTTGTTGTTTACAGCNGACCATTTACCCGGGGAAACAATCTCAGCTGCTCGGGCTCAGACACCCGTGCTCCACGGCCTGCACGGGGAATGTGCTCAGCAAGTTCTGCGGTCACGCTGAAGCCATTTATTTTTATTTTAGCAACACTTAGCATTCCCAAAACAGCCGGATGGAGCTCAAGGACACAGGTAAATAAGCAGGAGCAGCATGATTTGACACAGTTCAAAGTTTCTCTCTAAAACAAGCTTTTCTCGATGGAAAAAAAGGGGGTGTGTTTTTTCTTCACGTGCTGAACCAAGAAGCAAAATGAGGTGTTTTCCCAACTAAACGAACTGATAACGGGTTTTGTCATGCATCCCTGGCTAATTGAGGTGTGATGAAGTGCATAATTCCAAAGCTATCTAGCCTGAAGGCTTAAAGGAAAGCTTAACTCTGCCTGCAAAGCAGAGTGGAGATAGCTGGTGTGACAACTGCCTATCAGGAGGCTGCAGGCTTTCAAACCAGCCTGACACAGGGGCACTATCTGATTGCAGCTCGAATCCTGCCCACAGTCCTGCTGCTGGGTTCAGCAGTTACTCGATGGCCAATAAGGCATTAAAGAGTCACAATGCACAGCTTATTTCAGGAGGAAATATTTTAACAGCACAGGTGACTGTCATGCATGCATTAAGAAAACCAGGACACAGCATACCAAATTAAGTTCAGCTACAGTAAAATAATTGTAACAGAGCAATGCTGACCCCCAACTACTGAATGGTGAGACCTGGCTTTTGCTGCACAGCTGAGATTAGGTTTTTCTGTTTTGTTTTCCTCCCTGTCTCCTTGCATATATAAATCATATATATAGAGTATATATTCACAGAAATATAGCATATATTTACTATTCAGATGTTTGAGATAAAACTTCAATATTTTAGAGAAAGAAGTGTCCTTCAAGCTCAGCAGCACAAACTACAGTCTCACAGAAATACAAACTGCAAGAGGAAAATAGCTCCTGCTGTGGAACTCTTTCACTTTGTTAGATTGCAATATATTTTCTTATTTTTCATGTGCCTGGTTTGTGTGACCCTGCTAGTATGTAAAAATGGTTGTTGACAGTTTCTTTGTTTTGGTTGTATTATAATGTAATTTATGGGATGCTGAAAGTCTGCAAGTACTTGTACTTGACTGACATTTCTCTGAGAGTCAAAAGATTGTTCTGTATACTTGACTGAGATTAAAATGAGTAGCCTGCATATAGCTGTATCCTGCTTTGAAAGTGCAGGATTGGAAGGCTTCCATTAAATTGTTATTTTCAGTTATTATTAGCTCCTAAATCAGTTAATATAATTCCTTTCCCATAATGAATGCACAGCACTGTAAGCCTAAATGCCATATTTTCTATTGATCTATTTCCACAACCTGTTTAGTGAAATAATTAAAATGATTTACAAGGCTGACCCAATATCTTAGTGGTTTAGTAAATCACGCTGCCATGTGGGAGGGCTCAGCTGGTTTTAAAGCACAGCTCGTGGCAGCAGCAGGACCTGGGAGCGGAGCTGTTGTGCCGCACCTGGAGACGCGCGGGGCTCTGGAAACGCCTCCTCCAACACTCGGGGAGAACGAGGGCTCCAGCTGCTTTGCTCAGTCATCACCTCTGGCCAAAGATGGGGAATTTCTTGGTGCTACCCAGAGAGATCAGAATCTGAGCTGCAAGGAATGTATCTACACTGGCAAATGGAACATCCCCGTTTTCTACCCCCAGAACTGACTCTGTATATCTGTGTGGATGCCAAAAATGTCTCAGCCGTGGAGTTTGGTATTTTTACATACAAGACAATGAGGGAAATTATTATTTCCACCTTCTTTTTTTTTTGTTTTAATTCATAAGAAGAGGACAACACACAACATACAACATCTGTGTTTAAATGCCAGGGTTATGGAAGGGCTTAGTATGATTCAGTAGTGTCAAGACAAAGACACACTAAGGCATGCCCCACAGTCCCTTAAAATCCCTGGAAGTCACTCCTCAGGTGATAGGGAGGGTTTCATTAAGATGATCTCCTTGGCACAGGAGCCCCTCCTGTAATGACATGAGCTCTCCTGACTCCTCCATGTCTCCCACAGCTCACACAGGCAAACACATAGGGCTGATGCTGGTAGGACCTCCAGGATATTCCAGTGTTTGTTCCCAGCTCACCTCCTAGTGTTAAGGAAACACTGAGAGCCATTGGAGCAGGGGCAGAAGCATACTACAGCAGAGCCTGGGAGGAAACACAGCAGCCAGGCTGTGTAGCAAGAGTGCCAAGAGCCAACTAAAAGTACCATTATCAAAAGTGGGTAACAACTCTCTTTCTCATATAGAGTGTGGATTTTGACAGCTGCAGTCTGGAACAAAAAGGATCGAGGTGACTTCTGTGGCATCAGGGCAATGGCTGTAAAACAAGGAGTGTGCAGCCAGGGCCAGCCCTCGTGGGGTCCTTCAGGGTCCTGCCCAGGCCAGCAATGCTGGGAGGACATCCTTTACACATGTGTGGGCAGGAAGGACACAGACCTCCATCCTGGAAAGACAAAGCCCATAACTCTGAAATCAGTCAGCTTTGAGACACCACTTATAATGCCTCTACTTGCAATCCCTGAGCAAGCCTCGACCTTGCTTTCAGCATGTAGTAAATTTTTTTTTTAGTTCTATTATTTTGCATAATTACAAAAAGAAAAGGAAAAACATCCTATAAAAAAAACTTTTAAATTTGAAGACAGTTGCTGGATGCACTTTGCAGATGTCATTATCTTCCTTCCCTGACCCTGACCCACAACCATTTCTATTTTGCTTTAAATGGACCTGTAATTTCACAATATGTATTCAGCTGGAACTATTCTTTTTGTTAAAAAAACTTTACCCTTGTGCTGACTGCTCCAGGCTCTGAAAAGAAACACTTCTACCTTGTGACTGTTCCAAAATGTAGGTCTGAAATTGAAAAAAAAGAAGTGTTGGTAAATGGGCTGTAATCATAATGAAGGGCAAGTGAATATTCCTTCTCTAAGGCAGAAGAAAATAAAGGGAATCTGCTTTGCTTCTGCTGCCTCAATGCTGATAATTTACAGATCAGAGGGGTTTTTTTAGAAAGAAGCCTGCTGTGCTGCAGTGTGTGTTTCAGTGCTGAAACAACCCGTAGTCAAGCCCTTAATGCCACACTTGGACATGTAAATCAGGGCCTCGTTTCATGTCCCCAGCAGCACCTGGTGTTGCCAGCAGTGGAGGGCCCTGGCAGACACCACCACGGGCACCAGCAGCTCTGGACTCAGCACAGGCCAGTGTGCACTGGGAGCAGCGTGTCTGTCCTCAGCTGTGCACCTGAGAGCTGCAGGGATGTTACATGAGAGCTCAGTGCCTGTGACAAACAGCACTGAAGTGATGCAAGGCTCAAAAATGACCTCAGAGAGAGACAGTAACACACAAACACCCACCTCCTGAGTGCACAGCTGGGTCACAGCCCCCTCACTGCCCTCTGCCCGAGGAGAATATCTCCCCCACTCCAGTGTCTGCCTGGCCTCAGAGTTTTCTTCCAGAGCATGACAAACACAAACCAGAAGGAGCTGGGCAGCTCTGTAGCCAGTATGTGCCACACAGCTAAAGCTGACGGGGTCCTGAGCAGTGACTTGCTCACTGCCCCAAGCCTGCATGGCACACACAGCTCTGTTGGTGACTACCAGCTCTGCTGAAGATTACCAGCTTTATTGGTGATTACCAGTGTGCTTTTACATACACGTCTGTCCTTTCCTGCCGCTCCTCTGTAGACTTGCCAGAGCATCCATCCTTGAGGTTGCTGTAGTGCCAAATAACTGCTGTTCTTTCTGTAGTGGGATCCACCCCTGCAGCACTCCTCATTTCACACTCACGTAACTCTCCGAAATCCTTTAAACCACAGCAACACAGAGTGACTTGAGCTACCTGCTAACTAGGGCTCTGTACTTACTGAGCTGTGGCAAAGCCAAGGAGCCCCTGGCAGCTGTCTGCAAGTGTGCTTCAGGTCAGGTATAAGCCTGTGATTAGTTAATTCTGTTTAGAGAATGTACTTAAATTAAACATTTTCTCTCTCCCATTTTCACATGCTGTTCTGTTTTTAACAAGTATAAGGTGCTTAATAATCTCTACCACCTGAAATAATCACTGGCAGGATGAAAGCTCTCCCCCTCCCACCCTTGCCATTTCGTCCCACTGCAAAATGTATAAATTAATCCCATGATAAAATTAACATATATTGCTGAGGCAAATTAACTGGCATCTCCATGTATATCTATTAGCTTCCAGCATTTCCTGAGAGGGCTTTCATTTAATTATCAGCCTGACAGCCTAACTCACTCCCGAACTGCAGCCACATTTATTACTTTTATCTCCTTGGACACCTGCCTCTCTCCATCATTTATCAGATTTCTACTGAAGAGAGGGACAGAATATTTTCTATTGCACCAGGTTATTGTTTCTTTAAAAGGTACTTACTAGAGCACTGACCTCAAACAGGGGGTTGTTTTGGTTAGCTTTGGATGGGCTTTTTTCTTTTTCAATTATCAAAGGACTGCTGCAGCGTTAACCCCCTCACTGCCCCACCACACTCCGGCAGCTCTGAAGAAATGGGATTACAGACAGGGAGCTGAAAGCCTCATCGCCAGCTCTGTGCGAGCAGCTGACCACTGCTCATAAGGACCCTGCCTGCAGTGGGAGTCCAAGCCCTCAGATGCTGTGACTGATTTTCACACTCCCATGGATGAAAACTTCAAGTGGAAAAGCTCAGAGAGTCCTGAGCACAGCTCAATGCCCTCCACTGAAGTCCAGTGAGGGGAATTTAGCTGAATTCCTATTGATGGTTTGGGTCACACTTTATACAGTCACTGATGCCTCTATAATTGGTTGATAAAATGCCAATGTAGATTCAAGGAACATTATCAAAGTAATGCTGCCTCCATGCATTACCAGCATGGTCCAGGCAGCGTTATGGGTTAGCAGTACTCTATGTGAGTATGTACCGCTCCGTAACAGCTGGGAATCACAGCCCTGCTCTCAGATTGCCTCAGGCGGCAGCTCAGGACCCTGCTGGTTCAGGTGCTGACTATGGCAATGGGGCTCATTCAGACCAGTTTCAACAGACAAATAGTTCCCACTTGTTTTTCTCTGGGTCACACTACCTGAGACACGCAGGTCCCCTGCGCAGGACTCTCATGAGCTGGCGTGTTGTGACAGACGTTCAAACCAGCAGGACTGAAGCTGAGTGCTGCAGAGGAGCTCCTCCCATGTGTACTCAGCAACTGCATCCTTTGGAGGGACACAAGAAGATTTGCTGTGTTAAAAGGAATGGCTCACTCCTGACAGCCTCAGCATGCCACTTCCAAAGAGTCTGGCAGGAAAAGGGCTTTGCTGAGAGCGACGCTTTTGAGAAGGATGCCTCATTACAGAGGAAAAATGAGAAATTTGTATCTGTTCAACTAATGAACCTTCTCAACTTTCCTGGGATTTCACACCAGTTGTAACTCCAGGCACGGTGGCTGTTTGGCAGGAAGCACCCGCTGGCTGGGAGCTGTGCAGGAGGTGGCTGTGCTGCAGACACTGCCCAGCGTGGCTGGAGCCTCCTGCTCCCTCATGGGTTGGGGTGTCAGAGGCAGTGCCCACAGTCCCAGCCAGAGCCCCCTGGCCTGCAGGGTGCCCTCCCCTGCCTCTGACCTGAGCACCTGTTGGGAAACACAGCAAAAGATGCTTCAGTGACACTCAAATTATTTTAACATACACCTTTTATTTTCAATACACCTGTATTATTTTCAAATTTTAATGAATTATGTTAATTTTATGTAATTTAACCAAAACCAAATGAAATACATTAAACTAGTCAAGCTTCTATAACACCAATGACTATTATTACTTTCTAATTTATTATTCTTAATCCTCATTTTTGCATCATACATCCCTATCACACACGAGCCAATGTTAATTAAGTTTTAAAACAGAATATTCAACAAGATCTAAATAAGACTCATAGCATAACAAAAGTAATGACTGTGAGACAGACTGTCATGGAATAATACATGAATGCTGAATGCTGGTATTAATTAGTAAATACAAGCTGTTCAGGAGCAGAAGTGGTGCCTGTCATGCTGATGTGTGTTTGGATCATACGTGATCCCAGCATGCAGGGAAGCCAAATGTCAGCTGCCAAAGCCTCAGCTTTTCTGACTGCTCGTTACTGTTTTGGGGAGGGAGTGTTGCTATTTTAGTGCTGCTCTGAGAGGCAAGGCTGGGTACTTGTAGTTTGCAGTAGTTATCTCCAGGTATTCTAGGGTTGCCCATATTTTAAATATTTTAAGACGGATATAGCTTCTTATTTTGACATAAGAATATATTGGAGTTTAAAAAGTGGCCTCCTTGTGGTGAATTGATTTCCTTCAAAATCCTCTTTTTCCTGATACTGTGATGCAGAAGAGGTTGGTGTATGTGGGAACTGGAGTCCTGTATACTAAACCCAGCTGCAAACAGGAACATTTCTTCCAAAAGAGGATGCAATTTGTAAACTTTTTAAAATTTATTTTTTACTCTGAAATAGTGAGCTGAATTCCAACAGCACTGTACAGACAGTCTCAGGCTGCCCTCTAGTGGGAGCAGCAGTGGGGACAGGGCACCGCCTGCCAAAAACCTGCCTTGTTTCAGTTTTTTTAAAACCCAGCTATTAAATCATTGGGGTTTTCTGAAAACATTTTTGAATTATTATTTGCTTCTGGTTTCTGTGCCACTGAGATCTATTTGGACTATGCTTCTGAACGCTTTCTTATTTCTGCCAGGCACAGACAAGCCAGTCTTTTGTCTGTGCCCTGAAGCGGCAGCTGTGACTTGAGATGAGAAGGAGCCAGGACTGCAAAGAAATAATGAACCTTCAGCAGGGGAGGACAGTTTATCAGCCTGGGGTGGGGGCAGAACACAATGACAAGATATGAGTTAAGGGCGAGCTGATAAAGCAGAAAAATGAATGGAAAAATATATGGACAAGAAACATTTGAGGGTAACATGGTACTTCAAAAGATGCTGCTCATCAGTCAGCCACAGCAATCTAAAATCAGTCAACCTAGTCCCTAATGCAAGAGTTTGGGCTCACACACACAAATATTGCAAACCTTCCTCTGGCAAACCTACACTGACAGGAGATGAAAATTTGGGCTACTCATGTCAATCACTCCATGTACCCACCGAGCTAGACAGCAGATTTAACCCTGCCCACCCACCACCGCCCCCAGACATAACCCTTTCCTAGACAGGTTTTTCCAGGGAACCCTGAGTACTGACTCCCTGGAAAGGTCCTGGCTGCACAGCCAGTGCTGGGGAGGAACAGGTGTGCTGGGTGTGGTCAGCTAAGGGGCCCTAAAACTGCTGGCACGGAGCTTCCTCCAGGGCCAAAGGAGATGTCAGGAGCAGGATGCCAAGGCCAGGTGCAGGCAGTAGCTGGTGGGATGGTGGCAGGGCTGACACAGACTGAATGGATGCTGCCTCAGCACAGCCATGGGGAGGGGGTGGGAACTGTATTATCTGGGTAGAGGAAATCACATCAGAGGGTTTTAAATGGAAATTCTTTTCACCAGTACAGATGTCCCTAGGGACCAAATTCAACTGCTAATACAATTTGGCCAAGAGGAATAAACTATATTGATCTTGAGAGCTCAAATGCTTGCTGAGACAGTCCTTCTAGAGAATTACAGTATTTATTTCCTGCATCACTGACAGTCAGCAAAAGTATAACAGTGATTACAGCCCAGAGACTTTTTGCACACACTGGTTAACTTCACGCTCATCTCTCGCTTCAGTTCATAATTACTCTTTTTTAAAAAATCACTGATCTGCTATTCTTGTGTCACACAAATATCTTTAGTTACTGTCTTTGGTCACTTCACATCTCAAGTTTTAGCTTTCTGTGGCTATCACTATAAAGCTCATTCTGTAATTGCTCCACAGCCACCCAGCTCTCCCAGGTCACTGCTGTTCCCCAGCCTGGCCGGCACACAGGTTCTCGCCCATCCCTGCAGCTCAGCAGCCCCAACAGGTACAGCAATATCCTCCCCTAGGGCACACAGCTACATTGTGTCCATGGAAGGGGTTTGCATGGGTGCATGTGGGATGTTAGTATTTTTGGAGAGCAATAAGTAAAGCCACATAGATTTAGTTGGGTAAGAAACGCCAATATTGGCACCTATAACATGATATTAATAATATATATCAGGGAATTTTATCACTACGAACCTATTCCAAGGTGATTTACTTGAAGTAAAAAGCTTCAAAACTCTAAGACACTAAGACAGGGTGCTGCACATCCTAAAACATGCATTACAGTTATTTTGTTGGCATATTTCACATCACTTTATATTCACATCTTACCCATCTTTCCTCATTTCTCTGAGCCTTCTTTTTCTTATCTACAAACTGCCTTTGCCTATCCTGTGGTTACTCAGTTTCTTCACCTATTCTTTTTCATGTTTATTTGATGTGAGTCTCGACTCTGACGCAGAGCCTTCTTGCTGGGACACACACTAACACGCTGATCTCACTCCCTCAGACATTATATCAGAAGATAAATTGGGGAATGAAGATGTAGCACTGCTGAAAGAGACTGGTTTCCCCAGGCACCAGTTTAGCCCGGATCATTGGATTTACAACACCAGCACCGCCAACACTGATTTGACTATTAATCCCTGAAGTGCCCTAAGAATTGCAGCATAAATCCAGTGAAGGAGCACTCATATGGCCCTAAAGACCCATAGCGCTTATCCTGGTACTCCATTCATGAAAATTGATCTTCTCATAGTAGCAATGACAACTCAAGGAGTCCATGCTTTGTAAAACCAAGAGATCCACTTGCTGTGGTAATGTACTTAACTGCCAGGAGGTCTGTGATACAAACCAGCTGCTGTTCATGCTTAATACTCTGCAGAGACCGGCCCTTTCTCCTTTACACACATCCAGAGAGATCTACTACTTCATTCCCTGTTAGGGATCACTTTAGTACCTTTGTGCCCCACAGCAGCACTCAACAAAATCATCATGTTTCCTATACCCTGCCTCAGTAACTCCCTCCCCAAGTATCCTTTACCAAGCAGTGCTTAATTATCTGCTAAGCCAATATCGCCATGTGACAAGAATATAAATCTCTTCTGTATTTGGAGAGCAATCATGCCTGAGCAGAGGACTGCAGGAGCTGGGACTGGGCTGGCAAGGAAAAGGAATTGGCCACTCTGGTTTCAAGATACTTCTGTGTTGTAAGTGAGCAGGACTTTGGCCTGTCCCAGGAGGAAAGAGGCCCTGATGTGTCAGAGCATGTAAACCTCACAGTGAGTGGCATCTTCCTATGTCTTGACCTTGACTGCTAGAAACGTGAGGGCTGATTTTAACCAAAGCTCTCACTGGTGAGATGTGGATCTGCTGGATGTGCAGTTCCAGGCAGAGATCAGACACACTGCTACCTGCTGAGAACAGAGCCAGGCACTGCCTGCAGCAGCAGCCAGGGCTGCGGCTGGAGAGGCCCTGTAGGACTGGATGGGACTAGGAAAAATCTTCTCTCTCCTACCAAGGTAAGTGGGATAGCAGGAACTTTGGTAAGGGCAGAGAGGACCTGCTCCTGCCATGGCCCCCGGAGCCTGGGCGGTGGCTGGCTCCAGTACCACATTTGTAAATCCTGGGAGAGGTTTCCAGAAGAAATGTGGCAACAAAAGTGGGAGATGAGCAGACTGCAGGATGGAAAGGTGGAAATGTCTATGCCAGCGTCTGTGGTAGGAGTGACTGCAGGATGAGAGAGAAGTGAGGATTGACGTGGCCAGGCTGCCCATCACGAGTGCCCAGACTCTGCTGTTAGGATGGGAAGGACGCTAACACGTCAGTACTCCAACAACAGACCTGTGTGCTCTGCGTGTCCATGGCCGCGCTCCAGTGGTGGGTGACTACAGAAAATGAGGTGGCCTGTGTTACAGAAGGTGTGACTGACAGGGCTTTTTAAAAAGAAATTCCCCCATGAGAGAAAATGAAATATTTGCTGCTCAGTGTCTCCCAGCTGAGAGAATTTACTCCTACAAGAGCAGTAAATAAAACCCAGATAAATGCAGCAGCTCCCTCACGGGAGCCCGCCGGGTTCCGCGGGCGGCGGCGCCGCCTTGTGGCCAGCCCGGGGAGCGCCGCTGTGCGCAGGCGCGCCCGACACGTCATCGCCCCACGCCGGCTGCGCCGCGNGGGTGGGTGCCGGTGGGCGAGGGAGGAGGAGGGATACAGGGTGGGCGATGCGGGGCGAGGGATGGAGGGTGAGGGATGGGGATGAGCGCCCGCCCCGTCTGACCGTGCGCCGCCGTGCCTTGCAGGGCAGCTGTACCGCCGGCTGCCGCCCGAGGAGAGCGGGGAGCTGCGCCTGCAGGTACGGACCGGCCCCGGCCCGCAGGGCCCCGGAACGCCATGCCGGGCGTTACCTGGCGATTCCCACTCCTGCACGGTCCTTTAAACCCCGTTAGGCACCGAAGGGCCGGGGGTGGGTTGGATCCCCGGTTTCCCCTGTAAATCCCTCTCGGAACTCGCCGTTTCAGACGAAATGCCAAAAAAGGGCTTTTCCTCCAAAACGTGAGTCCGACACCGGGCCGGACCTGAGGGCCGGGCTGTGCCCGCGCTCGGCCCTGCACGCAGGGCCTTCAGCATGGGAGCATCTCCCTCCCCTGGCGCTGACGGGAAGATCTCCCATTCCCATCGAGATTTTGCCGACTTGATAAAACCACTAGTCAGCAGCAAGTTTTAATTTAATTAAAACGTACTACTTTAAAGTGTCCTTTCACATGTCTTTAGCCCCAGGGCTCAGAAAAAGCCAAGAGTTTTGTACATGCCTTCCTGAAGCGTAGCATGCCCACAATGAAAGATGAAGCTATCCAGGATATGTTAACTCGGAAAGCTGTAGTTCTTGAGCATTATACCCCAAAAAAGACCAAGCAAAAGAGGAAGAAGACAAAAGGTTTTACTGCCAAGCAGAGGCGAGAGCTGCGTCTGTTTGAAATTGAACCTGAACAGCAAAGGTAAGACCTTGAATGTCTTCTTTGTGTAGTAAAGTGGAAACACATCAAGAGTATATAAAAGCAGCAGCAAATGCATGTGGATAGGAAGCCTTCAGTATGTAAAGTCAGTCTGAAACACTACTTGTGGCAGTTCACCATGACAAAAGAGCTCTCTTGTCTGTATAGGTGCAAGATTCATTTCTGTTCATTTCATTTTGTGTGCCTAAATATGACAAGAAATCAAACCCAAACACAATGCTCTCTGATTTCGGTTTTCACAGCTGGACTGTCTGTGACTGGAGAGTCAAAATGCTGCATAAGGTCCCTTGAATTGATCATGTTGAATGAAGCTTTGCTAACAGAGTAAGCAGGGAGATAAAAGAGTAGGAAAAAACCTAGAAATCTCTTCAGTCTTAGCCTGATTCTCTAAAACACATGACTGTTTTGGGTTGGTAGAGAGGAGCATACTTTGTGCTTGTTTTACAAAGTAAACCATCTGTTTGGAGTGGGTCACTGTGCAGGGTAACCTAAGGTTATGTAACTTTCAGAGGTCAGTCTTAACTCTGTGGAAATACAGACTACTCCAGTAATCAACCAATGGCATTTTTAATAACTGAGTTTTGTATAATACTTTTTATCTTTTCTTACTGCAGATATGCCATCTTCCTCCCACTCCATGAGCTCTGGAAACAGTACATCAGAGACCTGTGCCATGGACTCAAGCCTGATGCGTACGTTGACAAATTTTAAATTTAGTCTGGGCTTTATACAGTAGATACTTCCAGTTTTACTGAGTTACTGCTTGAAACTCTGTAGTTAATTGATAAGTACTATTTCTGTAAGCTTTGACCATGATTACAATAGTCATGGTCACATTTTGTAAACCTGACAGTTCACGTGATTTTTTTCCCTCCTCTTTGATCCCGTTCTCTTCTTCAAGGCAACCCCATATGATTCAGGGCAAGCTGCTAAAAGCTGATCTCCATGGAGCCATTGTTACAGGTATTCTGTTTGTTTGCTTGTGTAACATCATCTGAAAAGTAGTGCTTAACTTCACTTACATAGTTCAGGTGCTTATTTCTAAATTCCTTTCAGTATCATTAACTCTGGAATCACATAGTTGAGATCATATTTCTCTCCTTAAAATGCTAATTGCTTTACAACTACTCTTGAAAATCATGTTGTTGGTTGCAAAGGTTAACTACACATTTTACCAGTGATTACTGTAACTGCATTATTTCAAAATATTGCAAAATATTTTTTAAAATCATGAGGCAACAGGAGAAGAGCAAATAAACTCCATCTGAAATTTTCTAATACATACTTCTGTTCTTTCAGTTACAAAATCAAAGTGCCCCTCTTATGTTGGGATAACAGGAATCATTCTACAGGAATTTAAACACATCTTCAAAATTATCACTAAAGAGGACAAGTTAAAAGGTATGTAACTTTTTTATAGGGTTTTTTTCACTTCTTTTCATTACTTGAATCATAAAAAAAATTTTAAACACACTCTTCATGTTGCACCTCTGAGTACATTGGTTTATATCAGTGCTTTTGGCTCTTTGCATAGAGTGGCAGAAGTCACCACCCAACAGCCCAATACCTTACCAAAACCACATCTCATTAGAAATGAGCAGTTTTAAAAAAGTGCAACACTTAACTTTATGCTCCTGTAAGAGGACTAATTTTGGTAATTCCAGTTAAATTTGGAGGCTTGGGTTATTTTTCTTCTCTTGATAAAGTATAAAAACCTTGAAATGTGTCAAGGCTCAAATCTACAGATGAATAATGTCCCCTGGTATGTCAGTGTGTTTCCATAACAAGGATTTACATTAGCCCACTTTAGTCAGTTTGTGTCTTTTTGCATTTTCAGTTGTTCCCAAACTTAACAACGTGTTTAGCTTGGAGCTTGATGGATTCATATCATACATCTATGGAAGCAAGTTCCTGCTCAGAGCAAGTGAGCGATCTGCAAAAAAATTCAAGTTGAAAGGAACTATTGACCTATGATTTAATGGAAAGTTAGAAGCAGTCACAGAAATGTCTGCTGTTTTCCTGCAGTTCAAAGAGCAGGTTTTCTGGCAGATAGAAAAAGTAACAGCCATGTGAAATATTTATAAAACATTTCTTCTTACTGAAGAATGAGCAGTATCTGCTGTCTTTAAGCAGTCTCTCAGACTGTTGAAATTGGTTGTATCTGTTTTGTTATTTGTATGTAATATTCTGGCTTTTATTAAAGTTATATGATTAGTATTAATTACCTGACTTCTGTTTCAGTGTATAATTGTAAATTTGTACAGTGAAAATTACATTTTGTGACTCTTTAATAAATGTTACTGTTGCCTTCTGTATAAATTGGGCTGTAGCTGCCTGTATGTGCTGGCAGTGAGACTGCAGGTGCTGACAGCTGCTCTTTACAGTCAATGTGCCTCGGCCAATATCAGCATCTTTGCCTGCTGCAAGCACGTGCAAGCAAATTGTTTCAGCTGACAGGTTTTACCCTGAGTGTCTCCTTCCCTGGGGTTGATACTGTTACAGATACCAGGCGTGTGTAATGTAACCGTACCAGGGGTGTCCTGCAGCCCTGCAAGCCGTCTGCCCCCCAGTGCTCACTAACTCCCTGCTACTTTCAGATTAAATCAGGTATGTCTGTATCACTAAATACATTTTATCATGGCAGAGTGCAGGGAACACATCAGAGGGAAGCACTTGAAGCTAGAAATTCACAGATGGAAGTGACCCCCATTCAAACTTGTATTTCAATTGTCCACAGAATTGCCTTATGAATGTTTAACCTCTGTCCACAGAGCTATTGTGCTTCATATATCCTCAGCCCCTTTTATGTTTTTTACTTTATACTTCATTTTTGATTGCCCAGATTACAATCTCTCATTGATTAGGCAGGTTTGACATGTTTGGGAGGTGGAAGTGACCCCTGTATATAGATCGCTTAACATTTTTCTGTTATAAAAGTGCTTCTATGGTGGTTTTGTTACAAGCGTAATTTTCAGAAGCTTTTAATCAATTTCAATATCAAATGAAAGACTTGTACCTAGGAAAAGTTTTTCCCTGTCACCGTTGAAACATTTGTAGCCAACCAGGGTCATTTCTTTAAATAGAGCACAGCTGTTCCTCACGTAATCTCACCCCAAAGCCGAGTAACGGGTTGGGAGGGCAGTCAGAGCTCTTCCCTGCACTGCAGGGCACAGGAGCCAGGAGAGAGCCAGAGCTCGTCACCACCTCCATCCCCAGTCCTACACAAACACTTAACTGGCCTCCAAAGCTCCCACTTGGTGCAGAAATAAAAATCTTTGTTGCAATTATATGAAGTATTGCCCTTGAGATGGGGAAAACTGTGTTTTTGCTAGAGATAGATATTTTATATGGGGAAGTAGTCATTTCACACCAATGAGAATTTTTATCTGTGAAGTAAGAACAACATGTGTTAAAGTTGTTAGACATAAGTTATTATTCAATCTTGCACCCATTACTCCTTTCAACATTCTCTAAAATTAAATCTCTCGGTTTCCTGCAAGAGGTCAGAAGGAATAACAAAGCTGTAAAAACCATAAATCATAGCAGAAACTTTCCTTTCAGGACAATGACCTAGTTTTAATTTTGCTCATAGCCTTCAGTGTAACATCTAATTAAGACATCTGTTAAATGCCTATAATATTAAATTAATAGGGGGAAGCTAATAGAACTTTATTGGCATAGTCCAGTTAATTAACATTAAGGGCCTTTAATGGAGGGCTTAAAGAGACATTAATGGGGATGCCATACAAATTGGAATTAGGCATAATCATGTCTCATTGTGCTGTGAAGGACATAACATGTTCTACCATATGGACACATAGATGAGCACAATACAGCTTCCCATAGCTACTGGCACTTCCATTTTTTAAGCTATTTCAGTAACCACAAAAACAAACACTGCCTGGCAGTGCCTTGGTAAAAGCAATGCCTTCGTTATTTACAGTGAAGAGTGCCCAGGGGATGTCAAAGAGCTCCTCAAAGTAATCCCAGGCTAGTGGCCCAGAGAGGCAGGTGACAAATAAACAACAGCAAGAGCTGAACAGCCCAGGCATTCAGGATCCTTTCCTGCAGCTGGTAAATCACCTGAGAGGCCTTTTTGCAATGCCTCCAGGTGTTCCAAACAGCCCCATAACTCACTGCAGCTGAATCACCCCGCAGAGCTGGGATCACTGCCCACCCCCAGCAAATCAAACACCCCCATCCCAGCTGGGATGGGCTCTGTGCAGGGCTCTGTGGTCACTTCCCCTAAAACACATTAAACTCCCCAGGGCTTGTCAAGGAACTTCCTTAGAAACTGGGAAACATGAAAATGACGGCTCACCTGTCCTCCCCTGCCCATTCATGGCCATTCCCCATCTCTTCATTGGCTGAGACAGTAAATATTGGAAAATTGGAGAACTAATCACAGCTGTCTCTAATACACTTTGTCCTTCATATGTTCCAACTCTGGATTGCACTCAGCAGAGACACGTTTTTTGTCATGGTTTTTACACCTAAACTCTCACTAACCAGGGAATAATGAATAGCAGTGAGCAGTGTCTCACTACCTTACACACATTTCTGCTTTCCTATTGCTGTGTATGTATGTTTATAACTAATATGAACTAAAACAATTGTAAGCAATTCAGTTACTGAATTTTGAACACTTAAGCAAGAATAGAAAAACAAAAATCCCGTAATTTCTGTTTGAAACCTCAAAATAATTAATAGTAGGAAATGTTTGAAATTCCAATTCACAACCAAGAGAACACATGGAATATTCTCTTTGAGGGGGGTTTCCTCTAAAAAATGAGTTAGACAGCAATACAGTGGAAACCCTCACAAACTGTCTGTGAATCTGACAAACTCTTATTAAATCACTGAAATAACAGCAGCACGTAGCTGATGTTAACTGTATATATTCAATTCATCCAGTATTTTAGAGAAGTGTAAGAGAGAGCATAAAATTCTGATCCAGACCATACTTTCAGGAAACAGCAGCAGTATTTTCTCAAAACCAGGGTGGTCCTGATTTTGTCTGAACAGGGCAATCCCTCAGCCCTTCCCAGAACAGTTCCATGTGCCCATTCCCCATAACAAATGCCCACCTTCATATACTTTCAGCCACTGACCAATCTTCTAATAACCATTCCCTTCTCTAGGCATCTGAGCAGCATGTTAAAGATCTGCATACAGGCCTGTTAATAGAAACCTCTGCCTGCTGTATTAGTTAATAAATTCTGCCTTATTTCTTTCAAGTCTCAGAATAAGCTTCTACTCTCCTGGCATATGTACATACTTTTGACTGAGGAACCAATCTTAAAAGGTACAAAAATATATAATAACATAGTCAGAACACTAATTATAATATTAAAATCAAAGGACTTTGGCTTCACCTCAAAATTTTTAAATCAATAACCAAAGTTGAATATAAATGTTAAAGGGCTCATATGACTATTAAGGGCAAAAGACTTCAAAACCAAAACCTCAAGCATGACTGCAGTCACTTTTCTGTGGGTCAGGGCTTTTCAGCTGAGCCTCGTGGCTCCAGGGCCCCAGGTTTATAACAGAATGTTAAAGGAAATGTGCTTGGGGTGTGTGTGTGTCCAGCTGCCATCACTGGCCTCTGACTACAAGCTCCTTGGACATTCCCTGGTGGACACACCGTACGGCCCCAAAATAGACTCCACTTTATAGCACCATTATTCTATGGGAGGGAGGGAAGAATAGGAGTATGCACTTCTTGTAAATGTTAAAATAATTCCATAAATCTGAATAAAATTAATTTTTTTCTTGGTGAAATTGTCTGCAACATTCTGCCATGCATATTCTTCCTCTACAGGATTATTTCAAAATTATGGACTCAGAAATGTTCAGCTGGATAGTTCTTGGGTGGCTGAGGTGCTCACTGAAGAATTTAAATGATGTAATAGCTATTGAACACCCCATTATATGGCTGCCTAATTAATGTGAATGATAGTTATGTCTTACTCACAGAAGATTATTTTACACGGAGGAAAATCTACTCACTGCCACAGTAGCCATTTCGATAGTTTTTATAGGAGCAGTTGCATTATGGCTTCATTGAGTAAAAGGTAAGTAGCCATCCTAAATAATGAAGATTGAAGGTTTAATAGTCCCAATAAAGAATCCTGCAGGTTTTTTATTTCAAAAATTAGAGTTTGATTGCAAGCGTATGATAATGAGAGGGAAAAGAGCACCGGCATGTGGAATCCTTTTGGCTCCTTGGGAGCTTCCATTTCTTCTGTGTGGAAATACAGAGGAATAAAGACAGCAAAACAGAAAATAAGCTGTTCTTTACTTTTGCTGACAGCGTGTCCAAGCTCCAAGCCTCTCCCTGTGGCAACATTTCCGTGGATAAGGATGTGCTGGATTGTGCCTGTTCTACTTGGAAGGCTGACATTACTGGAACAGCTGCACGCGGCTGATCACGTACACACAAATAACCTCAAATAATGTGAAGAGCCCAGCTTAGACCCATTTGAATGATGATGTGCAGACATAAGCCAGCCTTGCAAACTTGTCTCAGAATTGCAGCCTATTACAGCAACTCTTTTTTGCGAGGCAATAGTCAAGGGACTCGGCATTTCTGTTACGAGACCCTATTTCCAAGGTTATATATCAGAGATTATAACAGCTATAAAAATTCAAATGAGATTTAAAACTTGGCATGAGCATTCTCACTTGGGATCTAATATTTTTTAAGCAAATCTTTACAGGAAGAGCTAAAAGTTTACTTGTTCCACTTGTTATTTTAGGTCTCTGTTGGTACATAATTCTCAATCTAGATTCCTACACTCTCCCCATCACAGAACCCAAGTAATCTCTTTTCACAGCATGCATTTTCAGAATGGCAATTCAAAGATAGGACAATTGATTTGACATTTCTTTCTCCAAACAGCAAACTTTCAGGAAGGGTTTTAAAAGAACTTCTGTTCCAAGGCAGCCACTTTTTTTTCTTAAGCAATAAAGCACCTCATGTGTTTTAGCAAGTAAAAAGTGGCAACAACATTAACCTGAATTATAGTAACAATGACTACAAACAAGCTGGCTGGGGATTTGCAAACACAATCTCCAGATGTCTGCAAAAGATCTGATTTATCAAACACACTCCGGGCAGGATTTGTTGTGGGCTTGTACTTCCTTAAAAAAGAGGTCTGTAGTATTTATTTACTGGGAGTGTCAGTGAAAGGTGCTACCCTTGTGGCATCTTTCAGAAAGGTGAGTAGATCCCTTTTGAATAATCCACAGGATATGGAGAGAGATAGAGACCCTAGAAATAAGACCTTGGAATCACCAATTAAATGGGATGAAGCTGAAGGTTAAATACAGGGAGAAGGGAAAAAAAAGATTGTAGGAACTGGAGGCAGCCTCAAGAGAAAACCTCGGGTAGTGCCAAGGGGAAGTCCAATGTACCCCAGCCTCAGGGACAGGTTAGAAACACTAAATGCCAGCTATGGAGGTTGCAATTGTATTTTGTCAGCACAGTCTGTGGCCATTTAAGATGCTTCCCTCTGTGTGGGGCCTTAAAAGCACCACAGTGAAGAGTAAAGGTTGGTTCCACTTCTTTTTGATCCACAGCCTTGCTGCTGAGGCTGTGATGGGAAGCCTCAGTGCTTACTTTAGGAATGATTTTTGTGATGTGATTCCCTGCCATAGAGGAATGCACTCTTTCCAAGCAGGTCTCCACACAACACTCCCCATGGATAAATTCTGCATGCAAATAACTCATCACTCGTGTTAGTGATGTTAGAGTGGCACAAGTACGGGCAGAAGCACTGGGGCCATTAAAGTTATATCCCCTCACCTTCACTGTCACAGTTCAGTCATGAAGTACTTTGGACTGAAGACTAGTGCTTTATACAAAGAATTTGGGGTCCTTTTATCCGGGGGAAAAAAAAGAACATACTTACATATGTACACAGAATTAAACCAAGTAAAACACATGGTCCATATTTTTAATTTTGCATTTACAGAGCAGTACCTCCTATTTGCAATGACTTGCAAACAACAGCTTTGGGACAGCACTGCCACAGGATAATTACCTTTTGTTCTGATTTGTTGTGTTGGGTGTTGTTCCAAACTAACAAAGTTGGGGCAATTCTTTAGGATTATTTTGAAAACACAAGGTTTACCCAGCAAGTGATAACACCTCCTGGTTTTGAACAATGACTTACTTCTGATTAAACCAAAATGAGTTACTAAGGTGAACAGATTGAGTAATCAAGCTCAATTAAGCATGCGCAATATGCGCTGTAACAACATTCACTCTTTGGTGAAGTAATAAAGCAGCTTTATTTTCTTTTGACTTCTGGCAGTCTACCTCCAAGAGCCATTCATTCCTGCTTCTACCCACGCAGCATTTCCATGAGGATGCATCATGAATTTCAGCTACTTTGCCAGAGATGATTTTGTGGAGGGAAACAAAGAAATACATCTACAGCCATGAGCAGGAGACAGGAATAGCACCCACACAGGCAAGAGGCTTCACTGGGAGAGCCTACACGCTGAGCAAACGCTGTTTTCACACAGGAGAGCACTGTCGTGCTTTAGCAGACAAGCCACTTTGGGGGCTAAACATCTAAGAGAATGTTTCAAAAGGCAGTTTTCTTCCCATGCAGCAGAATGGTTTGTAGCTTCAGGAAAACTACACTGATACCTCGTAGCTTGGCTCTGGGGCACAGGTATTTTAATTTATTCTTATTATTGCTGCTGCTGGTTTTGGTGTTGCTTTTGTGGAAGCTAACATAAAAATGATACAGAAATCTCACCTGTCTATATCCAGAGCAACAGACTTCGCTTTGGTACCAGAAGATGGAGCCACATGTTCACAGTTTTAAAGTGGTTTTTTTAATCTCCTGTGCCAGAAAACCCACCCATGAAGCAGAGAGTGCCTAGAAACTGCTCCCTTACCTTACATGAACTTGCTGTTTTAGTGTGTCTGTGTGTACAGCGAATCTGGTGCCTGCCTTACCCTGTGTCAGCTGCCTCGCTCAGAGGTTTCCATAACAACTCCATTTTCCTTGCTGCAAATATATTTTCTGAATTGCCTACCACATCAAAATGAAATCGGGAAACAGAACTAAACTAAGCCAGGCACTTCCAACGGCTAAAATATCACACTTTTCATTCCCTCAGTGGAAGGATATACTCTTCAAGGGAGTCATAAATATCCCAGAATCATCAACGTAAGACTGCAAACTCCCCATCTTAAATAAAGGCAGATATAACATCATTTTCATTCTGTGTCCTAAAGCATGTGCTCAGACAGCAGAACAGGCTAGGTCTGTGCTCTGCCAACCCTTCAGCACTGCTGCAGTCAGAGTAAGGCAGGTATTTGTCATGATCAATGTGTGCCTTTGCCCACCCCAGCAGGCCAATAAACCCCTGGTTCTGCTTCAAAACCTACTTGGGGAAAAAAAAAAAAACCAACCAAAAAATACACCAAAAAACACCTGAAAACCAGCCATGGTAGGGTATCTCCCACTGTCTGTTTGGGGGTTTTTTACAAGTAGGTTTTGAAGCAGAACCATCCCCTGCCCAGCATCCAGTCTGTGGCAGTGCCAGGGGCTGCTGCTCCCCAGGCAGGGCAGCCAGGGAGCACTGCTGACCCCCAGCAGCTCCACCCTGGGCCGGACAGGGGGGACAGGGCTGGACTCTGCTAAACCCGGCCCTTAGCCAAGGGCTGTGCTGGTCCCACTGCTGCCAGCCACCTCCACCAGGCACACTGAGATCAAAGGGGCCTTTGTAAAATGACACACATCTGATAGGAAGAGAAACCCTTCACTAAAGGTATTAAAGTCCATTAGGGCTTGCCTTTGTTGGCTGCTTGCTCTGTGTCAGCTGTATGAGCAGCCAGTCTAGAGAGTCAGATCAAAGCAAGATAATGGCATTCCTAATAATGCCAGCAGAGATCTTTCAGGTAAAAATGTTTATTGTTCAAGAACACTGTCAGATCCTTTCATGTCCTTTCCTGACCTGGCAATGTCCCAGGTAGGTACAGAACTGTTTTAAACACACAGGTTTAATTATTCTTTTAGCTGCTCTTGCAGCCCGTTCTCAGGCAGCAGAAGCAGGCAGTAGTTTACTCTCATCCATTTTCTCAGTACAATGCCATAACTTCTTTGTAACAAATCCTCCACCACAACATTTAACATCTCTCTAATGGGACATTAAAAATGAAGTCAGCAAAGCATTCCATCAGAGTGTTCACAAAAAAAGAACCCTCAATATTAGTTTTTACAAAATCTAAGTACAGGATAAAGTATGCTGCCTTTACAGCCCCAAATGCTGCAACCTATCAGCAGCAGATACTCACACATTGCTTCCTTGGGGAACCACCATCTGATAGGGAAAACCAGAAGGATGTGCACAACACTGTGTGGGGCCCACAATGGGAGAGATTGACACAAGTGTCATCCTCTATCCTGAGCTTGTTCCAGATGCTGCCACGACAAGGCTCCAGCATCTGGAACAACCAGAGTAATAGTTGCCACTAATTCTCAGCTTTTATTTTAAAAACTGTACTTGCAAGATTATCTCCATCAATTAAAGGCAACCCAAGCAACAAATCTGAAGAAAATGTCATATCAACCCTTTTTGCCCCCATTTATTTCAGTGCTGAGGCCGAAAGCCCAGTTACAGCTTTGGCAGCCAGGACTTCTGAGCAGTGGCTCCATCACTCCCTGTATGATTTTCAGATAAACATTAAAAACTTGGATTTGCTTCCTCTGCCTGTAACATGTGTGTGGAAAAACTCACAATGCCAGAGGTTCATGTCCAAAAAGGAGATAGAGGAGGCCTGTAACTTTATTTGAATAAAGGGAGAGGCCATGGGGCATTTCGCTTGGGGTCTCTCAAACTGTTGGAGCATGTAGCCCCCTTTTTATCCTAAGTTCCTGGCTTATGACCCTCTCTCTTTACCTCAGATAGAGGTACTTAGAAGGTACAGACTCCCCGAATTGCCGACTCCATGCCCCCCTCTAATATGCACCCCCTTTATTTTACTTTTCTAACAAAACACTATTCATAATTCTATTAAGCCTTTGTTCTTTTTCTGTAAGTTCAGGAATTGAACACGGCCTTGGCTGAGCAGCAGCCTGTGTCAAGTAGTAACATTTTCTAGAACTGATGGTTTCTTGTGTTACTTCCCTATCTGTAAGTCCCTGGCCCTATCTACAAGCAGATTCTCAGGCTCTGTTTGTAAGAACACATTCATCTTACTCCTTTCACACGTAAACAGCACTCAGAGTCCTCGGGGCTATGAGAGCACTCTGGAGAAGTGTAAGGGAGCCCAGGCATCCCTCTACAGAAACTAAAAGGACTTTTGCACCCTTCCCATTTGCAGTCTGGTCCCTTGCAGAGCAGCCACAGCTGTAGCAGCTTTCCCAGAGAAACTGCAGGCCCTGGAGACATCTCAGCCATGCAGCCAGTGCAGGCTGAGGTCAGCTGTGGGCACCACCACCAAAAGTGAATGAACCTGAGCCTAGTCCCCTAACAGAGACTGAACAGGCTCAGTCCCTGTTAGACTGCAGCACCCACAAAGGACACGTGGGCACCGCCTGTCCAGCGTGCTGCACGATCCCAAACACAGCACCAGCACTGCTCGTGCTCTCTCTGCCCAGAGAGCCTCGGCAATCCCAGACACAAGGACAGCATTCCTGGCAAGTGCTGCCCTGAAATGATGCAAGCTGAGGAAATCTCCAGGAGGAAGCAGAAAAGGCCACACTGATGACTGACTCCTGTGTCTGCAAGACGGATGAGAATTTGAATTCCTTTGTAAGGGACCAAACATATCACTTAATAAAAACAAGGCATCCTACAATGAACCTCTCTTTCCTATATTTATTCCTCTCTAAACACAGCAGTGCACAGATTATAGGAAATGGTTTTACATTTAACTTCAACCCCAAGTGGTAAAGAAACGGATTGTATCTCACAATGTAAATTTGCATCTACCATCATTTAATGGATATTTTATACATGCTATGTGCTACTGTGTTTTTATGGAAAGGCAAAAAAATTACTTGGGAATTTGTTTTTAATTAAGCAATAAGGCTCAATGGGGTACTGCTATCATGCAATAAAACCACTCCTGGGGTGTTGTGAGGCATTTGGTCCAGATGAGTGCTTCAAATCACCCCCAGATTGTGATTAGATGATTACTCCCTGGAGTTAATATTAGATGGCTCTCTCTAGAGTTGTCTTATTGCTATTATAAAAAGTCTTCAACATGGGGAAACTAAGTAGCTTTTGTGCTTGAAGAAGATGAAGTTTGCAGTTTCGACTGTTGAGTGGCTGTGTGAGCTGTGTGGGTCCCATAGATCACTTCACCTATTTAGCATGCGTGAAAGATCATCTCGGGGCATTTCTTTGACCCAAACAGTTTTACAATTAAGTGGCTTTCTTTTTTTTTCTAGAAGATGGAAGGGTATAAACAGCAAACAACTCCAAAATAAAGCAATCCCAAGACATGGAGCTGAGAATTTGATTCAGAGATATGTATTATGGGCTTTATCTTTTTGTTGGGAATAATGAATCCTAATCACTATTATGCTAATTGTATTAATGAAGGCTAATGCATGCGGTAGCGGCAAGAGATTCTCCCAAGTTGGGTCCATGAGGAGGTGCAGGGCCTGAGGCATTTGTGAGGGCTCCCAGGCTAATGAAATCAAACAACCCAAATGGTACAGAGCCAACCTGCAGTGCCTTCTCCTGCCTCCCCCCAGCTGCTCTTCAGGGGTGAGGTTAGAGATGAAAAATTTCATTCTGAGAACAGATAAAATGAAAAAAAAAAAAGAAAAGAAAACAAAACCAAACCCAAAGCTTCCTGCATTTCAGTACACCAGTAAGAGAGAAATCTCAGGAAAACATTAACTCTTGCAGAACTCTCCCCAAAAGGCACAATGGTACCACCTTGATATGGACAATTTCTGCATAGCTCAAGCTGAAGTACAGAGCAGAATCCTCAACTCCTCCTTCAGATGTCCCTCAACAGCAACCACACACCTCCTATTACACAACATCCCTCTGGTTTCTCAACCAGACAATGATTTTTGCCCTTCACAAATGAAGGTGTGATCCTTCACACATCCTCTGTGTCACACATCCTGCACAGCCCAGGCAGCAACACAGTCTCTAAAAGCCAATAAACCTCTTCTACCTCAGAAGAAATCCCCAGTTCCTCATTCAGACCAGCACCTCTCCATTTAAAGATCCAGCATGCCAACGGATGGGGATCTCAGCCAAGCTGAGGTTTGCTCTCTTGCTTTCCACAGGGTCAGCAGAACACCTTGGAAAAAACCAGACCACCTGGCTGTTTTCCCTTTTATTTGGAGATCACAAAAGCAAACAAAGATTTCCTTTCTTGCTCCCCTTTCACAGAGCTCTCTGCACATGCACTCAACGCATGAAACATCCCCAGGCAATGGCAGCAGATGCCTTCCTGCACAAAAGGCACTGATGTGGGGCAAGGTCCCTTACAAAGAGAAGGTTTTTCCCTTCTGAGCTACACACACATTCAGCCTGGGTAGCAGTCACAAAGGAAAGAAACCAAGGCATGTTCTTCACATAAATAGAAGCTGTATCCATAGGCAAAGCAGGGTTCAGGAATGAAACTCTTTTATTTGTCTTTGACTAATCAGTCCATCAGTAATTTACATCTTTTTGCATTAACTAGTGATTACCACACTCTTCTTCCCCATGCTTTTTCCCTATTTCAATATTTGAAAAGGCTAATCTACCTCAGTTTAGTGTTTGAAACACTTGTTCACCAGTTATTTGTTCACCATGATTTATCTTGTGCAATAAAAGCACAGTGAATATGAGATCACTGTACAGGCAGAACAGCAACAGTAGGAAAAGGGTTCAGAAGAACATGCACAGAATGGTGCATTCTGAAGGAAGGCTGAGCTCAGAAGGTGCAGCACTCTCACAGCATGCTGCAAAATGCATTCAGCAGCTCTTTTACACACACCTCTTTTTTTCCACGTTAATTTTATACATTTTGTTCTAATATTACATCCCTCTCTGCACTGAACACCTGCACCTCCTCGCAGTTCTGGCATTTTATATTCTCTTACCTCAGCTTTTTCTCACCTTCACCTTTTGTATTTCAACTTGAGCCTCTTCCCACTGCTGGGGAGCAGAAACAGTGGTCTGGCAGCATGTCAGAGCTCCTGCTTGTTTGTCAGTGTGTGCTCACCTACCCTGCTCTTTGGGGGAGCTCAAACTTCTGAGCTTCCTCTGTTGTGAGTCCCTGCTCTGGGTAGTTCTTGGGTGCAGCCTGGAGACTCATCACAACCAGCCCACTTGATCCACTCAGAAATTATTGACCACTACTGATTATTCAAGAATGAAGTTCCAACTCTACAGCACTGTACCCGTGTGACCCAGGAGCAGGGCTGAGGTCTGAGCAGGGAAGGGTACAGCAAACACCAGACAAACTTGTAACTTTAGAATGCAAATGTGAGAGGTTTTGTGGTCCTTGCACACAACAGCTTTTGTAAGGATCACTGAGATTTGTGAGCTGGGACACGGCCCTGTGGTGAGGCACACGGGGCTGTGAGTCAGGAGCTGTGGGGGATGCTCCTCAGCTCCCAAGTGATTCACTCTGAGCCAGAGCCTGTTGCTACTGAAGACAACAGCAAATAACCCACTGTTCTATGTCGGTGACCAAGGCACCATGTGACCAAATGTAACTCTCCAAGAGTGGAACTCCCTGTGAGGAGGGTACAAACCCTCACACTGTTGTTAGAATTTATGCTGCACTTCAAGATCCTGAGAATAAAGTGCTGCACACATGCAAAGCAGAGCAAAGCCTCTGAAAAAAACCAAGATCTCATTGACTGAGTATTGCTTTATGCAAAAGGCAAAAGGCAAAAGAGCAAGCAAAGGTTGCTTTCAGGAATACTTTCATCAGTCAGACAATCATTTTGCAGCCAGGCTCCCAGAGCCACTCAACAAGTGGGTAATTTCCTGCACGAGGGTTGAGAGATGCCCCAAAGATGCAGGCACCCTCTGAAACAGGTTTGCTGGGCAGCAGTCTCAAGGCATGTGGACTAGTGAGAATTTGGAAACTGGCACTCTGAAGTTTCAGTCTGTACTGACAGAGCTGAGCAGGAATCTGATTTCTGCACTGACAGACTGGGAACAACTAATTTCTAAAGCAGGCAGATGAAGCTGGTAGGGCTTCAGAGACACAAATCAATCATGGCAAGTCACGTGTTTCTAGAACAGGCTGATTAGCTGAATCCCCCAGGAGCCAGATCAGACAAATATTCATCCCCCCCCCACACCCCACTCTCACTCAGGACAGAGGTCATTCATCCCTACAAGTAACCTGTGTGATGAACACAAGTTGTCTTATTCCTTCATTAACTCACAGTATTCCAAGCTCAGTTCAGTAAATTCTCCATTGCTAAAAGCTGTCTTGTCCACTGATGAAATGCCCCATGTAGTCAATTAGTTAAAAACAGTGTCTATCCTATGATCACAGTGGGTTCATAACATCCCAAACTGAACCTAAATATTGAGTTTTAGTCAAAAGAATTTTATCAAATGCCTGGGTTGTTTTTTCTTCTTTTTCAAACATGCACTAAACATACACTGAGCTGAGAATTTAACAGATGTTTTTGTTACTATTATAATCTAATCTTTTCCTGCAGGCTGTTGTAGTAATTTTGCCACTAGAAGATAATAAAAAAACATTTTCTCCCCTGCAGAGCTTACCTTTGGCTGACTCAGCTGAGCAGCTGCAGTTTCCTTTACTTGCTTTGAAATTATTGCATCCCAATTGGGCAAGATATTTCTGCTACTGAGAAACAAGTGGCTTTGGAAAAAATGCCTGAGGCAATCAGATAAAGTCTCTTCACCTTGCTCTAGTTGCATTAATAGCTGGTAATTTGGGTTGCAGCTTTTTCAAGTGGTCCCACAAATGTTTGGTTTTACAGCCAGGAAGAACAGAGCTCCTGAGCCTGCCTATCAAATAGCTCTTAAGATAACTGGTGAAACTCCGAGTTTGTGTCTCAGTGAGGAATTCAAACAAGTAAGAGCTTCCAAAACAAACAAACAAAATACCAGCAGAAAGTCAGCTCTCAATTGCAACTGCTTAATACCGACTGTAAGCCCAAAGTGTATCTTGGGGCTTCCCTTGCCTTGTGCAACAGTTGCCTGAACACACCTCCACTTCTGACTGAAGAGGGACAAAGAAAAAAACCTTCAAATCCCAGGTGGTTTGGCCAACCCAATGCTGTGTTTGGCTGATGCGTTGTCGAGGTGAGCACACTGAGAAACAACAAGAAAAATAAACTAGTGTTACATCTCCGTAATAAAGACTATGATTAGGATAACATGAGAGCAAATTCAGAATAATTTTAGCACATAGGAGGAAAAAAACCAGTTTCAGAGTAATAATCTGTGACTGGTTAGATCTGAATTAGTCTGACAGCTAAGATAAACTCTGGCATATTTAGTTCAGTGCTTTGTCTATTTATAGTTTACAGATATTTACAGTTAGATCATGTTAAAAACCCTCCAGCATTCTGTAGAGAATTAATTTCTAAGCTAGGCAGATCTCCCCAGAGTCAGCAGACTGCTCCCAAGGCAGCCAGGACAGACAGCTGGTTTCCAGGCTCAACACAAACCAGCTCCCAGTTGTGAGAACCAGTCTGCAAAGGCAGACCATGCTCCTTCCACCGACAGACCACTCAGTCCTGCTCTCCCACAGAAAAGGCAGGAGGACTGAACAGACCCCACGCTAAATGATAATGATAACCTGAGTCTGTTCAGCCCAGCAGCCTCCCCTCTATGCTGAGCTCTCTTCTCCCAGGTTTTCAGGGGTTTGTTGATGACCTGATGGCTCTCTCTGTGACCCTCACACACTGCTAGGCTGCCATGTACTGCACTGAACTTAGTCCATGTCCTCATTTGTCTGCTCATCTGACACAAAGTGTAAAGAAATCAAGTCATGTAGAAGCTCCCATGACTGCCAAGCACTTTAGCTCTAAAGTGCACTCTGAGCTTCCCAGCCCACATTATTATTACCAAAAAAAATGAAAACCTGGAAAAAAAAATATTTCTAATGCCTTGACAGGTCCATCAGTTTCCATTAAAAATAGAAAAGCTATTACTGAAAGTGAGCAAGCACCTGATATATAGATCAGCACAGGCCTGGGGTTGTGTCACTGCACCTGGCAAGGGCGAGCTCAGCCCCGCTGTGGCGCCTTCAGCAGGGCTGAGGGACACTCACAGGCTCTGCCCACTCATCTCACCACCCTCCTGGCAGTGACACATGGGAGGGATGAGTGGGTGGGGAGAGGAATGCAAAGGATTTCCCTGCAACACCAATTTCGGTGTTAATAGCTTGCTCTTTTCACAGAGGTCTGTAATTGTAATCACAAAAATGGTTAGAAGACCTGATCCAAAGCTTGGGAAGAGGTCTGGTTTCTGTTTTGGACCAGTGTAATGTAACCTCTTCTTAACTGTAAAACACTGGGGGTATTTTATCACTGAAACCATCTTTATACAACGTCATCCGTGAGTACCATTGTGCTTGATAGAGTGCACTGTGAGCAAGGGATGATGGAACTTGAAACTTAAAACTGCGAGCAAACCAAAATGCACTGAGTTATGCTCGCGGGGCCA
>VZTH01017692.1:899235-972269 GCA_013397815.1 Aleadryas rufinucha | reverse complement strand
CCGCGGTGGGTCGTGTCCTGTCCGCCCGGGGGGCCAGCGGTGTGTCCGGCCCGCCCGCGGTCCCGTCTGGCGTGTGCGGAGCGGGCGGCCCCGCGGTGTGTGTGCGCGGCCCGAGCNCACACCCCCATGGGGCTCTCGCAGCCCCCGCTCTCTTGCAGCCATGGGGCACACACCCCCATGGGCCCCACGCAGCCCCCGCTCACTCGCAGCCATGGGGCACACGCAGCCCCCGCTCTCTCGCAGCCATGGGGCACACACCCCCATGGGACACACGCAGCCCCCGCTCTCTCGCAGCCCCGGCCAGCACCGCCCGGCAGCGCCGGGGCCCCGCGGTGCCCATTGGCCNGTGTGTGTGCGCGGCCCGAGCGCCGCTCAGAGGGGCGGGTGTGTTGGGGCTTTTAGAGGGACTCTTAAGTTACCAACTTTGCCCTTGTACCAAAGCCCCGGGCACTGCTCCCGCTGCAGGGCTGTACGCGGAGCCCCGCTTGGGCCGTGCGCCTCTCGCAGAGCGGCACGTGAGCCCTCGGGCACTGGGAGGGACGGGGAATTGCCGCTTCCCTCGGTGGTTCCCCCCTCGCCGGCCAGCCCGTGTCTGGCGTTGGTCACGAGTCCGCTGAGCAGCGGGGCGGGAGCTGCGGGCGGAGCGCGCTGCCCGGGATGAGTGCGGGGACAGGGAGCGGGGGGACGGACGGGGTGAGGCTCTGCGTTGAGTTTCGTGGGTTTCCCCCTTCCTCCCTCCCTTCTTTCCCTTCCTCTGCTGCTTGGGCGCCTCTGAGCCTGGCTGGCAGTGGAAAGAGCCACAAATGTGCTCAGGCTGCCAACAGCTGGTTTGGTAGTACCAGTCTGAGCTCGTCAAAAGTCACTGCCCGGCCGTCCCCTTGCTCTGGCCCTACGCTGAGCAGCAGTGTCGACAAGCTTGGTAGCTCAGTCAGTCCATGTCCCACTGGGACTGGTGACATTCTCAAAGGCCTAATGTGACAGCCAGCCCCAAAACGTACATGTGCTGAACTGGGTTCCTCATGAGCATGGCAGGAGGGGGGTTGCCAGAACCTGCCCCCCTTACCCCAGCAATTACAGCATGCCGGGAAAGAGGGAGAAGCAAGCTGAAATGCCCTCAGGCAGTAAAAGGAGAGGAGCTTTGTTTTTCTTGCATAAATGCCTGCTCGGGCAGCTTCGTCCTACTTGCTGTCCTTGGTGAGCAGGAGCTTATGCCAGCCCTAACTCCAGGAGAGATTTCTCTGAGCAAAGCAGAAAGAGGGAGTCAGGGAATGCTGCAGAGAGATGAGGCTCGGGGCATTTTCTGCTGGCAGCCCTCAGCAGTCAGATCCCGGTGTGCTGACACTCATGGACCATCCCATGCGTGGTATGCATGAGGTATGCAATGGATACCACGGCTGTCAGTTCTGCCTGATGGCAGGAACGGAAGGATCAGGTAGAACAGCTGGCTACATTGGTACACCTAAGCCTTAGATACATACAGACTTGAAAAACATACCCCAGACTTGCTGACCCGGGAGCTTAAGTTGAAATGCTGTGCCTGGCAGGCATCAACATGGCTGTTCATAATCACAAGTGAACAAGTGCTCATTATTAAGTGTTGTGGCGTGCTTACTTCTGGAGTGGAGTGCCAAGCTGTGGAGTGCCATTTCTTTTCCTTTGAATATCAGTCATATTCACTGCACGGTATTTGATCACATGCAGAAACAGCAGATCTTGATAAAAAAACAACCCCAGAATCCGCCATGCCAAAAACCTCTGTGAAAAGCAGCACACCAGCAAAGCACATCTTGCCACCCTCATTTGAGCTGGGTAAGCTGCTGCATGTGGTACACGGGCATATGTAGCCCTTGGTAATAAGCGCTGTGACCCTGCTGACCTGACACAGCAAACTTGAGCAAACAAGAAAAAAAGTATTTACCTAAAGGAATAAAATAGATTAGACTTCATATCCTCACTTTGTTCCAAAGGGAGAGGCTCTCATCTCCCAGGAAAGGAGACCATAGTAACGCTCAGCAGCTATCTTTATTTACCAGATTCACAAAGCGCTTGCATTCCAAAGCCAAACTGTGGATTATTTGCAGTGAGTCACAGTATTAACATGAAATTGGGTTTTATGTGGTCAGTCAAGCCAAGCGCTATGTGGAACTCAGGGCAGGATGGATCTGGCTTGTGGTGGGATGTGATGAGTCACCCCCTCAGATGGCTGCTTCTCCCCTCCTACCTGAACAGGGAGCACATAAAGGCATAGAGTGAGTTGTCCAAGCCTAAAGGTAGGCACTATAAGTCCCACTCCTACTATTTTTTTTTACTTTTTATTATGTGTATGTGCTGTTCTTCAGTCATTTATACCTGAGGGGAGACAGATGGAAGGAAAACATTCTGCTTTTGCATCCCAGGAAAACTCCTTCAGGAAATACCCTGGGCTAGAGCAGCCAACAATTTTAGTATTAGCAGAGATTTTCCCACGACAGAGTTGGCTTTTCTTTGGTTAACTTCTGGCATTTTAACTAGGTAGCAAACCAGAGGGTGGAGGAGTAAGGACATACCTGCAGGTAGAAGTGTGATGTGTAATGAGAGCTCACCTTCATTTCTTTCACACTGCAGGATTGTGTCTAGCCCCTTTTCCTTTTGCTCCATGCAGTAAGTCCTGGAGCTTTCTGGCCTGTGCAGGGACGAGATCAATGCAACAGCTAAAGTTTTCACAGCAGCAGAGCTTACACTCCCCTCTGAAAATGAGCTCGGGTTTCCTGGCTCTGTGCAGGCACGGTCTTTATATCTGACAAAATATTTTCATTTCCGCTGGGATCTGGTGTGCAGAGATCCCTCGAAATAGAGTCATGTCAAGTACCATACATTCTTGAGAGGTTGGACCATGCTTCTAAACTACATAAAATAAAAGAAGTAGGCTAAGGGCTCCATAACCCAGAAGTGTGAGGAAATGAAACTGGTGGGACTGCTTTGGTTTATCTCATTTGGTGTTGCTAGTGCCAAAAGTTCTTGACAGTATATTATTGCATTCACAGTCTTTGCACACCAAGGATCCCAAGCTGTAATTTGAGTTTTTCCTTTGTTATTTGTGTGCTCATCTTGCTCTTTCACGCAGAACCTCCTCATCCAGGGATTTATGGGGAGACCACATCCCAGGATAGGTGAGAGTCCAGGTAACCCTAGTCAGGGAGTTTGGTGTGCAGTTGTGGACAACAGTTTGCCCTGCCTGTTTGTTCTTCAGCCTAATTTGTGTATTTAAGAGGGAGAGGGTAAAAACACATGGTGCTTATTGGAGCAGGACACTCCTCTCCATGCACAGGTCCACTCGGGCTGATGCACCCACGAAGGGCATGGAGCCTCTCTCCTCTCTGATGGCAAGTAACAAACCCTTTGCACAGCTGCTGCACGTCTGTGCCGTGGCAGGTTGGCTGGGGTGTGATTTCAGCTGCTGCTGCTGGAGTCAGCCCCTGGATTCCCCCTGTGGCTGCAGCCTGGCCAGAGCACTCAGTTAAATGTAAACTGCCCACGCACACGAGTGGATGTGCCCAACACTGCCCAGCTCCATCCAGTGCATTCCAGTGCTCTGGAGCCCTGAGGATACACATCCTTCCCTCCAGCTTGAGGGGGACCCCGAGGAAGGCAGCTCTTCAGGAGCACTGACCGCTCAGTACCTCTCAGTGAAAGCAATTTCTGCAGGATAGGTCACTTCATTTAGGTCTCCCATGGCTAAACCTGTGCCTTGGCCTTGTGCCTTTTCACCCTAGAGGAGGAAGTTCTGGGAACTCAGAGGAATTGCCCGATCTGCCTGCCAGATGGGTCAGGTGAGAGGTACACGGTGTGCAGCAGCCTTCAGCAGCAGCTCTGTGGTTTCCCTTCCAGCACAGCAAAGGGGTGATTTGGGGTGAGGGGCAAGGGTAGAACGTCCCCCCCTCCCCAGGAACAGGCATATTGTCATCCTGCTCTTCCCTTTCCCTCCAGCCTCCTTGGCAGCAGGCACTCTGGGCAAGGAGCACAGGGACAGCAGTGGAGAGCAGCTCTGCATTCGTGGTTCGATGAACCATTAGCAGCAACCAGGGTAACGACACATGTCCCTGTGATCTCGGAGCTGCCTCGTGATGGCTGAGCTACCTCGCTGCAGGAGGAAATGACTCACATTCCCATGGCCAGCTGGCCTTGGGGCAGCACCCTCCAGCCTGCAAGGGGCAATGAAAAATCAACTTAAAGAGAGTGCCTTCCTTACTGCAGACTGCCAAGAGCAAGCAGCTGCTTTTGCTTCAGAGTTACCCTTACCTGCGTTTCCTGTTAGAACAAAAACCCAGCACACTCTCAAACCCTCAGAGTGTGTGAGAAGGAGGGTGCAGAGGTGTGGGAGAGATGAGCGTGCTGCATCCCACTTCCCGTTCAGCAGAGATCACACTGTTTTCAGAATGATGTGTCTTGCATTTGGAAGCACCATCAGCCCTGGGACAGTGGAGGAAAGGCTTAGCTTGTGTAGGTTTATTCACATCATGAGGGCTTTTTGCTTTTCTTTTTTTTTTTACCCTTTTTGCCATGCATGGAAGACCAGCAGGAACAAGTGATACCACAGAGTTTTGTTTAATTCCTGCCTCAGCTCTGGCCCGAAATGGAGCTGTGGGGTGTGTGTGTGTCTGTAACCAATCCTTGAGAAAGCAGGAGTGCAGTCAGAAACGGGAGGCTTGCTCTCGAGACCCTTTTATGCAGATCTATGGATCTGCCTGAAATCAGGTTTCTTTTCTAAAGGCACACAGTGAGACTGGTAAAAAGCACAACCAGGAAGACCCGGCTCTGCCTTCAAGGGCTTCCATTGCTGCAAACTGAACTATCCCAGTATAGCCTGGGCTGTTGCAAAGTGAGGTCAGAAAGTTTGAATATTTAATTTAGGAAGGTAACAAAGTAAAGTGAGGAGTGCTTATGAGATTACCTGTACCCTCAGATCGCCTTAGGACATCTCACCTGTGCGTACCCTGGCTACTCACCTTCACCCCAGTGCAGATGTTTGCAGTTTCACCACTTCCCTCTTTGTTTTCCTCTCTTCAGAGTGAGCTGGAGATGATGGACCACCTTGCAAACACCGAGATCAACAGCCAGCGCATTGCTGCTGTGGAAAACTGCTTTGGGGCTTCCGGACAGCCCTTAGCCTTGCCGGGCAGGGTTCTTCTGGGAGAAGGGATTTTAACCAAAGAATGCCGCAAGAAACCAAAGCCTCGCATATTTTTCCTTTTCAACGACATCCTCGTCTACGGCAGCATAGTCATCAACAAAAGGAAGTACAATTCCCAGCACATCATCCCCCTTGAAGATGTCACTTTGGAGACGCTGCCAGACACCTTGCACATGAAGAACCGCTGGATGATTAAAACCTCCAAGAAGTCCTTTGTGGTTTCCGCGGCCTCCCTCACGGAGAGGAAGGAGTGGATCAGCCATCTGGAGGAGTGCATCAAGCACCTGCTGACGAAGACGGGCCGGCAGCCCTGCACGGAGCACGCGGCTCCCTGGATCCCGGACAAGGCGACGGACATCTGCATGCGCTGCACGCAGACCAAGTTCTCCACGCTCACCCGCAGGCACCACTGCCGCAAGTGCGGCTTCGTCGTGTGCGCAGACTGCTCCAGGCAGAGGTTCCTGATGCCCCGGCTGTCCCCCAAGCCCCTGAGGGTCTGCAACCTGTGCTACAGGCAGCTGCTGGCAGACAAGAAGAAGGAGGCAGAGGCGGATCGGAGGCAGACGGAGCCGATCCGCTCTGCCATCCAGGGCTACGAACCCTCCAGTGGCGATGACAGCGACAGGTCTGATGACGAGAAAGCTGAGCAGTGGCCAGCAGACACAGAGTTTTATACCTCAGAAGTATCCTGGTCATCTTTCCACAGCTGACCTCCCTGGGAGTCGGTGACGTTTAGACACTGGGAAGCCAATCTCTGGCCTCCAAGGCATGTCCTTCTCCGTGTTTCCTCCGAAGGCCATGTCTAGGAAGGTGGATCTTGGCCCCTGCGTGTGGTGTCTGAGCAGAGGTGAGGTTACCCCTCTGAGAACATCTCATACAATGTGAGCACAGAGAGAACAGCTCAGCGAAGAGCACTGAGGGCAGTGCCCTGTGTATCAGTCTTGGCCAAATGAGCTTACCCTCCGGTGCCTTATTCTTCCTCTCTGCCAAAACACAGCAATATGAACTTCTTGTTTGAAATGTTTGAGATTGGCTCTTGGGAGAAAAAGGAGCAAGAAATCCTGGAGTTGAACACACTTGCCTGCTCACAGTGTGTTCTTCTGTCACAACAAGGGGCGCTCCGGATGCTGCTTTCCATGAGCTTTTGAGATTCTCACTGCACGCGTGCCAGCCTGAGGGAACAGCTGCTCATCCCTGCACAGTAAGGCCAGCACCGGCTTCCCTATCCTCACCTGGGTCTCTCAAGCTTGGAAACACTAAGAGAATGGTATTCTGAATGCAGGGAGCTTGTGTGGGGCTCAGCGTGAGCAGCCCTAGCAAATGCTGGAGCGTCCAGCTCTCACATGGAAAGACGCCATGCCAGTGGTACCCAGCCAGGAGGAGGAGGGAGAGGGGAAAGGGACAGGTAAAATTACACTGAGCAGTGAAATACGGAGGGAGAGAGGTACTGCAGTTCACTCAACTAAGTGTAGAGCCCAGATCTCAAACACAGGCAGTTATACCAGATTACTAGAAACTTGAAGAACTCAAGCCTATCAGGTAAAAGGACAGCCCAGGGAAGTCTTGTTAAAAGTTTTAAAAAATCCAGGAAAAAGCCCCAAATTAAGATCCTGTGAAGTATAGCACTTCAACTTCCCCTTCCCTCCTGGGCTGCTGCCCAAGGCATTGGATTCTCACTTGTGGGCTCACCTTCTCCCTTATCAGTCTCACGAGTCCAAAGTTAAGGTCCTTTATGTACTTCAAGGATGGGAGCCAAAGACCTTACCGTTTACTTGAGATCAACTTTGAAGTTCAAATTCAGTTAGAAATAAACTATGTTTATTCAAGTATTCTATCATAATGTAGTGTGGAAGTAAATATAGGGGAAATCAGACAACAGCAATTGTTTTGCAGCAGACATTTCTACAAACTCCGTTATTGCTGGGGTTATATTTTTGTATTTTGTATTTTGTGGCCTGGAAAAGCAACATGGCTGGGAATACACTGCCAGCGTTCTAAAATGTTTCCTTACCATGACCTGTTACAAGCAGTGCATTGCTTGACAGATGGCCATGGGGTTTTTTAAATTTCAGTTCAAGATAATCATTGTAACTGTCTTTTATAAACTGCTACTGTTCCAGTGAATTTGTGTCACTTGATTGTGTGTGAATAAAGATATGGCCAACAGGAAGGAGCCAGGAAAACAGGACAATAAAGCGTGTTATTATTGAACAAGAGTCTTAACGAGAGCTGGGATCCAGGCCTGGCCAGCCCAGCACGAGTTGTGACTCCTCAGCTGTGGGGAGACTGCTCTGGTTTCTATTTACTGCTTGAAGGTAAGGGCATCAAATCTGATGCTTCCTTTCTATTTATACCATGTTATCGTCTGACAGGCTTTTCCCAAGTCTTTTGCAATCCCCTGCAGTAGTCTGTATTAATTGGAACGGTGTTTTTCCGGTGGGGACACAGCTTAGAGTGGGCCAGCAAACCTTATGACCTAAGCAGATGTTTTTGGTCTTTAAAGCATTAAGTACACTGAGTTCTGTTTTTTCCATCCCTCTCCAGGCTCAGTTCCTAACTCTGCACAGCAGTGATTGTTTTTACAATGCCTCCCACCCACCAGAAGGGTGTACATGCTATGCAAACAGAAAATGACCTTAAAAATAAACAGCCATTAGAGTGGTTCACGATCCAAAAATAGCCCAGCTGCTGAATCTGCATCCATAGCTGGCATTCCAGTTCCCCACTCCTGAGGTGAAACTCCCAGTTTCTTCCTAGTAACTGGCTCCAGAAATGTATTGGAGTTTTGAACCTAATCCTTAGTTCTGTTAGAGATAGCTTACTTTATGTGTTCGAAGGTCTTACTATTACCAGCCCCAAAAGACCTCTGAACTGCTTTTATGCTGTAATGAGGGACAGGCACGCCTCTAACAAATGCCTTCTTGGTGAGCAAGAGCCTTTCTTAATCACAGCAGGGAAAAAAATCAGAAAAAAACAAAATCACCCAAAACACCAGAACCAACCCAGCCCCTTTTATGGTGCATGCTGTTGGTGGTTTTGGGGAAATGCATACACCTTCCACCAACTGGAAGCCTCAAGAAACCAAGCAATTCTTAAACTAACAATGCCTATGGTAAAAGGATCTTGTCCAGAAAAACATGGGGAAATTTAAACAAAGCCTCTCCCCCACTTCCTGAAGTTCTGTTGTGGAGCTCAGCACTGGGATTAGAGCCTGGGGCTCCTGGCTTCTGGCCTGCTGAACACATGGGTTTTAAATCACAGGCTGTGTGCTGTTACAGTCCAGCCTGGAGTTTTCCAGCCTGATTCTATCTCCAGTGCATTAATAAGGCATTTCCTGATGGTTTGTGCTCTATTTTAGCTAAATAAAGGCCTTACCAGAGATTCATTAGAGTTTGCAGGGACCAGGAAGAGCAGCAGCTCGAATGCCCACCTTGGGAAACATCTGCAGGCTGGAGGGTTTGTGGGGTCACATCCTCCTCCTGAAGGGCTCCCAGACATGATGTAAGGGCATCAATTGCCAGAAGAGGTTCCTCGCTCAGCCCCTGCCTGAAGGTGTCAAGGCTCAAAGGGCACAGCAGGGTGAAGGTGTCCCTGTTTCACACCATCCTCTCTTGCTCTCCAGAGTTGGTTGGAAGGGCTGGAAGAGGATGGAACTGGTGCAGCAGCCAGTTGTGAAAGCTTAAGAGAAGGTAATGGGGAGATTGCTTTGTGAATAAACTGAAAGGATCAAAGAGGTTCAGTGAAAGCTGTGTGTTCTGCTGTCCCAAGGCACAGCCCGGGCACAGCAGCAGCTCCCAGCACAGTGCTGACTCAGCATTCACAAGCACTCAGGAGGGAGAAGTGAGCCAGCTGCTCCAACCAAGTCTTGCTCCCAGTTACTCAAACACTCAGTTTCTATCCAAGCTGGAGTTCTGGCTCTGCCACAGCTCACAGCCTCTTTGGCTCACTACTGCTGCAAGGCAGTTTCTCATGTTCCTCACTCAGCCTGGATTTTTGATTAGAAGGAGGAACTGAGGAGTACACACAGTCCCAGCTGCTCATGAGCTGTAAAGTGGTGTCTCCAATGAAAAGTACAGGCTTCTGTTTCTCACTCTTTCTGCTCCAGGCCATGGACCTTTAAGAGTGGTGCTGGCAGGAAGGAGGTGTCACACTGCTGTCCCATCCATGGTGGACACAAAACAGCTGCAAGAAACCCTAGCCCCAGACCTGCATGCTGGAGATGGTGTCCAGGGCACCTGGAGAGGAGCACAGGCTGCACACCAGGGTGGAAAGCACTGCAGGGCAATACCCAGCCAGGTCTGCTTTATGTTACCTGTCACAGGCAGGAACAACCCCAGTGCCGTGCAGGTGTATGGGAGGGAGCCTCTCCTGCCTGTGAACTTGTTCATAAAACCTCCAAACACAGCCAGTGCTGCGGTCCTGTGCAGCAGCTGGAGGAGAAGAGGCAGGCAGGGAGGTGGTGTGAAGTGCTGGTGAACACTGAGCAACACCAAAGCTGGCATTTGACTTCAATTCCAGTAAGGGCCGGAAACGCAAAGAAACAAAAAGCAGGTTTTCTGTAAACGTCTTACAGAGAGGTTCAGAGCGCAGAGTGAGTTACACAACCTCCCCCGTCTGTTACTGTGGGAAGGGGAGAGAAAAAGGAGGAGGGGAGCTAGATACAAGGTTTTGCTTTAGCAAAGCTCTCTCATGCAGCACCTTCTGTTGCACACACCCTGGGGCAGAGCATCTCTGCTGGCAGCAATCCTGTGATCCTGCTGCCCAGACTGCCCCGTGCAGCAAGGGATTGCTGAGCTTTGGCCAACCTCTCATTTCTTTAATCATAAACACAATGTGTTTTGGTGACAACCTATGGAAAAAATGGATTTGAGAAGGAAAAAGCATTAACTCAAGGCCAGACAGGTCTTTTTTCCTCTAACAGTAAAAAGAAAAAAAAAAATCACGTGTTTTTTACAGAAAGTTACACATAAGGTAAAACTTAAGGTAAGCTTTAGTGGCTTCATATGAAAAGGATCTTCCAGAGCTCTTTCAGGAGTGCCCCTCACAATCATCCTCAGATGGCTCAACCAGCTCCAATAGCGGGGTGAGAGCTGGAACCAACCCACAAACCAGAGCCACCAGCACCCAGGTCACAGCTTCCTGGCTTCCATCAGAGCCTGACTTGATCCGTGCTCAGCAGCAAGTTCCAGGCAAACCAATGTGAGTCTCTAGATCCTCCCCAAAATGTCCTTGAGCACACCTGTTTCCTGTTTGAGCAGCCTCTCAGAGCCAGGTGTGTTCATAGTCCAGCGGTCTTTCCTATGCTACCATAGGGCTTTGCATGCCCTGTGAGCCAGCCCTGCTCCCCAGGCACCCAGTGCCAGCCCTCCGCTCCGGCCTCTGGGGCTGGGGATGCAGCATCTTCCCCCTGCACAGCTCCTGGGCAGCAGGGAGCCTCACACCACCTGCAGGGCTGTCTCCTCTCTGGGGACAGGCTGCTTTTCACTGCCTTAGCAGGATCCAGCTGCTCTCCCTGACACGCTCCCAAGCACAGCTGTCTGTAGAGCCCAGGGGAGCAGAGGCGGGCGTGGCGCTGTGCATTAACCCTGCTGGGGCCTCAGCAGCACAGCTTTCTACTGGGCTTACACAGGGCAGATGCCTTCCCCCAAACCTCAGCAGAGACGGGCTGGTGTCAGTCACATCCGTCCCACGGCGGTGGCCTCGTCCCGCAGGGTGTGAGGCTGCGGCTGCATTTGTTCACTCACCAGCAGCAGGTTGGAGGCAGATACAGCCCCCGTGGGCTGAGCAAGCCCCTCTGTCTGCGCTGGGTCCCACAGGCACTCGGGATGTCACACGCTGCAGCCATCTGTTTGCAAGGAAACAGCTTTAATGATGAGAGGTTCTACAAAATCCACTGGCAAAGAGCTACGGTGTTAATCTGGGGAGGATGACAAATGGAGACTGTCACACTTGGCTACTTCAGGGCTTAACAGTACTGCTGCTGCTCCCTGTAATACAGCAGCTGGAGGTGTGTTACCTCCATAAAAACGGGATCTGGAATGCAGCTGGTGTAGCCCTGGAGCAGGGGCAGCCCTCACAGCACACCCTGGAGCCCAAGGAGAGCCCTCTGGAGCAGCAGTGCTGCAGGCACCCAACAATCAGCAAGTAAGCACCCCTCACACCAGCTGACACCCTCCCTCTATCCTCAGGGACACTCAAAAGCCAAAGCCCAGCACACGGCTGTGTCACAGAAGGGATCCAAAAGGTTGTGTTTGTTGGTTGAGACCTTGCAAGTTAGAGCTCCACAGAGCTTCCCCCCATTTCAGCACCCTCACCCCTTGGGAGAACCATCTGGGCAGTGCATGAAGAATGGGGGAGTCCCAGGATTGGAAATGCTGCTCCCCTTGGGAAAGGGGGGAAGGGTCCTGTGCTGGAAGCTGGCAAGAGGAGCTGGTCATTGCCCAAGCACAAGCAACACAGCGCCCCAGACACAGACTTTGACAGGCTGCTCCAGAACAGATGTGGTGGTGACAGCTGTCTGGAGCACAGCAGGCTCATCACCTCCAGTATAGCTCTGCTTCCCATTCAGAGCACTGGAACTTTCTCCTCCTGCTCATCCTCCCCACCAGAATTTACCTCTGGAGGTTGGATTTTCCTGGGGCCAGCTCATCCAGCTACACTGGGACGAGGCTGCAGCAAGCACGGCATCCCTCCCAGCTGTACCAGCCCTGCACAACAGGCACCTCTCTGAGCTGGAGGGCTCCTGGCTGCAGGTTTAGGAAAGATAGCAAGACAGGGGAAGAAAAGGAGCTTTTATATACATATATATTTTTTTAAAAAAAATCTGTTCTGTGAGAATACTTAAACATTCAAAACGAAACAAGAAACTTGACTCATGTAATCTCTCTCTGTCAAACAACTTTCCCTTCTGCAAAACAAAGCAATAGCATGACCATATCTTAATACAACTTCCACTTTATAAGGGTGGGAATAAAGATTTCCCTCTTTAAAAATATGGCCTAATGCTTTGGGTTCTGGTGGCATGGAGACATTTTGTCTGTGGTGCAAGTAATAAAGGCATTTGGTTTAATTTTTAAGTTGATATTGAAATTTTGAGATCATGAAATAACTGATTGCAACTGATGGACCCGGAGAGGTCAGGTCCTCTGCTTAATCACTTGTTTGTACATGGGAAAACAGTCAGGGAGGAAGGCTCCACTCCTGAGCAGAATAAAAGACACAAAGGCAAATGGGCAGGTCTTCCCTAGCACAGGAAATCCCTTTTGTACAACACAGAACATGCCATGCTCTTTTCAGAAGGCGATTGCTTTGGCAGCTCATACGTTGTATTTTATTCACAGTAGCACAACACTGCAGGAATGTATGGGTTTGGGAGAACATGAAAGCAGTCTTACTAAACCAGAGCCAGAGTTCACCTATACCAAAATCATGAGGGACAGTGTCTAAGAGGCACCTACAGAGCAATATTTCTGCTGTTTTAGTCTCTTGTCAGCCTAGTGAGAAACTTGTGGAGGCAGTGGTTGGTCCTGGCCCCATGTGACCAGTTCTCACTATCAATCTGCCCGAACACATTTTGTTTCTGAACACATTTTTGTTTTGGCACTTCGAGCATCCTGTGCCAATTAGCTCCACAATTCCCTGTCACTCTGTGTGAACAAGCACTTCCCTTCACCTCTGGCAGGTCAGGGGGTGCACCCTGCCTTCTGTACCACAGTATTGTTCCTCCTATTCATCTCTGTGCCATTCACAGCTGTGACCAAATCTCCCCCATTAGTGCCTTTTCCAGGTAGAACAGTTAAAACCAGCCCATCTCTCTTTGCACAGGTGCCCTCCCATACAGTGTTATCCTTCTCTGTATCCTTCACAGATCTGCAATGCCCTCTTTGGTTCCTAAAGGACAAACCCGAGTGGACCAAACAGGCTGCACAGACTATTCAAGATGTGGCTGCTACCTGGATTTATTCAATGACCTAACTACATTCACTTCCTTCTTGGTTTCCTTTCCCATCTGTCCTAACCTTCTTGTTGCCTTCTGACTCACTGCTGAGCACTGAGCTTGTACTACCAGAAATCTGTCCACTGACCTCAAGCTCATTCCTGAGAGAAAATAGGTTACCGATACCCAGGGTTCTGCTGACTGCAGGTTCATGGCAATGTTTGCAGCTGCTCGCAGGCACTGGGGTGCTGTGGGAAGGTGGCTTTGCTGCCCAGTAAGGTTTTGAAATCTTGTAGATAAAGCAGAGCATCCCCTCTATTCCTCGCCGCGGCAGCACAGCGGGACCCTGTGTTCCTTTGTGACCAGGACGATCCTGATCTCAGAACGCAGCACCAGCAGCACAGAGCTGGGGCTCTTTGGCTCAGCCCAGCAGTGCCTGGGTTTAACTCAGCAGCACCGGGACTGCGTCCTCTGGGCAGGGTTAAGGGGTGGTGGGGTTGGAAACTGAGCTGCCGCAAAACACTGCAACCACATCGTTCAGCACTTGGCACGTGCAGCTTTCCATGAACATCCGAGGTTCCCAAAGACCAGCCAAGGCGAACCAAAAGACATGGGGCAGCTTTGAAGCTGGCTCGGCTGTTGGGGTGTGAGCAGCCAGTAGCTGATTAATTGATTTCCTGATTGCTGTCTGCAAACACCATCCAGTTTTGGTCTGTTGCATAACAACACAGCACAGTTACATTAGGCACAACACAAATACATACCTTTGTCACAAGGCAGCTTAATTAGTTAGTGAGAGCAGAGCACTTTGAAGAGTAAAGCACTACAAGAGCGCTCTCTATTATCCTCACTGCTACTTATCAGTAGTGGCACAATGTGAAAGCTAATCTTCACCCCATACTCACCAGGGATGTGCTGCTGCCATTGTCAGCAGCCCCAGTCCCACGGGGCAGAGTTGAGGACATGAAAGTCCGAAATTAGGATTAGACTCAGTGTCAGCACAGGCTCCTGCAGAGTTAAACTTCAGAGACAGCAGAAAGCCTCAAGTATGCAGGCGGCTGCCAGGCAATGGGAGGCTGTTCGCTGTGGTTATGGAACAAATATTTTTATACACAGATTCCTGGAGAGAATGGCTGGGAAAAAGCATGCAAGCCCCTTTTATGGAAGCCAGCAAAATCAGATCCAGGAGCCTTCCTCACCAGCACCCTAGTTAGCCTTTTATTACTGACTGTGTTCCTGCATAAGCCATTAATAAACTGCAGTTTGGTCAAAGTCTGCTGCATGAGCTGTGGCTCACAGACAGGCACAGAGCAGGCAGCTGATTCCTACTGATACTCCAGCAAGTATTCTGCTTCAATGCACTATTTTCTGGACCATTTTGCCCTGTCTCCTGCTTTGATGAGTAACCAAGCATTTGCTCTTACACCCCATCTCTCTTAAGCCCAAATGTTACATTGATCTGCTGTGCCTTTTGTATCCTTCACTGCTGTAGAAGGGAGTAAGTCTTTAACTTAGGATTTTGAAAATCTGGTTATGTAGGGCTTAAAATTTACCTGGAAGAGCAAGGTAGGAAAGTGAGATTGCCCCCTCATTTTTATCCTGAAAGAGTAGGATTTGTAGACCCAGAGAGGTTTGGGTAAATGCAGATGGCAGCCAAAACTCAGAGCTGCCCTGGGCTCTTTCTCACAGAAAACTTCCATTACTATCAAGAATTGTCTGCCAAGGAGAGGGCAGAATTCCAGAGGAAATATCGATTGGACAGTTAGCTGGGTAAGCACAAAAAAAAATAATTTTGAGAATCTATACAAATATCAGAAGAATGAGCTTACCTACACCCAGGACAGGCTTTACCCACTTCATAAGGAGATGCAGATCCCCTCCAGCTGTGAGGGAATGACAGCACCTGGGGAGGAACAGCTGAGGCTAAACACACACCTGCATGGGCTCCATGGTCTCTCCCACTGCAAACACTCAGATCTCTGTAAATGTTCAGGAGCTGATTCTGACTCTGAGTCTCCAATTATTTTGCCTTAACATCTCAGCAGAAGGAGCTGCTCAGGGAGCTGCAGCAGGGAAAGGTAAAAATAAGACCTTCAAAGCTTTTGTTTCATTAGAATGAACCCAAATTACAAAGATTATCATCATATCTCACTGACTGATACAGCAATAACAAACCCTTCATTCTGTCTTCAGATTACATGCACAAAGTAATCTGAGAGTGCTCTACTCCAAAGCAGCATGTCAGAGCATAGGACAGATTTAATTTCACCCTAAATCACTTCTACCCACTGAAGCTGAGCAGGAAATAAGGAACACAAAACATTTGCATCCTGTTAGACACTCCTGTACAGGGTCTAATTAGTTAAGGTCAAACATCAGTGTAAATCTTTCACTCCCCTGCCACAAAGAAAGTAGCTACATTTCAAAACTTAGCAGTTTCTTCTTTGTCCTGATTGCTGTGAACCTCTACTAACATTTATTACATTCCTTCTTTGATGCTCATGTCCTGACTGCAGGATCAGAGATTGGTTAGCAGCAGAACAGTGCTGTCACATTTCTGTAACACACCATTTCCTATTGACAGATTACGAACTGTTTAACAAAAAATGCATTCAGGATCTGGATGGGAAGTTACTCAAGGTCACCCAGCAAACCAGAAGAAGAGCCAGAGAAGGTGATACTTCTGAGGCCCAGCAGAATGGGCTTGCCTCAAAGCCACACTGCTCTCCCTGCTGAGAGCTGAAGTGTGATCTCGGGTGAAAGATCAGCAGTGACACGGAGGGGACTGCAGAGGTACAGGTGTCCAAATGCAGTGTCTGTACTGAATGTTGAAAGCTGTAATGTTCACCTTAAATTCTTCCTGCTGAACAGTCATCCAAAGAAATGAACACCTTCATTTTTGCAGACTTCAGAATAATTTTATATATTTACCTCGTAGGCTCTTCTGGAATTCATAAATCACACTTAATGAGAAGTATTAGCCCACACTTACTGCAATTACATGATGAATGTTTGATTTCTGGCTTACAGCCTGAAAAATACATAGATTTCTGTGATCTCTAGAAAGGTAAAGATGAAACCTCATGTTTTAATTAGGGGCTAATAGCTTTAGTTCACTTCAATGCAAAGGCCTTTGGTTTTTTAAAAGCTTTCCAACCCAGCTGAAAGGCTGCTACTCAATTAGTCTGGAGTTATACATCAGCTGATCAAGCAGTGACAGCCTAAGCTATTGCTTTCTCTGTAAGAGCTTTTAGTTAGGGGGGGAATGCACGGCTTTTACATCCTCTGGCTGCACCAGTGCTGCCAAACCGCTGATGGAGACTGAGCTCAGCAGGTCCTACTGCTGCAGCTACACAGGATCAAACCCCTGAGCCTGCCCCCATGTCACCAGCGAGCACTGCTGGAGCTGCTGCAACTCTGCAAGGAAAAAATGGGAAAATGTAATATCCACATGGATCTGCACGGTTTTTAACAGGAATATTAATATTGGAATAAATGATTGGAAGTGTGTGTATGTGAAAGCACCAGAACAATTAACAGAGAGGCCTCTCTAGATAGTGAGGGATGCCATTCCATCAAATGGAGGATTCATTCCTGCTGTCCAGCCCCAGAGGGCCCCACACTGGTGAGAACCCAGCACAGGCAGCTCCTGAACAAGACCCTGCACTGACAGCAGGACAGTCACAGGAGTTTCAGCAATCCACATGTGCCAGTCCTCCTGTCAGCCCAACAGGCCAAGGAGCTCACAGGAAGGCTAGCAGCAGTAGGATATAAAAGATATCCTAAAGGAAGTTAAAGATTTGTCCAAAAAGTTAGCTAATCATTGACAATCAAGAAGAACCGGGAGATGAAGTGAGGATTTGACTCATCCTCCATGTTGTGCACAAGCAAACTTGGCCAGACCCTCTGAGCAGGTATGCCATGAGAGTATGGCTGTATAAAATCAATTTGCTTAATGATGTTGAATATTATAATCCCCTTCCAATAATCTTTCAGTGAGTTTTGTAACCCTAATTTCCTATAAATCAACCAAAGTGAGAAAAGGCATGCTTACCTCCACTGGGTTGCAATCATCAGGGGGGTGTCATCTGAAAGAAATGTGGACACACACTGGGTCTTAACAGCTTTATGCCATGTGCTAAACAGAATTGTGCCTCAAAAGAGCAGCTGTCCTGGCCCACCCAGCCCTCTGAAGCACAAGGTTCCTCCCTAAAGAGATGAGTGTTACTGGGAGCAGGTGATGCCAGCCATTCCACCCCACCCGTGCCCCACGTGCTGGAGCACATACGGCAGGAGCCATAAATTGTGACCCATGAGAGGGGCAAGAGTTGTGCCAGGGCACAGCAGCCTGGAATCAGGCTACAGCAGATAGCACCACACCCCCCACTGCTGGAACCATCTGAAATGATGTGCTGAGAAACAATCCAACACTACCAACACGCTGGTAGTATCACACCCCACTGTTACCATCCACTCACACACCCCCCATCACCAGCTGGGTGCTGTCCTCACCCTCTCACACCAAAGCAGCTGATGGGGAAGCTGGGTGAGTGTCCAAAGCCATCCAGCAAACTGTAGCTGCAGGAGAACATTCAGCCTCCTTAAACAAACGTACTCAGGCAGCCAAGCACCTCTCCAGCCTCACCTGCTCAGAGCCAGCAGGCACGGGCAGGGCAGCAGCAGCCTGTGGGGGAACCCCAGCCCACGCTGCCCTGGAAGGGAAGGACAAGGACACCCGTGTGTGCCCCTGCACAGATGGTAGCACAGCACCCCCTCCTGCCAGCAGCCCTTTGGAGGCTTCTCTGCGAGAGGGGGAGACTGTCTCCTTTGGGAATGTTCTGCCCAGCAAAGCCCTCTGCAGGTGCAGGTGTGCAGCTCTGCAAGGAGAGAGGCTGTCCTTGGAAAAACTGCCCACGGAATGCTAATCCCTGTTACTTTTCATACTGGAGTAAGAGGTGAGAGATGATGTGACAAATACGATGTGAACAGGCTGAGCCAAGAGCCACCCTCCTTCGTGGGGCACACAGAAATGGAGCCCTCCAAGTAATAAACTCCTCACTGGCTTGCCAGTTCCACTGTGGACAAACTGGCTGCTGCTCAGCTCACAGAATCCACTTGTCCTTCAGTAATCAAGACGTAAACTGCCCTCCTCTGCCTGATTCTGTATTTTCTCACTATAATTAAATGTGACATGCAGCTGCAGTAAATATTTGTGCTGTCACAGCTCACATATGATAATCACCAAAGAGCCAACTTCAGCAGGGAATGCATATAAATTCTAGTCTAGTCCGTAGCTGGGCTGATATTTTTAGCCTAATACAAATTCACTAAAGCTAGAAATTTGACAGAGTAAGAGCAAAAAAAGAATGTAACCTTGCTTTTCATGGAATAAGGTAAGTAACTGTGTTATCCAGATACTGAGGCAGCCTTGAGAGGCTGTGTTTAAGAATTAATTTAATTGCCACTAGATGGCACATCTCAATTACTAATCTGTATCTGAATTCAGGACTGCCTTTTAAAAAAGCATATATATTCCCTGTCCTTGCTAACTTTGGGTTGCTTTCTATTTTGAAATCAGAAAGCTTAAAAAAAACCCACATGAAAAAAAAGAATTAACTAAAAATACACCATCTGCCAGTGAAAACCTAGCTTGATTCTGTCACATCTACAACCAAACCAGGTTAATAACCAGCATCACAGATGGTTTCTTTATAGAAATATGTACATCTCCCCATAGTGACTCTTTCAGCTGCTTCCCAAAACTGCTGGCACTGCCTTACCTCGTTTCCTAGGCAATGGCTGTGCCTCACACTCAGCCTGGACATTATGCAGCTGGAATGGATTTCAGAAGATGCCATCCCCTGCCTGTGGCTGTTTCCAACACCAGCAAGGGATGCAGTGGTGGACAGCCATGTCTCTACCAAAGAACAGCAACAGATGGATATTAAAACATTCTCGTGCAGCTGCTCTTTTCCCTCAGATGATCAAATCTGCTGAAGGGTGCTTTTAACTGTCCCAAATCCCCACATAAGGCTACAGACCAAATATCATGGTGACCTCGATACGACAGCATAGGGCTGCACTCAGAGCACTAAAGGTATAATTTGCTCTTTCTGCAGCATTCAGCAATAGAAACTGTTTTAAACCACTGAAACACCAACAACAAAATCTTTGTGGGTGCTATGCTCATTCTCCCTCAGCAGTTAAGTATCAGGGTGTCCACCATCAGGAGTGGCCATTTCCTAATCCTCTTATGTCCAAACTCACATGAGATGAGCACTTGAACTCATTTCTGTTCTTCCATTGCCAGCAGTGAAATGTTTCAGACCAGTCTGCAAACCTACTGCTACCACTTTGAAAACAGGTACCTGCCACCTTCCAAGGAGCTCCAAGAGCACCAAACCTCTTAAATAAAGATATAAACAGAATTCAACTCATTTCTTCTGGTTCTACTTCAGCCATCTGAAAACCTCTAGAAGTTAAATTCATTGTAATGACTAAGAGCGTGCTCCTCTGTGGCATAAATCTTCTCAGGAGCTCAGCAGCAGTGAGGTTTGACATAAGCTAGGACTGGTCTGTACAGAACTCTGAACTACTTGGACTTGAGTTCTGCTGGCATCCACATGACAGATGCCCCTTTCATACCACAGTGAAGGCTAAAAGAGTGTAGTTCTAATTGCTTTATAATTTCTAAGGGTATAATAAAAAGCATTTCAAAGATTATCACAGGAGAGCAAAGGATGAGACTAATAGGATCTAAACTCCATCCACATCCATTACACTGATACAAGTGATAAAAATCAATTCACTACCTACGTTTGGGCCCAAATTTATGAATACCTGTAAAATGGGGGTCATGATATTGATGTCTGAAACCACTGAAACTTGTAACGGCCTGTTTAAATACTAAATACTATTAGAGATGAACTGGAACCCCCATTTTTCCTACAGCCTGCTTTATAATCATCAGCTCCATTCATTCTGGGTTTGAACAGCTGAGCATAGGATGCCAATTCCATCCCACTGGATCATTCAATCATCTGCCACTGCTAGCAGTGTGTTGTTTTGGAAAGACTGAATTTAATTTATGAAATAACCAGAAAATTGCAAATAAAAGTAACTGGATTCATAAAAATAGTATTTTTAAATGAATATTGTTTTTAAAATCTTTTAGAAGTTGCAGTATGTGTAATCTGCTAATAAAACTGAAACCCCACTGATTTCAGGCTTGGCATTATGAAACTCTGACAAGGTTAGGAGTGCCCACTTACCATTCATTTCCAGCTCCTTTTCACATCACTGAAAAAGTGTTATCAAATGCTGAGAACAATCACTGCCCTGCACTCCACTGAATTTATCAAAGGCAAATGGTACCTGCAGAAGTAAATTAATCAAATGCATGCAACAGCAACTTCTGAGTTTAAAGCTTTTCCATTTAAACCTTAACTTCTAGAAACCTCATCACACACACACACAGATCTTTATTTTAGGCAAAAAATGAACTTGTCAGAGCAGTTTCACTTGTCTTTTACATAAAAAGAAGGCACACCTGCACATTTTTCTACCTACAAACTGGTCTTACAAGTGCCTTGGAACCAAATGTGAACAACTGGCTGGGACACCCAGCACCACGGCATTTGGTGCTTACAGTAACAATGCAGCTGGCACATCACCCCACCCCACCAACACTGCTGCTGCCAACTGCTGGGTGCCCAGTACAGGCCTGGCTGAGCTCTTAAAGAGTTCATTTAATTTAAAGCAACACACAGATGACTATGATGCTTCTTAAGAATATTTTAATGAAAACAGAGGACCAGCTGTTCAGACTCAGTCAAGAAACCAATGCTGAAATGACAACCCTAATCCTGGGGCTAACAGAAAACTGGCAGATCCAGCTCCCCATTTTTTAAAAGAGTATTCTTGCCACACCTTCCCATTCTAGGGCACAGGAACTTGGTGAAAATTGAATTGAAATTGTTTACAGTTTGTTTTCCTGCTACTTGAAATCTTGTTTAGGTATTTGCTTCACTTCTTACATAAAAAGGTAACTCAAGAATTACAATAAAAATATGACAAACAATAAAGTAAGGACTGAGTCCTTTGAGTTCACAGTAGAGTAATGTACTTTCTTATAAAATTTTCCTTTGCAGGGCTGAAACAGACAATAGGTAAAATTCTTCAAAGTGCCCCAGCTACTTTGGCACCTTACATGTCACTCACAGGGAGGAAAAATTAAAGCACTTAAACAAACAGAATTAAATCTCCTACATAAAACAAAATGACTTTGAAAATATTCAAAAGTGACACATTAAACTGAAAGTAGCATAATTCCCTTCAGCGATTTGAATCAGTGCTAGTGCAGAGCAATCCAAAATTACACAGCAAGTCACTATCAGGATAATGCAGTCATCTAGTACTATCCTTACGAATTAGCACAAATCAAAAATCATAATAAAAATTTTAAAAACCCCAAACACCAAAACCCAAAAAATACTTCGATCAGCCTGTATTTATAATTAGTACTGATAACTAGTAATTGTTGTGTTGAAGATTCACAATTATGGGAGTAAAATTCATTCCAGCATGAAAAGCCTGCTCTGTAGAGGATTATTCTCCATACTTTACTTGTGCTTTTAGCTCCCTGGAAAGGTAATTGATCAGCACTCCTGCCACCTTCTCCCTGAGACCAGCATTTGCCAGTACAAGAGCAGTCAGATGAGCAGCATCAGTCCAGTCTAAGTTCTTGACAATAGCCATGGCTTCAGCACAGAGTTTCTGCCGCTCAGAAGCAGGCAATTCCATCAAAATCTGAGGGACTGGCTTGAAGTCTCCAGATGTTATCCATCCAAGCAATCCACCCACTGCTCCTCCTAGGAAAGACAGCAAGTCATTAGTCTTTACCAGTTTATGTTAAAGCCTGAAATTCTATCCACAGCCTTCATCAACGATGTTCCCCCTTGATTAGAAATCAACATAAGAGTTGTATATGTGTCTACTTTAACTAGATTTATACACGATATTCAAAGCACCAAAAAGGATTTTAAAAGCTCTTTACATCCACAGCAATCATAAAGAAACCCTTTACACAATCAACACTAATAGCTTCAAGCTAGAAACCAGAAACAAAACACTCCCTGGGACACTCTCTTAGGATAAGCTCTACTACTAAATAAAACCTTGCCCAAGGAAAACACCATACCAACAACTGCCTTATCAGTGTCATTAACACATAATCTCTTACTAGATACTCCCAGACTGCTTCTTTAAGAGTCACACATCACAGCCTCCTACACACATGATGCCCACCCCTGCAGGTGCTCAGAGACCAAACCCATCAGACACATTCAGGCTTTCATCTACCAAGTCCAGCCCCCACCCACCCCAGGCGGACAAGACATGCTTGGGTAAGTAGAAGGTCCCAGGTTATCAGGATAACAGCAGAGGGATGGATCATCACAGCTGATGTGACTGTGGCTGCTAGAAACCAGCCCGGCAGCCCTAGAGGGCGCTTCTCCGTCAGCAGTGTGACTGCACCACAGCAGCTCACGGGACTGACAGCACTGCCCGCAGCACACACGTCCTGCTGCAAGGAAGGAAGGAGAACCCGCACAACGGAGAGGGTACAACTGACCCTGCCACCAAAACTGCCACCCCCAGCGACTGGTCCTAAAAAGTCATTTATGCACTCACAGGGATGCAGTTTTTCATTAGACAAAAATTCTTAATTTGAAGCTTTTACTCAGTTAGCAATTTTTCCTATGATACCACAGAAATACTTGATAGCCTACGATGGGTAAATTCATCTTCAAGGGACTTTTATGAGAACATCAATAACTGATTTAGGGGCACTTAATGCAAAAGCCACTAGAAGTATTGATGTCTAAGCTCCTCGTCCATTGAGAGAAGATTTGTTACACGATCACGCTTTTTCCCCCAAGCAACAAACCCACAGTCCACTCTTCTCAGAGCAGGCAGTCCTTGGGAAGCACGATGACTGCAAACTTCTCCAGCAATGCTGCACATGGCAGTAATTCATCCCCATTCCTGGTACAAAGCAGCAAGAGGGTCAATCCCTGCCACCCAGTCCCACACTTATCCAGGCTTTGTGTGCAAGTCAAAGTGCACTTGATTGTGAATGTCTCTCTAACTGTCCTAAACTTAATTCGGCTGATTTACCTTTCCAATTTTAAAAGTTAAATGAGGGGGGGGGTTATGATTTAGTTGCAGTGTAATTGAGTAATGGCTTTTAGTTTAGTTAGTACTTATTACTCTTATTATATATGCTTATTATTGTATACTTTCAGTATAAAGTAATAGGTATGCTTGTTCTAGTGCCTTCCTCAGTGGCTGAAGAACATCAAGCTTGACTGGGAGACACTACAAAAGCTTAAACACTTAAAAGAGAAAATACACCCAAGAATAACTTCAGTATTTCTCATCATTTTACTGAAGAATGAGGCCACTTACATTATTACCTTTATTTTGGATTTTAAGCTTAGAAATTTCTTACAAAAGCTTAATTTCCCTTCTTTGTTCCTGATAACTTCAGTCATATATTTGTCAAAATAGTATTCTGGCTATTAATTAAGCTTTGTACCTCTAATAGGAGTAAATACACAGCTTCACTTTGCCTTTTCTGTTATCACTCCTCAAGAATTATTTGCTTGTTTTTGTAACTCGACCTGACGGAGGCACACTGCAATTCACTCTAGAATCAGTAAGCCTGTGAAATTCCTGTAACTGCTCACAGGACGTTCAGCTGCTGAACATTCAAGGGCCAGGGCCCATATGACTTCAGTGACAAGGCAGCATTCAAACTAGACAACTCTTAATTCCAGAGTTACAAAGCAGAGACAACTCTTTACTATGAGACTCTGGCTTTCCTGTAACTTTACATAACAAGTAGAAAAGTAAAGTGACAAGGAATAATGAATCCTAGAGGAAAAAAAATAAGCTCATCAAGATGTTGATATCAGGAACTTTCAAAATACAGAAATAAGCATAGTTTTTAGTAAGACTGTTTGGAAAATGATCCTCCCCCATGCTAAGGCTGACTTAGAATAGTTATTCACCCTCACCCCCCATCTCAGCAGGTAATTTGAACTGAATGCCCCTTTCCTTCAACACACACCTCCTTGTCAGAGACTAAAAACAGTTCATGCCTCAAACATTGAGACAAAATTTTAAAGAAGCTACAACCCGCAGAAACCTCCTTTAAGAACTTTGGACTGTAAGTCAAACTACTGAGATTAGATAAAGGGAAAACCTATTCTTTCACCAACCTCAGGCCTGGGGAGAAACAAACAAGTAAACAAAGAAAAGAATGTGAGCCAAACCCAGCAGCCGTGCTAAGATTCATCCCTGGCTGAATCTGGGGTGGGGGACACCATAGCCCACAGAAGCCAGGTTTACACACACTCCCCCCTGAAAGGGTGGGGGTGGGGGGGGAGGAGGTTTTGGGTGTAACCTCTGCTCAGGGGGAGTGAACACCCATCCTCCCTTACACAAACTGGCCTAGCTGTGGAACCCCCAACCCTGGGGGTAAACCAACCAACCCTGGGAAGGCTGCCTCCATGGGATATTCACATGGGAGGCAGCTGAGGGGGTGCCTTAATCCATCAAAGGCCCCCCGAAGTGCCCCCCAGAGCCATTCCTGAAGCCTTGCACCACAGGACTGCACATGATGCAACAAACCTGGAGTCTGTTGTAAGAGACAATGGCAAACACCCCCACCGCTGCCCAGGAAGGTGCCTGGGCTTTCCTACTTGGCCCAAGCATGTATTAACCCATCGGATCCTATGCTTTTGGGGCACCTTCACTACCAAGAAGACCACCTGGAGAGGATCAACAGAGAATCGCTGGGATCCATGGAGTGGTGATATTTTCCTTATTCTGTCTCTGCCACCTTCTTTCTGCCTCCCCCCCACCTATTTTCTATTTCTTTCTCTTCTTCCCTCTCCTTTTCTCTCTCTCTCCCTCTCACCAAATGAAATCCTTACTATTGTCACTACCATATGGTCTCGTTTGCACCTTAATTCAGGCAGAGGTGTTTCTAAGAACCTTAATAATCGATCTCAACACTCCTACACAGTCTTCCTCATTTCTTCACTCAGGGACTTAATCACCCTCTTGTTCCTAAAGCAAAGCACACTTACCTGCAGCGATTCCAACTGGGCCTGCCAGAAGCCCCCCCAAAAAGGCTGATGCACCTGTCAGCAGTGCTCCCCGACCAGAATGAGTGACAGCAGCTTTCATGCCCTTCATACTGGCGATACGGACGAGCAGGTTCATCACATCATCAATACGGATCGGCATCTCGGCGAGTCCAAGTCCTGGAAAAGATATTTTAGGCTTTTGGTCACTGTGACAGAGACGAAACCTACCTGCTAAATGAACTTCAGGGGAAAGAAATACCTTGTGTTCAAGGACAAGCACAGGAAACAGCATCTACTTTCTCTTTCAATTCTCGGAAAACTACCCTACTAGTCAATTGCTGAAGGTTACTGAAACTGCCAGTGAGGTATCAGAGTAGACCAGAAAAGAAATGTGTTTACAACAAATTCAGAGATTCTACAGTATCTAATTCTTCAGTACATTGCTTTTGGCCTGAGCAATTCCCATGTGCGTTCAGCATCACACATAGCTCTGGGAAAAAGAGAGAGCTTCACTCTACCACAACTAGCAGATTATAACTGACAAATCTGTCAGGTATCTTCTCATTGTCCTAATTTTTACCACAAACCAGTCAATTACTTTCACATACCGGTTCTTCTCCCTGTTTTGTTACATGCTTAAACACTTCCATGCTGATTTCTGAAGGCAGGAGGCTGGCTGTAACAACCAAGAAGTGCCTGAGGAAGTGCTGGAGGAGAGACCTGGTACTGGGACTAAACGGGGTGCTCTGCAGTCAGGCCATCAGAAATGTAGGGGTGGATGTACAAGGCAGTTGGGACTCAGAGCAGAGATGCCAGATGAGTCTCGTGTAGGAGGAAGCAGAGACACAGGACCCCAGGTTGTAAAATGCAGTCACATGTCCTCATGTGGGACAGAGGGACAGAGACCTGTCGCTGAGAACAATCCCTCTGAGACCAAAACTTCTCCACCTCATTCACTTGCTGCTGCTGCTCATTAAGTAAATACTTCCCACTGTGCACACTGAGGAAAGGACTTCCAGGGATAATTAAAGAAAAAAAAGGATTCAATGGGATTAAAAATAAAATCACATAAACACAAGTTGCAGATTTCTTGTTGTACATATAATGTCAGCACTACAGAACAGATGAGCACTTGGTTTTCAGCCCCTAGAAAAGCTCTTATCCCAGTGTGCGTGCAATACTTTCTCAGCCCAAGCCAACCTGTCTTCAAGTCTTTCCTGAATAGATCTCCTCAGTGCAAAGTGAAAGTGGAGTGGTATCACGCCATTTTTCATATTAAAAATTAACTACTGCAATAGGGAAAGCTTTCTGTTGCACTGAAATGGCTGACTGCAAATCATCCATGTCACTGCAGGATCCAAGCACTGCTGACACTGAACAAAAGTCTGGGTTTTGGGAAGGGACCACATATGCTCCGTAGCTGCCAAGAGGCACAGTAGGAAATTCATCAAATAGTTGATTTCTCTCACTACTTCATTCATCTTTGTGCCAGTCTAAAGAAAACATCCAAGTTCATCATTTTACCACCGTTGCTCTTGGGTTTTTGGCAGGCTGATGACACAGCAGTGGCTGAGAATGGCAGTGCATGCTGGTTAGCGACAGCAGAGCGACACACTCTGCTTCCAGAGTTACATATTATCTCATTCAGTAGGACTCAAGCTCCAAGTAATGAACAAATGTCTGCTCTGTCTGTCCTAGAGCAGTAGGGAAAAACCCCCAAAATATACAAGTAGTACAGCTCCCACTGCCAGGCCTGGGAGTGATGGAAAATGAGACAATTAAGTGTTTGTTTTTACCTTTCTAACAAAGGATGAGCATCTTTCCACCCAGAATGACAGCCCTGAGCAGTCTGAAGTGCGGCAGGATTCACTCCTTCCTCTCAGACACTGATTTGTCTTGTCCTTCACCTCATTGGCATGTCCTCAGACTAACCCAATGTGTTGAAATCAATTTGCATCTCCTCTGGGCTAAATTCAGTGAATGTCTCACACGAAGCTCTCCAGTATGAAGGCTGTGCAGCACGGGTGGGACAACACCAGTAGTAGAGCTGACAACACACGGCTCTCACTGATAGTAACATAATCAGCTTTGCCCCCTCAAACTGAGGGAGTGCTACAATTTCCCAAACCAATCTAACTGTAACAGATGTGAAATGATGTTTTATGAGCAGACACACCCACAGCTGAAGAGCCAGGTTCCTGCACTGGGTTGAAGCTGGCTGCCCAAAGTCACCTGCATTACTCCACCCTCCACATGGCCAATACTGGGAGGTGTCCTCACAGCGACACGGCACTGCAAGCAGTACACAGGTGACCAGCTACCCTGGGTTTCTCTGGATAAATAAAACACTCTTTTATAACTAGCTTCAAAGTGCAGTTGACTTAAAGTTGAAAAATAACCAGACCATAATGAAAGTAGTAATCACACTGCTGTCTGCTGGCGTACGAATTTGTGGCACACAAATTTGTAACGAGCCACAAGGTAAAGCAGAAACGTACTGGAAATCAAGAAACTGTACGTAGTTTTTCCATACTAAATTATTGACCATTTCACTCCCCCCACAACTTCCCCAAAGGAAACTTCCACTTGCAAAATTAACATTTATTTGGACTTTTATGGCTTGACTGAACAAGGTTCTTGGCATAGCAGAATAGTTCTTGCTTAATTCTGGATGTGAGCATCACACTCAAAACTCTCAAAGACTTTACAAGAAGCACTCATTTTCTCTAAACTCTTACAAGTTTTTTTTATGATCTCTTGTTGTATTCACCATATTTTAAGTCCTGCAGAGAACATTAGTGAACACATGACCTGAGGCACAGCACATACGATGGATTTTTTTAAACTGTACATACAGAGCACTAATAGAAGCCACTGAAACATAAACCATGTCCTAACATGTAAAGTAACGTCCTACATGTAAAACAATCCCAGATTCCTACATTCAGCACATAGAATTATACATTCCTTGAAAAAATTCACATTGCAATGAAGAATCAAGATGATCAGTCAGGCAATTTTCATTGAGCAGGTATTTATTTAACCATGCACCACAGGCCATTAAACGATATTTTGACAATACACTAACAAGTTGCAGCACAGAGACCACAAAAGTGCTTAACCTGCTAAAAGGATAAGCAGCCCCCACCAAAAAAACAACTAAATAACCATCAGCAGCCAGCCAGCTCACTCAGGAAATCAAACAAAAGGCTTATAAAGCTCTGCAGCCGCAAACCTCTAACACCTCACAGACTGGTAAGGTCTATAAGAAGTCAGCTGCAAGAATGTGGCGCACAAAGTTGCATCTGACATCAACCTATTGATCAGAATCACAAGCAAGCAGAATAGGAAGATAGGCATGTCGCAAAATGCCACTGGTGCTACAGATGAGGAAGGATCCTACCCCAGAACAGCACAGAAGGAGCTGTAAACTTTGTGTGTTAGAGGTACAATCACATGATAGCCAAAAGCATTTATAAACTCTGATTGTGTAACTGACAAGTAACTTAAAGTGCAATTTGGTTCTAGCACCAAATTGTTCCCTACTGAATTCACCCAGACATTAGGAAACGCTGGGATTGTAAAATACTGGATTTGGTCTAATGAAGGGATAGAAATGTCAACATCCCTAAAACTGTGTGCAGCTTTCAGAGATGATGAGTCCCCACAGCTCCTACTGACTTCACATGGTACCAAGAACCTTCAGCACCTCAAGAAAAAAACCAAAACCAAACCCAAGAGTTCCAGAACATGAAGTCGCTGAGAAACCAACCTTTGTTGTGTAACCTTTTTGTTCTATTGTAGTTCAGTGGCTGCTTTCCTTGTGTCTTTGTGGTCTCCCCAAATACTCATCCGAAGTCTTAGATTCTGTACTTCAGTTGATGCTCCTCCCTCTCTCACTTTTCACCCCAAGGACAGGGGGACAAAGTGAACAATGCTCCTGCTCTCCCTATCCAAAGGGAATGGTAACATCATGTTACAACACCTCAACTTTGAACCTAAAACCAGCAGGTTTTCTTAAGAAGAAAAATGCCATAGACAGAATTAAAACAACAACATCGTACCCAACTCACTGAAAGTCCTGCTAATACAAATAACTGAAGAGAGTCCCCAGAAAACTCTATGGCATGAGCCTCATTTCAGCTCTTTCCAGTTTAATATTCCCATCTCATTGCCCTACTTCCCCTTTCACCAAATGATGACTTCAGACAAGCATAAGCCCTTCTATCCCTGGGCTCACTATCCCACTTATAGGAAAATGAGCCTTTTCCCAAATGTCCACACAGGAGACATTCTAACCAGCATACAGCCTGGCCCACCACTGAGCTGTCCTAACTGCTCCTTACAGCTTCTCACTGAGGTAAATGAGTGAACCTCTCTGCCATGTGCACGTACGTAGCACAAAAAAACACCAACACAACACATTCCAAACTCCCCAGGCAGTGAAGATACGGAGCTAAGTCCTCTTACCTGGAGCTGTCTGTATCATGGTGGACATCATATAGTGATGAACAAGAATGTGAGGTGACGATTTCTTCTGTCTCAACTGTACAGCAACAGCTCTGTATGTACTGCAACCTTTTATAAGAAACACGAGAACAGCATTAGAGCAATCCAAACACAAGGTACTCAGCAACTGAGACAGACTAAAGAACATGACTTCACAAACAACAGTGTGCAAGAAGATGTCACCTGATTGATTAAACAGGTCAGAACTCCATCAATTATTTCAATAACAGCTGGTGGACAGACAGGGACTCAAGAAATTCCCATCTGCAAAGGAGGACTATCTCATCACTGGTCCATACACATCCTGTAAGCACAAGCAGCATTTGGCTCCTAAATCATCACTTTCTGAAAATCCTACCTTTAGAGCCTGGTCTAGTACTTGAAACCTGCAAAGCAGGTGGTCTGTCTGATATAAATCATGACTGGCATCAGCAGCCAGTAAATATACCAGTTTTGAACCTGCTCTGCATTAGTAATTTTCATTTATTTTGCTAAGAAAGGGTTTACTCCTGCTTGGTGGCATAAAGGTTAAAACATGCTTACTGCCATTATCAGCTCAGTATTTGGTACTCTTCTTTCCGAACCACGAGGACTCACTGTACCTACAAATATTTACTGTAATAATATGTTACTGACTATATATTTGCTCTGATTTCTTTTAGTTTCAATTATATTAGTAGATGCTAAGAAACTCTTGTATTTGCTACACAATCTGAATTCAATTGAAATGCATAAAAGAGCATTTTAATATTGTTTTGTAAGAACTGAGACCTTAAGAGTATTGCTCTTCTTCTGTGTATTTATCAAAGCAGGTAATATAATCAAAGCACTTAATTTGTTTATTTAACACAAGAGGTAACAATTTTACTCATTAGATGAGCAAACTACTTCTAGGAAACTAGAAGCAGATTTTACAAGGTTCTTGGATGCCTAAAAATGCAGGTAAATATTCAGTGGGAATGATCTCATTCCACTTAGATAAAAGGAAATTTGGCACTTAACCTGTCGAGGCACTTAGGGTACCCAGCTTACCTGGTCTGCTAAATTACAAAGCATCTCTGAAAGACTGGCCATAACTCCTTATGCCCTTGAATTTTTATAGGCCTACTCATTGTCCTTCTAATTATAAACTAAGTGATTTTTTTTTTCCATTTCCTAGCCAGTTTCTCCATCTTGAACTACTCAAAAAAGTTACAGGTCGCTTTCATCAGCTAGCTGATACTGAAGCCAATAGTCAGACGCTCAGTTAAGAAAGAGAAAAGAGCTGACAGTCAGAAACACAAATAGCAGAGCTGTTCCCCTGTAGAGATACTTAGCACAGCACACTGCGGTGATATCTTCAAAATCTGAACTAAGCCTGAAAATTAAAGATGTTTTCCCTGACTCATGCAAAAACATAAAACTTCATCTCATTAAAATTAATCAGCATGTTCTGAATGTTTTAAAATTTATTAAAAATGTTATGATTAAAATAGGCTGAGCATAAAATGTAATTATAAATCCTTTCAAATAGCCCAAATTTAACCACACTATAACTATTTCTTTATTTATTTTCCTGCCAATTTCAAGTTTACCATTGCTGAAGCATTGCTCCAGCCGCAATGTGACTTGCAGAAATGAGGAATGAGATGTTCATTCACAACCGCCCTAGACGCGTTTACCTAGACGGGGTGACCCTGCCCGGGCAGCAGGCTTGGGCTGGATGATCTCCAGAGCTCCCTTCCCANCGCCTCCGCCCGCCCCCGGGCTCGGCCCGCTGCTGGCGCCGGGAGCGCGGCTGGGAACGGCGCGGCCGCGGCCTGTGTGCGGGGCGTCACACGCTGAGACCGGCCCGGAGCAGGCAGCACGGTGCTCGGAGCGATGGAGCGCCTCTCCCGTGAGGAACGGCTGGGAGAGCTGGGATTGCTCAGCCTGGGGAAGAGAAGCTTTGGGGGGACCTAACTGTGGCTTTCCCGTGCACGAAGGGAACTTAGAGGGAAGACGCGGCAAGACTGTTTACTAGAGCATGTAGTGACANGTTTACCATTGCTGAAGCATTGCTCCAGCCGCAATGTGACTTGCAGAAATGAGGAATGAGATGTTCATTCACAACCGCCCTAGACGCGTTCACCTAGACGGGGTGACCCTGCCCGGGCAGGAGGCTTGGGCTGGATGATCTCCAGAGCTCCCTTCCCACGCTAATGGCTCTGGGATTCTGTGCAGCTAGAGGGGGTTCAGTGCGGCCTGAAGGTCTTTAGGGGCATTAGCGCTGCACCCGAACGATGGCCCCCGGTCCGGGGCCGGCCGCAGGCGCTGGGGCGGCTCCCCCGGCGCTCCCTCTCCCCGGCGGCCCCACGCGCGAACCCCGNGCTTTGGGGTGACCTAACTGTGGCTTTCCCGTGCACGAAGGGAACTTAGAGGAAAGACGCGGCAAGACTGTTTACTAGAGCATGTAGTGACAGGACATTGGCAGAGAGTAGGTTTAGATTAGAGATTAGTGTCAGTAAAATTAATTCACGATGTCAGAGGCTTATGTCCAGAAAGGAGACAGAGGAGTTCTGTAACTAAATTCGAGTAAAGGGAGAGGACATGAGGCATTTCACCTGGGGTCTCTCAAATTGCTAAAGGACGCAGCCTCCTTTTTATCCTAATTTCCCGGCTGCATTTCCCTCTCTCTTTCCCCATTGGCTGAGGTACTTAAGAGGTACCGACTTCCCAAATCACCTCTTCTAATGTGTATCCCTGTTCTTTTTCTCTAAGTCCAGGAATTTAGCATGGCCTTGGGTGAGCAACAGTCTGTGTCAGTTAGTGGAATTCCTCTGGAATTGATGGTTCCTCCCATTGCTTCTTTGACCTATCAGTATCTGGCTTTATCTACCAGCAGGCCCACAGTTTGTTTGTAAAGACACCTCCTTCTCACTCCTTTCATTAGGAAAAAGTTGCTTGATTGTGGTGAGGCATTGGAAGAGGGAAGGACAGGCATTGTGGCTGCCCTATCCCTGGAAGTGTTCAAGGCCAGGTTGGACAGGGCTTGGAGCAACCTGGGATAGTGGAAGGTGTCCCTGCCCATTGCAGGGGGTTGGAACAAGATGTTCCTCAAAGTCTCCTTCTAAGCCAAACTATTCTATGATGCTATGATTTTAGGAACATGGTTGTGGAACAGCATATCCCAATCCCATCTGAGCTGGGATAAAGGAGGAGGAAAGGGGCTGCCTGCCACAGAACCATGTTAGGACATGCCTGGCCCTACTCTGAGAATTTAATCTCAGAATATTTTTGCATTCTTGTCATCCAGGTTTGTTTCAGTCACCAGCTCAGTAAAATGCAGCGTGCTAGTCTGATAGAGCACCAGGAGCAATCAAACGAGCATTAAAACAGCTGTGTCACATATGGCTCCTGAAATACCACACTGGTTCATAATACCAGTACAGTCTTGGAAAAGTTACTGCCACATGTTAAAAATGCTGCCATTTCTTCAAGAATGGTTTAATAACAGAGGTTTTTGGCTTTGTAAACGAAGCCTTTATTATGATTTCATTTCTGATTTAAGATAAACCATCTCCCCTCCATCCCTTGTTCAGAAGAGGAAAATGCAGGATGAGAAAATGAAGGTGAAATATAACTCACAATTTTTGTCCCTTTCCTGTGGCTGCACTGGGGACTTCTTAACCTCCCCATGCTTTATATGATCACATAAAATAACTCTCTGTGTAACAACTCAAAATGTTACAGGTCTACTGATGCTCTTGATTTTTATGACTTGAATGTAAAACACAAATGTAATTCCTAAAATGAGCAAAGAACCTAAATGCCATGTACGTTTTAAAAAGTAACACCCCAAATTCCAGCTGCAAGCAGCTTTCCAAGGGGCAAAATTAAATGCAATGGAGTCTGCCAACCATCAAAGGAGGGAATTTTTATCACTATGCCAAACCGAATCATTTCTTCACTACTCCAGTTAAAAACGTGGGTTATTAGGGCTACATCTGTAGGTATTTATTCTGGTGTTCGGTATGATAGAAATTACTAAAATCAAAATGTAAGGTAACTGTGCAGGGTTTATCCTCTAATGCTGCACATGCTGCTGCAATCGCACTACGCTCTTCCGCAAACTCTAACTCGGCTGCAGTCCACAGGAAACTGGTTCTCACGGGAAGCTGGTTTACAGGAATCTGGTGTACGGGAAATTGGTTCTCGCATTAGCGGGGTTAAGGTTCGATTGTGTCCGTGGTTCCCAGCCAGGATCTGATGGAATATGCCTGTTCCTCTCCTGGATGAGCACTCACCGATGCTCACGTATCAGCACAGCTCTCCCTCGGTGGGTTTGGGCAGGATCCCGGCGCTGTTTCGGGTGCCCCCGCGATGGGTTTTTCTCGCACCCAGGTCCCGCTGCCCGGCGGCTCCATCTGGTGGCAACCGCACCTCGGCAGAGCCCACACCTCCTCTCATGGATCTGGGCAAAACCCGCACCTCCTGACCTGCACCGCAGGGAAACCCACACCTCCGCACCTGCACCTGGAGCTGGTGGAGTGAGTGCTCTGGAGGAGCAGGAGTTCAAGGCAGTCCTGCTGCAAATCCAATCCTGTCAATAATCTCACTGTATTCTCTCTATATTTAGGGACTGGAGCATCTCTCTGATGAGGAAAGGCTGAGGGAGCTGCGCCTGTTCAGCCCCGAGAAGAGATGACTGAGAGGGGACCTCATCCCTGTCAGTGTCCAACGGGAGGTGTCAGAGCAGGGACCAGGCTCTGCTCCGTGGGGCCCAGCAATGGGACAAGAGGCCACGGGCAGGAGCTGATGCCCAGGAAGTTCCACCTGAACACGAGGAACAATTTCTTTGCTGTGCAGTGACCGAGCACTGAACAGGCTGCCCATGGAGGGGGTGGAGTCTCCCTCACTGCAGATATTCCAGAACTTCTGGACACAATTGTGTGCCATGAGCTCTGGGATGGCCCTGCTGGAGCAGGGAGGTGGGACCAGGTGACCCACTTGCAACATGTTCCAGTGTTCCCTTCCAACATGACCCATTCTGTGATTCTGTATTCACTGCAGTGAGCTGGGCTCTTAATAAATACTAGATGTCTCTAGTATGTCTCATTGCTCTTCCCCCATCCCTTTTATCAGCACTGATTCACTATTTCATTTTCTGTATCAGGATGTTTTACATATTTTTCCTCTTCAGGTTACTAGGAACTCTATGCTTTTAAAAATAAAGATAAAAACTACATTCCCTTTTACCCCCCAAAATCCTCATTATCTGTCAAAAACAGGTATCAGAAATCAACCACAGCAGTGGTGCACTGGCATTCTGGTCTGATGAGCCACTTGGCAGATTTCTGTCAAGTGCTTCCCTAACATACAGCAGAACCCAAAATAACTGCAAGCCCCTTCAGTCTGTCCTCAGCTTCATGTTTTCACAGCTTTTCACATACTAAGAGATAGGCCAAGGGGCACCATGAATGATTTCAGCTGTAGATGGGCTGTTGCTACCAAAACAATGCTTCATTCTGGCTTTCAGCCTGTCCTTTACTACATCTTGAGACAATGCTCATCAGAAGCAGGCTCACTCTGGAGAAACTGTCCAGAACCACCTGATCCAGTTATCTGAAATACCTAATACCTTCACAGGAATACATGACAGATTTTTTTTTTTTTAAAGATGAGACAATCTTGTTGCACAGAAAAAAACTCTACATTTTATTCTGTGCTGGAGGTTCCTGGTGAAAACATGAGAATTGGGCAACTGTATGTGACAGAATTAGTTTCATAATTTCACCTAGTTGCACCTTTTTTTTTTTCCCCTTAAAATCTTTAAATTTGTTATCACAATGGCAGGACAAAAATCCATTCCAAACCCAAGGCATGCTTGAAGTAATATTGATCTATTTGCTTAAATTTGCAAAGCACCTAAAAATACTCTCAAGGTTTCCCTTTTGTGTCACTGCATTGCTTGGATATGGGTGAGGATGGTTTAATTTACAATGTTAGATCAAAGCAAAGAGAAAAGAGGAAAGAGAAAGAAATCTCATGTGTTCTCCAGAACATGTGGTGAGAGTGGTCCACAGAGAAGAAAGGGGATGGAAGATGTAACAAAGCAAGTTTCTGATCACACTCCGGTTTAGGAGGGTATGAGATTCCTGTCGTTTCCCCCCAAAGTCTGCAAAACCCTGTGCTGCAGTGATGAAAAGCTGCTTTGCTTATCCCTGTCTGATGTCTCCCTTGGTACTGTAATACCCCGGGTATGTGTGCTCTTACAGGGCCACAGCAGTCACAGCAGGTGTTCTGGAAGAGTCTGCCACTTCTGCTTCATATTACACTGAGCATTTGAACCTTCCCTTCTTGACAACACAACAGTTTTATAACTTCTGAGCTCCTCATATTATACTCAGGATTGCCAGGAGAATGGGGAGCCTTCACAAGATCAAACAAGGCACAACTATACCAAAAAAGAAAATTAATATGAAAGTAATGCTACAGCATTTAAAATTCTTAAACAGAGCTACTTAGTAAGGGAAATCTTGCAACTGCAGAATGGCTTTTTAAAAGGAATGAGAAAAGGCAACATTTCTAAAAGCAGGAACGTAACTCCAGTTGTCACCTATTAACACTCTTTACCCCTGAGCTGAAGGTGTAAATAATACAGTAGGAATGAGCGAATCACTGCAGGAAGACACAATAGCAGGTCACTGAGATCCACTACAAGCAAAACATATGCTTGATGGCAAATCTTTTCCCCATTTCCTACATTAGATATTCATTGGGGTCTGACTTCTAATTGAATGCAAATAAAGAATAACAGGTTTTTGCATATGAAGTGAAGCTATAGAACATCTGCCTCTTCACAGCCTTTCAATGTACCTTATGTGATATTAAGCAAAGAAGAGGTTTGCCTCATCAGCTTGTAAGAAACAGTGAATTTGAAGAACAGCGTGACAGAACTAAATCATTCCATTGCTGCTGTAAAAGGTGTCTCTTTGATCTCCCCATGTACTCCTAGGTGATAAAATGCCAAGTTGGGCAAAATCAGTTTCAGTGCCAAAAAGATGGACGACTGGTGCAGAAGGTCACAGAACACTATTAATTGCCTTATATCATCTCAGTCTTGAAAGATGATCCAAAAATATAGGCTGGTGCTTTGGAACAGAGCTAGCTAGCAGTATCCAAGCAAGCTGTTAAAGGTACTTTAGGCACGATCATACCTGCAAATGGAATAACCTATCTCCTGCTCTTTTAGTCTCTTTTACAGTAGTCATTTATGCTTCTTTTTTACTTCCTCAGCAACCTAATTCACTAATTGTGTTTACTGGTACAGAGTAGTCATTTTGTGACCTTTTCAGAAAAAAGCTACAGCAATCTGAATGTAAAAGTCAGTGTCCTGAAATTAGCTAACATGTTTATATGCTATAGCATGGATGAACACTGATGTGGAAATAAAAACCTGGTTAAAAAATAGCTACACAAAATACCTGCAAGATTCCCAGAGAGGAGCAAAAAAACCCCCCATTTCCTACAGCCACTCTTTTGCAGAATGTATCTAAAATAGTGCATCTGAGGTTTTGTCAGATCTCTAATTAAAGGGCATACATAAAGTAGACAGATGTCAAAATCAGATCTAAAATGCATATTGTAAATTCAGTTAAGGAACAAAACATTTGAGTATTTGAAGGTGCCTGGAATAACATCAGTGATGAATTTCCATGCTTGGTACTATTCAGTGGTGTGAGAGATGTGTACTGGTGCTTCTGGAGTCTAAGAATACTAAGTGTTGAGCTGTGTGTAATTCTGGCCCACAACATATATTACTTTGGAGACACAGTAAGTGCAAAGAAGCTGATTTCAGTCCCATCAGAGCCAAGGGTCCTTGGCTGACTTCACTTCCAACCTTAAACCCACTCCACAGGTGCTGAATGAGAGCCCCAGTTTTACAAAGGAACACAGAATAATTCTCTCCAGCATTCCTGGATATGAGTTCTGGTAATGTGGCAGTCAGCTGGGTAGTAGAGTGGAAGAGGCCAGCTTGTACAGATTACATTACCTGATTTTCTTTTCTCATGTGGTAAGTTGGAGGCAAAAAGATGAAAAGGTGAATTTGAATCACTCTCTACAATGATGGACCAGATTTGAAGCTTCCAGAAGTCACTACAAATATTCAAACAAGTTAAAATGGGATTTTCAGACTTACACAGTTTAGCACATTTTAATACTGTCTCCTGGGTCACCTCTCAGTGTCACTTGCAACCATAAAGGTGTCACTCTTTGGGATCACATAATGCCTGTGTGGCTGCAACAGGGTTCTCTGAAGAACTAAGCTAAATGAAGAGTAGGGCACTGTTTATGTAACATTTATATTGTCCTTTAACATGAGCTAGACTTTGGAAACAAAATGAACTGGAAACTCTTTGCAAACTACAAAGGGACCTTTTGCTGGCTTTCTGCAGCCCTCGTCTTGGGAAGCACTGCCTTAAAAATGTCACAAATGCCTGTCAGGAGTAAAATGATGTGCACGCAAAACCAGTAATGGGCATGAACAGGGTGCATCCACAGCCAGCATCATTACTCTTCTTTTTCAGCCAATATTCCCATCATGCCTCAGAGGTGACAAAAGGAAATACTGAGTCCAAACCTGAGACCAGAGTCTCAAGAAAGCAAGACATTGTGCAATCTACTGAAGAGATTTTCTTCAGAAAGATCACAGGTCTCATGCTTTAGTCATGGCCCGTTCCTTTGCCAGCAGGTTCACTGCGAGCTAAGTGATTTCTTTCACGTAAGCTGCTCACGATGACTACAGAAACCTCCAGGATTACAGTGCACAAACAATGGGAGAAAAGCTGCTTCAAATAATACACCCAGACAATGGAGTTGCCATTATGGTAGCAATGCAAAATATAGACAGGGATTTAAATGAAACGGGTGATATCTGTATACTTTGGAGGGCTCACGTGTGCCAAATTTGGCAGCATGAGTGTTCATACTGCTTGTTGCTCCACCCCTTGAACAATGAGGCTAAACCCCATATGTGCAGGAGTTGGTAGAGCACAAGCAGTTTTGCTAATCACGCTGCATGCAAAAGCAAAAAGACAAAGGAAACTAGTAATGCTTAGACTAGCATTGGGGAAATAATTAAGCATGAATGAAATATTGTATGTGGATTTGAAATGAATGTTCTTGGAAACAATTGTGCTGTTTCAGTTGTGCCTCTTTCCCCCTTAAGTTTCACAAAGTAATTTGCATGTCATTTAAATAAATACCATAAATTATTGCAAACTTTTTGGTTTTATTTACATAAAACAAAATACTCATTTCCATTATTGTTTGGATTACCTGACAAGAGTGAAATGCAGAGGTCTGAGAGGAAACTTGCCTCTCCCTGGAGTATTATAGATTTCTCATGCATGAGAGGACCAGAAAGTAGGATCCCCTCTTCAGCTTTGCCTTACACAGGCAAGGAATGCTCTGTACATGAAACAGATATGGGACCAGATCTTCCAGGTGTGTCAAGCTGCAGCTCATTGCTTCCACTTTCTTTCAGCATTACCCACATGTCACCAATTTGATTTCACCTCTCATAAATATTTGCCTTCCTTCTTGACTATTTGATTACACCTCTTTGTCAGATTCCTTCTCAAACCTGCTTTCTCCTCTCACTCCATCATGAGGTCAACAGCAGCCAATTCTGAACCCTTGACAGTCCGTGTTTAGACAAATTAAATAACTGAAATATGGAAATCCAGGAAAAACTGAGTGGATGACAGCCTAAAAAGTTAGGAAGGTGCACACAGCTCTGCAGGATCATCTGGAGCATGATGGCCAGTCAAAACTAAATACAGCTACCACCACCTGAAAAACCAAGTGACCTAACATTCTGCAAAAGGAGGAATTTAATATATAGCATAAATTTTAATGTTCTGGCTAGAAGAGAGTAAATGATAATTCATGCTTCTAACCTATGAAACCTGCCTGCAGGTTTCCTCCACAATGCTTGTATTTATATCTTGTTGCTCTCTCCAGTCTAAATGGGAACCCAACAGATATTCCTCACTCTTCTCACATAACCTTGGGCTGCTTTTTCCCATGTTGTTAAATATGTCAAACATTATAGATTGCAAGCCAGATGAAGTCATTATACAGATGTTCTTTTCACTGAGGCCTGTATTCTCAATTTCTAAGGCTGTTTTCTGCTTTATAAACCCAGTTCCCATCTTGGATACAAAGGCGTTTAGGCATTTACTTTCCTGGACGCTGCTTATTGGAGTCCTAAGATGTGCTTCACCACAAAGGAAATAAAATTACTGGGTGTAACTTCATGATTTCCAGATATCACTAGGGTGTGCTGTAGATCATGAAATTTCAGTAAAGCACCATTAACAGGGAAAAATCTAGCTGCTATAATAAATATTTTAAATTAATTATGAACAGAAGCAGCTCTACACTGACTTGGATTCCTCTTAAAACAACGTACACACTCAAGAAAGGTAATGTACCATCTAAACAATTTAAAACAATTTTTGTACACAGGCTTGGTCAGCACCCTAGCAGAAAACTAGAGTCAGGCAGATAATCACACACCTAAACTGCATGGAGGTAACTAAAATTCAAGTATGCAGTCTAGTGGGAATTGAAAAAATGGGACTAGAACCAATATCCATAACAAACCAGGTAACAAGCAATAATGTCGTGGAAAACTTTCTCTGGAAAAAAAAAATAGTCTATATAAAGTCACCAAAACTCACAAAGGTAAGGCTTGGGGGTGCAGAGTGATGGGATGAATTGTAGTTATTTATACAAATTAATGAATATAAACAATGGTGCTGAAATTTCCAGTGAGGGTAACAGTAGGACTGAACCAAACTCATCACAGGAGACTGCACCTCTCGGGCATCAGCTCTTAGTACAAGGGGGCACAGACACCAGGAGGGGGTTGCAGCCTCGGGAGGAAGGAAAGCATCAGCTCCCAGCTCTGGGCTTCCACCCACTTCCAGCCCCTGCAGGAGCTGGGAATCCTTGCTGCAAACTACACCCAGCAGCTGCTCAGCACCTGGGAGGAAGGACCTTCCTACTCTTGCACCTCTAACCTTCAGCCTGGGAAAGAAACACCCTGGCTCCCCATCCTTCAGCACCCACCAGCTCCCACTGTAGTCATGGAGTGGTGGTGGGATCATGAACCCAGCACAGTGAGGATGCTGAATCAGAGGAGTTTTTAAGCACAGTTAACTTCAAGCATATATTTACACTAAACCACACAGACTCAAATGCAAACTTAAAAAAGAAGCACCTATTGAAACACAAACAAAAGCTTAACTGCTTTACTGCTGAGGCCTCAACTGTCAAGATATATCCAGAATGCCACAGGCAGTGGTAACAGCAAACAGAATTATCGAGTGATGCTTCCAAGCTCCATGAGCAGAGTTTGGTAGTCTTACACCATGAACCACATATTCGTTATTATAACAAATTGTATTACTATTTGTAGCATCTAGGGAACCCCAATCAGGGCTCTATTGTGTGACAGACTGTACAAGCACAGAAAAACAGGATGGCTTTTATAATGAGTACATCACAAGCCCCACTACCATAATTAACATTGATTAGCATCGATGCAAACAGCATGGGAAGACAAAGATTGAGCCAGTTTGGAAGCTGAGGTACTCTCTCACCCTTTAAGGTGGCTCCTTTGGTTCCCAACTGCAGAACAGAGGGGAGGCTGTTTTAGTGGGGAAGGCTGCAGTCCCCAGCGCTCCCAGAAGCACATTCCAGGACATGGGATTCAAAGAGGCATTTTTGTCACTTACTAATCCAGTTTCTATCACAGGCAACCACATGCCACCACCACCACCAATTCTGATAAACAAGGACAGTTGCCAGCCTCCATGAGTAGAAAAGACCCCAAAAAGCCAAATCTACTTAACACAAAATCTCAGAAGAGTGACCTTAATGGACATGGGATGTGTAGCTGCATGTAACAAACTTCCTGCAAAAACCAGCCCTTGCTAGATCTGTAACTATCATATGCATCTTCTCATCCCAGGTCCATGGCATTTTCCCAGATTTGCCTTGGATACTAATGCAGTTTTTCTTTTCTAACTGTAGGAAAGAGAGTCAACAGCTCTGTAATGCCAGCAAAAAATGGATAGTGTGAAATTATAGGGTTGAATATGTTGATTGTGTTAATGAAATTATCTTCACTAATCAAACAAGATTCCAGACCCAAAACCTTCCTATGAGCCCTCCTCTCCCCCAAAATGTTTCTGCACTTCTTTTACTGCATAACCTAACAAAATCCAGACACCTGGAATTTTACTCCCACATGCAGCACCATGGAAAATACATCCACAGAAAATATATTCACGCTAGAAATTGTGTTCAGTTCCCCATGCCGTAACCTAACCTGCAGTCTGCTGTCTCTTCAGACTTACTGCTTGTTTCAAGAATTCTCATATGCATTAAACTGAACATGTATGTAAATATTTGCAGGACTAAACTGTAGCCACAATTTCAAATGCAATCAGAATATGCTGTGCTCAACTGCAGTTAGGGTCCAGTGTTTTGCTATTTTTTGCTGTTCTAGTGAAGTTTCTTAATTTGTTTTTCTTCTAAGCTACTTCCTACAATTTCACTCACAGGGAAATGAAACATAATTCTATAAAGCCTAAAAATAAACTCAGATCTGCTAAAAAATTCATCATTTCACTCCCAGGCTTCCACCAGCTGGGCTTGTCTGCTTTAGGTTTGACACCCCTGAGAGCTACAAGCATGACTTACAAAGATGAGCAAGTTTACATGAGAATGATGAAAAGATCCATTTTTTTAAATCTTTGCTTTGCCAAAATACCATCCAGGGCATTTATTACTTGACATTTATTTTTGGCAATTTCTCACTCCCTTTTAATACCGTACTTATGTTATTTGCAAATTTGGAGAGGTAATATCCAAATCCATATTCTGCTTTAAGTGCACTTCTTTCAGGTTTGCTCATTACATTCATTAAACGATTTAATACTCAAGGATCTACTGGAGATACAGTGAAGACCCCCTGAACACCAGTTAAGAATAAACCTGTAATGAGAATAAATTACACACGCATATCAATTGCTACAAGTCCTGTAAGGTGTGAGACCTTTCTACATAAACATCTGCTGCAAAATTAAATCTGGTACATTAATAAAAGCCCTCCCCACCCAAACCCAACAATGGATGTGTAACAGTTACCCGATCAGTTAAAAGAATAAACCTTTTAAATAAATAAATTTGTGCTTCACCAATTTATGTCACTGTGGTACTTAAGGCAAAACCTTTTAAAGGAATAGATTTACTGTGCACACAGATCTCCACTGGGTATGTGTAATTATGCAAAGGAAAGGCATTACTTTTAAAGTGGATGAATGGCTGATACTTTTTGATTTACTGCTAGAAACAGAAAAATGGTAATGGCATGAAATAAGCATTTGCAAAACCGTTTTGGCAGACGGAAAATGTTTGATTTACCTAGGGCATCTATCAGGTTCTATATTTTAGATCAAAGTAGATAAATGGAAAGGCAAATGGATATTTGGAAAAAAAATCTACTGCTTTTCTGTCAGCCCTGCAAGTAAGTTAAGTGTTTGAATGAGGAAAAAGCCCAAGGCTCTTTGGATGGAAGGAAATCATGATTCATCACTGCTCTGGCAACTACAGCTTTCTGTATTTACCTGAAAAGGTGACATGGAAGTCATTGTCACTTTCTCATTCTAGGCTTGATTCTGAGAGGTGATTTTAAAGGCAGCTAGCAGAACTCAGCATTTTCACCTGACACTTGAAGTAGACAATACATACCCTGGGTCATATTTTCATCTCATCTCCAGATTGTTTGCTCTCCTTTTCTGGTTTGAATTCCCCTTGGTGAAGAAAATATGTTCCAGTTAAGACACACAGACGCAAAATCAAAAGTCACTGCCTTCCCAGATCCTTTTCAAATCTATGCCATAGGAAAGTACCCTGAAGGTAGGGTAAGGCTTACTACACAATTACCTGTAACAAGTCAGGAGGCTGAGGAACCTGAAAAATCAGCTTCTTCCTATGGCAGAATTCTTCCTAGAGGTTCCCAGTAAAAAGCATGATTTCCGATTGTGCCATGATCCTGTTCTGAACTCCTCCTACCCTGAAATGCATCCCCAGGAGCTGTGTAGTAGAAGCACTGTGTCCAACCCTCAAAGCGCCACCAGCCCAGTGGTACACGTGCTGCACAGATGGTCTGAGCACGCAGAGTTAATCCAAAATGTTTGGGTCACATCCAATTTGTAGTGCTTGTGGAAACCCACCGGAGGGCGCACGCCCGGGACCCCCCAGCCACATCAGGGGCAGCGTGAGCGTGCACACCACGTGCGGGGGCATTTCCAGGGAGGGTCAGGTTTGCTCCACAGGCACGGTAAGAAGGATTTGCTCGTGTGCTGAGAAAAGGCTGGGATTACTTGACATCTGAAAATCCTGACAAACACATAATCCTTGCACATAACCTCTTGACAAAATGTCTGGTGTGGGAAGGACACGTCTGGAGAAATTCAGCACGTGTCCCTCTGCCTGCTCCATCAGGAAATGATGGAGAGTAGGGTATGGCCTCTCCAGCTCTCTCCACAGCATTATGAACATGTGCAGCAAATCCATCAGCTACTTCTACATGCATTTATTCTGTGAAAGGGCTGACCAGCTCTTGAAAGGCCAAAGAGCAATCAAAACTCACATCTTTTGCCTAGACAGGTAAAAAGCCAGCAGGGCTTATAATTACACAGGGAGTTGGCTGCTCTCTAGGATGCAAAATAAGCAGATATCTGGTCCTGCTGACTTACATGGCCTGTATTTTTAACTCAGTAGCTTATCTTTGACCACTGAAATACTGGAACAGGTTACCCAGAGAGGTTGTGGAAACACCATCCTTGCATTCAAAACCTGCCTGGACGAGATCCTGAGCAACTTGTTCTCACTGACTGTGCTTTGAGCTGGTGGGTCAGACTAGATGCTCCTTCCAATGTCCACTACTCTGTAATTCTGTGGTGAAGAACTTTCCCTTCAGTTTTGTAGATGCACTTCCTTTCTAAAAAGCAGCTGATTGATCCTACCTTTGCCATAAACCATGGTTATCACTGTCTACAGAGTTCAAAGATGCTGTGTTTGTGGAGCAGGCCAAATCCTCTGCAGTGATCAACCAAAAATGACCAAAAATACGAAGTCTCACCAACAGGAGACCAAGATAGATGATGCTGGCCCTCTGCTGCATTCCAATACCTGTGACTGCTAAACAGCCCTTACACAAAAGGCTTTACATGCACAGCTCCACAGATGAGCAGAAAGCCAACACAGCTTCACACCAGGCTCAGCAAGCAGCACCAGACCTTTTGTGCCCATATGCCCTCCAATCTCCCCTCCTCTCTCCCCAAACTCATCTGTAGTTATGTCTCTCTGAAATAACAACCCCACTGTACAGACTTTCACATACATGAACTCCTAAAGTCACGACTCATGACTGTAAGGCCACCAAAGGCAGGATGCCTGTACACCCATAAGTCAAGGTACCTCTGCAAGCTGAAGATTTGTGCACGTCCAGGGCTGGCTGAAAATTTTACACTTTGTCTGTAGAAAAAGCTTCCATGCAAGAAATAAAATAAGTGTTAAAATATTGAGCCAGAAGTAAGGCCAGACCATATTTCTCCTCCTGTAATAAATCAGCACTATATGTATATATTAAATCCAATCCCTTGATGTGTCCAGTTTCAGTAATAAAAACTTAGTGAGCAGGGCAAAAGTTATTGGGTAGAGATCGATATTCTTGCTTGTTGTCCTTGATTGGCAATAATGTGACGCTTTCTCCTTGACTGTAAGAGGTGCTTTTGTGATTTGGGAGCATAAAGAAATTCTGTACTTGACAGATTTATACAGTAGGAATACGCTAATGTCCTTTGACCCGCTTAAGAATAAATACGACCTACCAAATTGTCATTTTTATGGGTATTTACAACGGAGGCACTTTGTAAACCTTAGAACTAATATTTCCCAAAGGAAATCTGTGCTCTCGAATCTTGATAAATTATTGAAAAATACAAGCCACTACCAGCCCTACAAATTTTCTCTTCTACTTCTCCTATATTTGGTTACATAGGAGTTGTCAAAGCAGACTGGACCACTGATGTATTTCACCAGGTATGCTGCTGCAGCCATGGTTAGTGATTCAGAGGAATGCTATAATATTTTTGGCTATTTGATCAAGGTAGTGCAAAAAAAAAAAAAAAACTCCTAAAACTTGAAGGTTTTCAGTGCATGATTGAAATATTAGTTAGAGAATTCTTTAAACTCTCAAATTACTGTTAGAAGAGTATTACAAACTGTAATTTCCACAGCCCAAATGCCACCAGCTGCATTTGCTCTCATAAATGCTTCAGCTGATAAACAAATAACACAAGGAGTAGAATAAGCCAGCCCATTTCACCCAGATGCCAGTGCTCACAGCCTTGTGGGTGTAGTGCAGATATTCCTTCCTTGTTGCTAACCAACATCCCTAGTTCTTTAACTCTGCAGGCCAAGTGACCAGAAGCCTTCACTTGATTGCTGCATTTCAGCTCCACTTCACCTCACCTCACCACCCACTTACCACACAAATTCTTTCCAACACATTAATGCTGTCCTTCGCACAAAGGCTTTCAGAAAAGACAAACTAACTTCCCACAGAGATGGGAACTAGTGAGCTGAGGACCTCAGCCCTTCAGAACCCTCCTCTGAAGAGGAAGATGACAGCACATGACTATGTATCTATAGCTTGGTCTTAAGGAAAGAGAAGTTTTTGAACAAAACTGATTATGAACAGTGTCATCCATACCGGAGTAGTTGAAAGCTATTTCCTTTTATCCTTATTTGCCATCTGAAAATTGGCAAAGAGTCAGCACTGCTCAGGGCAGTATCTAAGACATGAGACTTAACAGAAGCTTCTGGTTTCACCTCTTGGTTACATCCCTGCACAACAGCACAGAAGCTTTCAAAGATTTTGAGCACATCAGATTTTGACTAAAGCATCATGACGTGGCACTCAGCTCTACTGTTACTCCATTTCTAAGGGCAGCTGCTTTTCTATTTTTCTTTGCGCATCTGTGGACAACAAAATCTTTTCTCTCTCACAAGAATGTCTTCATTAAGTCAGTTTCTGCCTTCAGCTTATTCTTGTGCATACTATAATCTGTGTATATGCACAAGAAAGGCTTGAGAAGCAGACTGAAAAAACAGGAAGCTGGAATAAACAATGAGGCAGGAACTGCGGGAAACTTAAGCATCTTTTCTTGCCCTTATTGTGCTGCCTTCCTTTTCATCTTTGTTTACTGCTGAATTTGGGATTCCTCCTACATTTGTATGAAACATGATTTCAATGTTGTCTGTTTTGTGACCGCTGACAGCAGTATGACACAGAACATCTAACCCAGTGACCACGCACAAAGTCAAACAATTCTGAGTTCAACTACTGTCCTGAACACTGGATTTCATATCAGATTTGCCAAATTTAGATATATAACTTTTTGTACACTTATGTTGTTCACCAAGTAATAAAAAGTTCTAAACATGCACCAATTCAGCAGCTCTACTCCCTACACTGGATATTCCCTCTCCCTTTGCACAGATAGTAGGACAAAGGGAGAAATTACATTTTAATATACCAAAAAACCAAGTAACCCACACACCAAACAGCATCTCTGTCCCATTCATCACTCATTTTTAAAAGTAGTGACATCCTTTTAAAAAGAAATTATGAAACACTAACATTTGCTGGCTGACACTGAATTTACTTCATGAAATAATGAAATTTGAGTGACAGGAAAGAGAGGAGTTAAACAGAGTAGTAGCTTCAGTCCAAATCAGCAAAATCCCTTTTTAACACCTTTAAAAATACCTATTTAAGATGATCAAATTTTTTAATCAAGATAATTACCCTCACACATCTTTTCCTACCCTTAAGTGTTTAACAAGAAACATCTTAGGCTCTCCTTAGCTCTACTACTTCTAAAGCTTCTAACTGTAAGCAAAGAAACAGATTATGCTGTGAATTGCAACCCTTTTGCCTCATGTGAAAGTCTGTTTGCATTGCAGAAAATACTTTTTTTTGCCTTAAATTATCTGTGCTTTTAAAGATTAAGGTGAAAAAGCATCTATTACTCTTGAGATTTCACTAGAAAGCACCTGGCCTTTTAGTTTGGCTGCACCAGGGGAGGGTTAGGTTGGATACTAGGGGAAAAAGTCTTCACTGCAAGGGTGGTCAATCCTACAGCACACCATGGCATTTCAGCCCACAAAAACAATATCTCAGCCCAGTTCTCCACCCTTCTGAAAAATACATCCTTTAGATCACAGAGATAAGCACTGCAAATGCACAGGAAACAAGCCACAAGCAGTTCTATTCCTAAACTCAACTTCCTCAGCACAGCAAACACGGACTGGATGTCAGGGCAGAGTAAGGAAGTAAGTGAAGGGTTAATTTAAGTCACCTTTCAAGGTTTCTTTTGGAAGATACATATATCTAAATCTGCTCTTGAACCGAAGAGCTGTGAATTCCAAGCCTGGATTTCTCTACAGGCAGCACTTCCCATATTGCCATAATTACCTTGCAAAGCTGGCTTTCACTTAGGAAAAAATGTCTCCCTGAGCACAAATACAGCAGAGACAATCTTGGAAACACAGCCTAGGTGCAAACTCACAAAGTCTTAACTGAAGAGGCTGCAAACAACCTGAAACTACAGCAAACACCCCCATTCACTTCTCCCACGAGAGCCATGCAATGCAGCAACTTGTCATGGACTTCAGGACTCTGCTAAAGCCAAATATTTTGGTTTCATTTGCCCTTCCTGCTCTGCCAGGACCTGCCTGTGAGTTCTCACATTCCTCAGTCTTCCCACAGTGAGGAGTGGGAAACAAGAACTGGATTCCAACCTGTGATCAGGGAGTCTGCGGAGTCAAAATAATGGATGAAACAACAGCCCAGCAGTTGGATCAGTTGCCAAAATGACACTAATTAACATCTTACAAGTTTATATATTTTCAGCACCAAAATAGCTAAAAACCCCATTCGTCCTACAAAGTTCACATCAAAATGCTTTTTTTATGGATGGAATGAGAGTTTATGAAAATTTACACATTGCTTTAGACCACTATTATTAGCACTGAGTTTTATTTATCTATAATTTCACTAACTCCATTTTACTATGTATCTTTCCTGTTCTAAAGGTGATACTGAATCTTCGTGTAAAATAATTTTTCTACACAAATGGACACTTGCATTCTCTGCTGGTTCATAGGTTGACAGCAGGATCCACCTGTGAAGTTTGGGTGGGCAATTACTATTATATTTTCACAACCTATTGTTGTTTTTCTTTCTGCTCAGCAGAGAACAGACACAAGTAAGAACAGTAACTATGCAAGCACAAAACCTGAGAGAAAGAAGAGATCCAACAAGAAATGGAGGCCACTACCTGACATTTTAAAAGGGCAAATCGAAAGCAATCAACACCCAACAAAACGCTCAGTGTAAGATGAGGTGATAGCTTAGGATATACTTAGGGTGGTGTAATGAGGCTAACAAGTGCTGTGTGTTTTAATGTAAATTAACACAAGATAATCTCTTCACATATTTAAGTGATGCACTTCAAGTTAATTAATACATATTTAATAGAAGTCTTCTTGAACAGCTGTTATTTACTTCTGGAGTTTCTACACATTAGCACTGGCTGCTTTGTTCTGCTCTGAAGTTGTTCATGCTCCAAAGTACTTTAACAACTTGGGCTGTATAAAAATTGAACAGCCTTCCCAAAAGAGTCAGCCTTTCTGATAACTTAATATTTTCACGTTAAATATTCAAACACTTGCTGAACAAAAGGTCAAATTCTACTTACAGCATCTGTGTGAAACAGGCAAGCAGATGCTTGCTGCTGCTAGACAAATACTTCTGGCACAAAGAATGATATAGAGCTGGTGATCAGTCACATTTTCAGGCTTGAAAATCAGCTTTCCTTTACTTCTGTTCCCTAAATTCTGCACTTACCTTTCATATGTAACAATACAGACCCAAATTATGAGATGTTCCTTCCACAAGTGGTGGTGTTCCTTACACAGAGGTGTGTTACATGAAATCCTGACAGTGGAACTGCTGTCTACAGTATTCATTGCATGTTATGAGTATTACACCAACTCATTGAGGCTTCTGTATTACACAACCACCGTGTTGTGCCTTTAGAGCTTGCATACAGCACTGAAGAAGTTCTCACTTACCCCCTCCTTTTATTCAGATGAAAACCCATTTACATTTCAGGCACTTCTGAGTTTTTAGGATGTGAGTAAGCAGAAACCAATTCAAGAAACACACTGGTAACACAAAATTCTCACACTCACAGTGGTGAATGTGACTTTTGACAACAGGCATCAGTTTCCTGGAAAACAGCTAGCACCACTGAACAACCCTTATCAGTGTATCTGTTGTAGTTTTCAGCTGACTACTTCAGATTTTTACTCTTGTGGCACTAGAGCACCAGTGCTCATTGCTTGCAGGTCAGCCTTTCAAGCTTACAGGTTTACTGAAAATAACTTCCAAAGCTGCTAACAATTGTATTAGTGCACACCTGTTGGGACAACCTGCACTAAATCTTCTGTGCAATGCTATATGGAAACAGACACAAAACAGTCCTAAATGCACAAAGATCAAATATATGTACTGATTTAAGCACACTGATAGTACTGGTATCTAAGTGAATTTACCTTTATTCTTATTTAATACGGTGTTTTTCACAATACAAAGGACATAAAATAACATTCATTACTCAGGCTAAGAATTGTAAGACTAAGCCAGATCACTGCTTTACCTGGCAAAGATGCTGTGGCTGTGTGGAAGACAAATTCAGAAAGCATCTTCATGGCCCTTAAGTAATTCTGCAGTGCCTCTACCAGCAGCCTGGAGTGAGAGCTGCAAATGCAAGGACTGAGGAAGATGACCTTGATTCTCCCCTCCCCACCCCGAGTTTGGCTGGTACAAGATGGGTGAGGTTCCAGCCAGAATCAGTCTCCTGACCCCTGTAAGGCCACAGGGGTGCTCCTGCTGGCACAGCAGGAACGGTGGGGATGGGGTTGGGACACAGCTGTTGGTTCTCAGGGAGCACAGCCACACACAGATTTAAAGTGCCTGTGTAAATGTGGACTTTGGCAAAGCAGTGCCAGCCACAACAACCAGGCACCTGAAAGGATTTCTATGCATTGAAGCTGTGTCAGTGTATTAAGGAGAAAAAGGGACAAAAGCCACGGTTGTCACAGGGTCTAAAGAACCTCTTTTCCAGCAGCTCAACACACCAAAGACATTTCATTGCTTTTGATGGGAGTCATGTGGGAAACAGACCAGTCCAGAAAAAAGAAACCTGAGAAGACAATCTCATACTGTGACATTCTGGAATCACCATTATATTAACAAAACTAACTATCTTGAAAATCTTTTTGTCCTTGGAAGGAGGATGTATCTTTTGTTCAGAGAAGCATGGGTGCTCTGCCAGCTGCCACAAACCCCTTGTTTGTATACTTGCTTTGATATCCACAATTTAACTTGCAGCAGCAGAAGCCTGATGTGTGCATGTCAAGGAAAGAGAGAGATCCCAGAGGACAAACTGAGCTCCCAGTCCCAAGGAATGAAAACACATGCCCACATGTTATGCAGCCATGATATAAGATGTGTTCCTTGGGTTCTTTTACAATTCCTTAGAGCTAAAAGATCAAATTCAAGGAGAATCTCTTACAACATACAGTGAGACTGTAATATTTTTCCTCTATATTTTACAGGAAAAATAAAAATCAGTGTTTACTTGTGGCTTTCGTAGAAAGGTTTCTATTGAAATTATATCTTGTGTATTCCAAGAAAGTTTTTTACATCACTAATACTAGTCTGGAGAGGTACAAAGCTGCAGGTGCTTGCTGAAAAATAATAAACCTTTATTAAAACTTCCAATTTTTGCAAAAGCATTTTGACTACATCCCAAATCTACTTAAAATGTAATTAAATATTTACATTTATTCTTTAAGTATTGTAAGTAAATCAATACCCCAATTATCTTAAATTTGTGTGGTTTTACAAAAATGTAGCAATTGTATAAATGCACCATTCTAATGAAAAAATAATGATCTTGAACTTTAAAAGAGCCCTTCATTTGGAGAGATGAAAGTGCTGTACATTCTTTCATTCATTATGTCTTACAGCCCCTGTGTGATGTAGGTGCTATTATCATCATTTTACAGATGGGGAAACTGAAAGGCTAATTAACTTGTCCAATTTACAACACTTCTAGCTGTAAACTTAGGGCATCCTATTGTACTTAAAGGCAAAACAGAACTCAGCTCACCTGGGATGAACATTTCCTAAAAATTCTTGAACTCCATAAGTGTTTTACTTATAGGAGAGAATGTCTCACACAAGATTTCAGAGTTGGCTTTGCATTGATGGTAGCTTTGAGCACCACAGAAATGTGCTGCCTAGAAGCAAATATCAGAGCACCAGGTTATTGGAAAGTATCACCATGCCTCCCAGCTAGGTACAGAGATTATGTGCACTTTTATTTGATGTTATTTGCCATTCAGCCGCTCATTTGTGCTTTAATTCTGTAGGATGAACCACACTGCATTCTACAAACACACACAAACAGTGTTTGCTGACAAACTCATTCCCTCAGTTTACTTATGTGTTCCATGAATTTCTTGACTCGGTCAGGATCAACAGCATTTGCCCAATATCCTTCTTTCTTGAAATAAGAACCAATTATAAGAGCATCTGCATCCAAGTAATTCCTCACATTCTCCAGAGTCACTCCAGACCCAACCAGCACAGGAATCTTCACAGCATGCTTAACCTCTGAAGAGAAGAAAACCAAAGTCAGGGTTAATTCCTGTCTTTGAAACTCTCTCCATAAAGACTCTAATTTACCTAGTTTTTCAACAGAAAAAGAAAGGTACCAGAAATTTGTAATCATGGTATTTATTATGTCTACTACAGAATGAAACGAGTTCTCTAGAAAAAACACTTTTAGCTCTAAACAGGAAAAAAAATCCTATTTTTTGCATTCTGTTGTCTGGAATGCTTCCTATATTTGTTTGTATGAAAGAGAGCAGGGATCATAGAGACACCATTGACAGCTCAGCTAGTTTTCCAGAAAGCAAAAGCCAGAAAGTGAAGTGGTCTTTTATCAGTACTAGGAATGACAATGGAACAAAAAAGCCAGTTATTTTTCCTATAAAGCGTTACTTAATCATCTGACCTTTTACCTGGTTTCAAGAGGAGAAACAGACAAAAACAAAGCTCAAAATACTACAGACAGAGCACAGGGGTGGACTTCAGCCCATGGGTCAGGTGGAACACTGTGAAATGTGTGTGTTCTGACAGGCCTAACTGTGCAGAAACTATGGCTCACTTAGCAGCGTTCACATTTTTCAGAATAAACCCCAAAAGAGATGGTTATTTGAGAATAGGAAGGTTCCCCATAGATAAATGAAATGTTATTACAGTGTATTCTGCAGAACTTGGGTCACTACTAGCTTTGGGGGGAGAAAAAAAAAAGCCCAGTTCAAGAATTATTAAAGCATCCTTCTCATCATTTTATGTCAAACTGACCATCCAAAGAGTGACTCATAGGACAGGATGCTTCATCCCTTAGAGGAATGTAGTGAGCCATTATTTCTGACCTTTAAAAACATATAAATTGGCTTAATTAGTGATAAGCTGATGGTAAGGTGGTTATAGCTTGAGGTAACTAGGGAAAGCACACATGCAACAAATAAAAGTCTGCTTCAAAACACTGTTTAAATGAAGTTTCATCAGAAGCCTAACTTATTAATTATGCTTCAGGGAAGACTAATTATTTATCACCTTCCTACTTCACTGAAGAAAGGGGATCAATTAAAATGCTCTTGAATCTCTTTTTAGGTCACATGCTCTACCATTTTTCCATCTAGGAACAATAACTACTTCTTAAAAAGATTTTAACACAAAAATAAAACCAACACAGCCCTTCCTGAAAATGTAAAACAAATCAGATGGATCATGCATATATGATTAAAACTTTAGTTATTTCTATGCATATTTGATATTCTTAGTCATTTGCTTAAAGCAACAAAATAATTAATTTCTAGTTACTTATAGCATTATTACTGATATCCTGTTCTAAAATACCAGAATTTTATTTACATAATATCTATATGCTCTTAGGAATAGCTGTTTTACATCAATACCAATGCACAATTAAGGTGCATCTGACCACAGATTTGTGACAGTACTTGACTGAATCCCCAGAGGAATCAGGCTCCAAGTCAATATTTGTTCTTACAAGTGCGTAAAGCACATTAGCAGGGAGTTGTTTCATAATTATTTCACATCAGCAGGAAAAATGAAGAGCCAAATAATTAAACAGAGCATGTTCATATGGGCCTGAGACAACAGCTCAGCCCTACTGGGCAAAGGGAAAAATCCAGTGAATCCTGAGACTGATCTGAAACTCCAAAACACCCCAAAGCCTTCCAAAGTGGGAAGGTTTCAAGTGCTGCTGTGATCCACACATGACACACAGAGTGCACACACATCTCCTGGGCTGCAGATTTATTCAGAATGACAATGTGAAGAATGGCAAAGGGAGTGCTCAGTGTGCAGTGAGATGTGTCACCTCATTAAGTATGCTACAGATGCTACTTTTAAGTCCTTTCCAAGCACATCAAGGCCTAAAGTTCATTAGTAGGTGATTTGTCTATTGGCTGTGCTAATACAAATTCTAACCTGTAAAAGAAAATAAAGCAACAGCAGTGAGATGTGCTTTTGTATGGCAATGTTCAGTCACTGTCACAATGTCTCTAAACACAGAACTCTGCTTCAAATCTCTCCATTTTCCTGGCATTCTTTTTCTGACTCTTTTTTTTTTTTTGACACAGTGAGAAAAAGGAGACAATTTTGTCATGTTACAGTAAAAAGACCCTGAAGTTTACAGGGATTTCTCTGTTCCAGTGGACTGTAACTAGAGGGCACTGTGCTCTTTCTTGTGGCAGCACAACTGCACACAAGTCTTTAATAAAACCCAGTGAAATTGTGCTTGGTTGCAAAGCACAATGAAAGCATTTGGACTATGGTATGCACAAGTTTCATGAAATAAAGGCCAAGTGCTCCTAGCTTGAAAACAAAGGCAAAGAGTGATGTAAAAATAAGCACCACTGTGCCAATAAATTGCTCGACTACTCTTCTTTAACAGCTTTTTCATTGCAGTGATCACTGTACCGTACACAACACTGTGTTTATGGTAATGCTCCACTCTAACACATTTTAGGTTTTTAATTCAAAGGACTTTTTCTCTGTCATTAAATTTAGGGCTTAAACAGGAGATGTGAGTGATCAGTACTTTTTCTATCTCTGAGGGCACCACACAGGCAGCAGCCTCTATTTTGACCATCCGAAGATGAGAGGGTGAGAGTCAGTCTTGAGGCCTCTTTTATGAACAGTAATTAAGCAGGTGACAGTCACAGGCAGCTGTTGGATTTCATTATGTACCTGTTTTCCACTGGTTACTCAGCTGAGACACTTTGTTTTGTTCAAAGAGATAACTGAGCAGTCATTATGCAAAGCTTTGGTCACTCAAAATACAAACTGAATGCAAAGCAGGTACTTCAGCAGTTACAGCCAAAGAAAAAACCTGATGGGTTCACAAGTCCAACCAAAGAACATTCCAGAAGGCAGCAAACTGGAACTTCTATAACCTTTTAAATGAAAAGATGGTTTATTAATGAACTGCAATTCAAAATGCTCAGCTATAATTCTTGCTCCTTAACAACACGAAGCCTGATTTTCATACCTCGTACTCCATCGACCTGGTGCCCTGGAGCGCCCAGGCAGCCCTGGAGCAGAGCCTGCCAGCCTAGGGAAGGCAGCGACACAAACTGCAAACAGAACCTGACTGAACACAGATCTCCAGCTTGACAGGGAAACACTTCCCACAGCCCATCACAAATCAATCAATTCTACACAAAGACACAAAGGCAAAACCACTTCTATATTACTGCACAACAAAGCTGAAAAAGAGACAAGACAAAAATCTCATCTGTCTCTCGGCTCTGCTTTCAAGAGCTGCTTTGCAGTGTGATGAAAGGTGCCCAATTGTATCACCGTAATACAGCACTGCCAGGGCTGCATAAATTCCTGAAATGCAAAATCTCACTCACATCAACACCAACTTTTGTAGACTGTAGATCTGATCCCTTTTAAGAATCTCCTGACATAGATATGCCTAATTTGTCATTTCCTTATACTATGGAATATTGATTTTTAAGTTCTTCTCTTAACTGTTTTAAGACATCTTTCTCATGAGAGGGCCTGCTAACATCCAAAATGCTGTGATCTAAGTACAATAAACACATGATCTGCACACTCTTGCTTTCATAACACAAATCCAAACACAGAATGAATGTGTACTTCATAACAGCTGCCAACTCTGATTCATTTTGTTCTTTGGACCCAGAAAGAGAAAGAGACAGAGACTGACATGTTTGTTCACATGAAAGAAAAGCAGAAGTTCTGGTTCTGTCTGGTTGGGGTCCTGTGACAAAGAAAAAACCTCTGGGCCTACAGGTCACGTTTTGCCCCTTGATGCAGGAAATCAATGGAGGTTGAATGTGCATACATGAAAGGAGAATTTAACCTAGGATTTTGCCTAAAGACACATCAAATATTTTTTTTAAAAATTATTTAATCTGCATTAATAACAGTGGAGATATTAAGTACAAACAGGGATGGATCTCTAGACTAACAAAATTTGCAGTCTCTAAAGCAGGCTTAGCTTCCAGTATCACCTGTTCCATGTATCATTTCTAATTTACTGTACCAAAAGAGGCTCAGGGTTCACACCAAGCCATCATTTTCTTTTTAACATTAGTGACTGAGGCATAGCAATTTATAAGCTGTTTTTTAGCAAAAAGGTTAATATGTATGAAATAAGAACCATTCTGACAAGTTCAACATTCGTTTTAAATGCTCTTAAGCATATGTGATATACATAAAGCCCTGAAAATACTGAATGATTTCATGTTGTTTCAAAAGATGTTTGAGGTCCAGGCTATCTCTGGCAAGTAAAGTTTGTTTTTCATGCTGATCTGCTAACTTAAGCGGAATGCAATACAGTGCACTGGAGCTTCAAAATATGCCAAGTTACAGCGTGTCAGGTAAAGTAAAACCTAAAAAAATACACATTCTGTTTTATGTAGTGAGACATTCAAATTCAAGCCATTGATCTAAATTAAACTTAGTGATGAAAATTAAATGTCCCCATGATAGAACTTTAATTCTAACATGGGAGCAATACAGTTTCATGAACACAGCCCAAACTTATGCCAATATAAAAATATCAAGAATCATAGCACTCTTGCAAAGGTCAGAACTCATAGGTCAAATGAGTCTCCCTTGATAAAAAGTCCACACTATTTAAAAATTATTTTCATACTAATCTTCCTGTCTAGCAATGAACTTGTATTCTTTCTGAAAATCTTCCAAGCGGTACATTCCCTGGCATTAATGTTTGGAATGCTGCCTTATCAAAATGTCCCTCTTCTTGCAGGAATTCCATTTTCATTGTCAAAGATAAAAACACTGAACTCTTCAATGGAAAGATTTATGGTTAGTTAGTTAAATATGGTTAGTTTTAGTATAATTAGTTTTCTAGGGCTATAAAGTAGCTTTTTCTTATATTAAGGCTTTTTAGAGATGAAACAGTATTTTCTTTAAGCCTCAGCATCATTCAGTGTTATAAAAGCTTAGACTAATTGTAATTTTTGTCCTGCCAAACTGTTGTACAGAAACATATCACAGCCCATCTGAGTAACAACTCAAATATCTTAGTTCTGATCAAATCAAACATCACAATGAGTTTCTTGTCTTGTATCTTGTTTTCCCCCCTCCCTGCTGCCCGGGCTGGGTGTCCCAGCCCTCACCTCGCAGCTGCCGGGGGTCCGCAGGCTGTCCGGTGGCCGTGCCGGTCAGCACCACGCCGTCGGCCAGGAAGAGCTGGGCAGCGGCTGCGGTCTGGGCCACGCTGACATCGGCCGTCAGGGCGTGAGCACTGCAGGAACACAGCTCATCACACACGGTGGGACCCACACCCTGCCTCCCCGCCCTCCCGCCGGCACAGCCCCCAGGGGCTGCTCTGCCAGTGTCCTGCCTTACACTGGCAGGTAACACCACAACCCGAGCAAGAGTTAAAGCCAACCCTTCCCTTCAGAGTGCCACAATTGATGGGTTATTGCTCCGGGGCTCCTGCCTCTAGAGAGGGAGTGCTAAGTGTGAACCACCAAGTGTCAATTGAGACAGCTGCTTACATGTCGAGCACCTGTATTTCAGAAGTGTTGAGCACACAGAGCTCTCTGACTTCAAGTGGAGTTGTGGATGTGCCCTCATTCATAAATCAGATCCTGTTGCCTAGGACAGAACCAACAACCTCCACAAGTCCAACTAACAGAAAGTATAGTTAATACCTATGATACAACCCCAGGAATCATCTTACACAGCAATTACAAACATCAATTACACCTGCATCCCAGCTGTTCAACAGCAGGCTTTGATGTATGGGAGACACACTTTGTCTGAAACCTATAGCAATAGCAGCTATTAATTTATGTGGTCCCAAACTTGGAAGGAATTCCAGGCATTGCTGGTTGAACATCCAACACTGTTGTTTCTGTATTTAAACAGAAAACAACAGCTACGGCCAACATGTTGCACTGCTGAGTGGTGATGGCACAAGAACAGTTTCTCCTCATTTAAAGAACAGGAACATAGCAGCTCTCAGTGGCAGGTGCATTTTTCTACATTAAAAAGCTCAACCAACAAGTCCTTCAGCATTTCCTTCTGAGCTTATACTGCTGCCTGAAATAAAAACTTCTTTTCCTTTCTTAAAAGGCAAACGCTTTGAAAAATGGGAAGTATAATCCAAATATCAATTCATCAATGGTAAAGACTAAGAAAAAGAATGATGTGATGCAATTTCTTTTACAGAAAATCTAATGCAATGTATTTTTATTTATATGTATATATTTATATATATACATAAAAAAAATCATCAGAAAGAAACTTCTGAAATGACCTGAAAAGCTTCATTTGACCAGCACACTGCATTATTTCCTTTCTCTTTTGAAATTTATTACCTGCTTATTACATATTTAAGATTTTCCAAACTTGATTATTCTCATGATTGCTCACATACTACACACAAACATTTTAATTAGGTGATTTAGCATGTATAATACATAGCACTTGAGCAGTTTTTCTGGGGGAAAAACAAACCTGAAGAATGACATCTAAATAGCTGAAAGTACCATGTGACAGGTAAGACAAAGTATCAGCAGAAAAGAAACTGAATTTATCTGTCATAAATTCCTTCTGTTTGATAATCACAGAACATAACCCTTACATAGACAGCACTGATTTAAGTAGCAGGAATCAGTGTTATTGGCAGGAAGGAGAAGAAAGAGAATAGCTTTCTAAAATGCCAAAATACTATCACTTGGATGCTTTTATATGGCAACTGCCTACATAACTAAAAAATAACCTTGGATGCCTAACTTTCGGAAACAAAACTTCTTGAAACATAATAGACATATACACACATCTACAAAGTCTCAATACCAGATGCAAGGATTTTATAGCTGGCATCTTTAAAACCTGAAGGTTAAACAACTACAGACTTCACAGATACAGCAACCTGCAACTTACAGCTGCAAATTTATTTTTAAATATATCCCCTTTGAGCACTGCAAGTCCATGCTTAAATAATAAACTTCTTCCTAAATGATTAACTGTCCTGAAAGAAAATTGGCATTTAAAAAATAAATCAGAAAATGGAGAAAAATAAGATCATTATTGCATTCATATTTACATAAAATTTTGTTTATATTTACCTATGTTTCTTTTTAATATCAGCAAAAATCTGAATGTTCTCTGCTCCAATGTGTTTTCTGTATCGTAGCAGGTCACCTGCACAGGCATTTATAATCCCTTCATCAGCCACATGAGAAAACACAAACCCTTCAGCCCGGATAAAATCAAGACCTGAAAACAGTAAAAAGCAACATTTAAGCTAAAACTGAGAACTGGAGAAGAAAAACACTAAAACCAAATGAAAATCCACCTTCCTATTTGATCCCAACACAAATTGTTTTATGTGCTCTAGGACTAGCTAACCTCACTTTTCCACTTATGTAAGTTTTACAGTCTCTGTTTTTGCCCCTATTCTCTCTGACTTCTTTCCATCTCACTGCTTTCAGCTCCCATCTCTCCCACTGACCCCTCCAGTTTTCCCCCAGCCCCTGGTCCCCTTCTCTCCCTCAGCCCCTGGGTTTGTTTCTGCGTGGCTCAGAACAGGCAGCTGCACATCCTGCCCTGCCTCCTGCCATGATGTGCCACACAGAGAAGCAGGTAGGGCAAAACACAGCTCCTTTATCCTAATGACACGTTTGCTCTACAAAAAGGGTCATTAACTTGCATCTCTTCCCTCTTTCCAGAAACTCTTTTACTGTATTAATGCTTCTCTGATATCTATTCCCCTCTTAAATATGCCTAAGTTGGCCATCAGGTCAAAAGCATCAAGGCTATGGACACAGAGGTACAGCACTGTCATCTTTCTTTAGGAAATTAGGCAAGAAAACACAGCCTGAAACACGTTATATGCAACCCATGTGACTCCATCTGAACATAGTGTGTGTTTCCTACACAGCAACACATCAACAAATTGCTTCTAGAGCTGTGCCAAAGGCTTAGGAAGAGTCAAACACTTTCCATTCTACTCCAACCATCAATTCTGCCATGCCTTAGTAACATGGGTTCCACCACACTCATTAAGTTTTCACACTAGGAAGGTTTTGTGGGATGGATCCTGAAAAGGAAGATTATGAATTGTAATTACATCACATGGGCCATTCATTGACATTCAGGGACCCCCTCCACAGCCTTGAAATATCTGTTGTAAGACTGAAGCCTTGGACCACAGTGCAATAAGCCCACAGCTGTGAGGCACAAGATTGAATTCTGACTCTCTTATTACACTCCCCATTTCTTTCCTGTCTTTCATAGCCTTGAACCTGTCACTTTAAACCTGCCTTTTACACATCTGTGTAAAAGCTCTGCACTCATCTTGTGCAGTTTTGCTGTTGTTCCAGTTTGCTTTGGAGGTGTCTTCCAAGCCCTTCTGAAGCTCTGCTACTGCTCCAGCTTTGGAGTCAGATGCACATTTAATCAGAACTGACATCATACAAAGGAAAGCAACGCATGGGGAAACAGTCATCAAGAATGCAATCCCACCCACCAGAGAACTGATTAGGCAACAGAGGCATCACCTTAGCACATTCCAACTATAAACATAAATGATCTTGAAAATTTATTTGCCAAATGACAAGGTGTCTGTTTATTTTAAAATTTCAGTTTCATTCCAAAAGCCCTGAAGTTGCAGAAACAGAAGCTTACGCCTGATAGAGAAGAGCCTGTATTGCTTAGCAACACAGACTCCAGCTAACAAGAAACATCACAGATGGATGCCAAATCAAATGCAAGCTGTCCTGTGCCTTGAGATTAGCGGGTGCAAAGCATGGAGTATTCTCAGGATCCAAAGACAAGAGTGTGCCACAAGTACCACTGCAGGTGCTTGTAGACACTGGGTGATAAACACACTGCAAATAGCTAGACTGACATTTCTACATCAAGGAACAAAAGCTATAGCTTCTATTTAAATCACCCAAGCTCACAGTACAATTCACAGTTAAATAGGAATAATTATTTCTCTAATCATAAGACTATGGATGAGCCAAGAGACATGTTACACTTTCAGAGCAATCAAGGTTTAACTTGGGACAGGGCCTATTCATTGAGTAATTTCATTTATTGAAGTCACTGCTTGCACATTGTTTGTTGATGCTTAGTTTGTGTTTCCTTAGTTCAGTAATATAAGACTTTCTGCTAAACATTGGATTGTACTTAGCTTGACAAGGCTCCACTCCCTATCTGGGTTTTTGGAGGCCATGAAAATACAATTTTTAACCAAGTATAATAGGTGCAGGCACCATATCATTACCCTTCTGTTTTATGAAGCCATAATCAGATTCTGCTAATGAATTCATTTTTATGCTCATAAAATTGTGAGAATGATACTACTGCTTACTTTCACATTTGGCAAGTTGGAAAGTAATAGCCGTTGAATAGTTAATAGTCAGTCCCATTTCTGACTTACATGGGAACAGCACATTTTGTAGTCTCACTGGAAAACAAGAGCAGGGAATTTCCAATGAAAACTAATAAACAGAACTTTTAGAGGAGCACTGACTTTGTCTCTGTTGACACTCAGGCACAGTGTGTCTGTGCTACAAAGATACCTCTCAGGACACTGTCTTGCAGCAGCTCCTCCCATGCTCAGGACAGACTGCAGGCCCAGGAGCAGGGGCTCCAGCAGCGCTCCCAGCAGGATCCACAGCACTCCCTGCCTCGTTTCACAGCACCCGTGGGTGCTCCCAAGGCATGGGCACCCTGCTGCAGCTCTCAGCTGAGCTGCCTCCCCTCACCTCTGCATTAATATGGTGGCAGTTAAAAAGGACAGCAAAACCCACAGCACACAACTCTAATTCTGTCTTACCCTAATGGTATCATGGATGACAGCAAGTGAATTCCCACTCTGCTGGTGGGGGAGAGAAAGGAATGGGCTCAGACAGCAAAGCTGTATTTACAAAAGCCATGGAGAGGTCTGGGATATCTCCTAATATGAAGCCTCATTTATCAGCTATCAACTGTGTCATCATCACTGATGAAGACTAATTCAGAACTGGAATTTCAGTAACTTGATTCTTAAAGGAAAAAGGGCAGCTTCAGGTAGAGATGGCAGCTGGACTAGATGACTGTTTAAAGTCCCTTCCAACTGAACCTTTTTTTTTCTAATTTTATGAGATGAGAGAAAATAAACTTAAAACATCAAGCCCTGATTCATGATGAGTGACCCAGGCACAGGACCCTACAGTCCCTGCTCAAGCTAGTTGAGCTCCTAGTCACAATGCAGACCTGTCGATTTCCCCCACCCTTTACAAAATAAAATCATTACCTTCTCCTGGAGACCAGCTATAAATTCCCTGTGTGGCTCTCTTCAGAACAGTTATTCCTACCAATGACAGGGATTTCCACAGGGAAAATGAAATGACCATATAGCAGACAGAAGATGCTACATATGGTTCTTAGTTAAAACACCTTCAGCAAGTTATTTTTGCAGTGAAAGCATACAGGACTTGCTTTATTAATAGCCACCTGTTAAAATGGTACTGGCATTAAAGTCACTACTAAGTTGCTAGAGAGAAACTATTCAAAGATTTGCCACCTACAAAGTAGTACCCACTTTACTATGGTTTTGCTTAAAGCGATTTTCTTCTTGCTTTCCTGTTCAGTGAACTTGAGACAATCAGTTTTAGAGAAGTGCAATGAAATGCATTAAACTCAGGCCCTTCCTGGTTGGCGTTCTCCAGTTACAGAGGAAATAGTGCAGAACAGTAGTAGAGCTGAGCAAAACCCAAGCCCTCCAGGAATTCTCTCTGCCCTTCATTAATAATTGCAGAGAAGAGAAATACATTGTTCCCAGACTACATCCCTTATTTAGTGATGATTTTTGCACCTCAAAGGATTGCTTTTAAAAATAGGGTATGTACTATTTTTCCAAATACCTATGTACCTCAAGTGTCCCACATGCAGCAACCTCTAAAAACTAAAACTGGATTCTGTTACCATTTGAGGTTTTCATATAGGTTCCAATGCAGCAATAAAAATTAGGTTTTCTCAATTTGTCAAGTGGCTAGATACTTTGAAAATGGCAACAAAATAAATCTCAGTTGAAAATACATCTATTAACAAGAATTTAAAGCTTTTAGAACATATTCAGCATAATTAAAACTGCCACTGCAGATCAGTTAACCTACGTGATTTTACCTGAAGTATGGCTTCCAGTTAACACCAGCATCTCCTGCCTGGTTCTATAAAATCTGTACATGCAAACATGTGCAGCCTTACCATAACAACAGTCAGTTTGGGCAAAAACATGCATTAACCCTCAATTTATGAATTTAGGAAGTACAGGCTTTCCATATTAAGCCAGCCTTCATCTTTACATCGTGGAGGTTTACATATGAAAATCTAAAATTGCTTCAGCAAACAGTAGGAGCAGGAAGCTTAGCAAGTCTAGGATTCATGCAATAAAGATAGATTAATTTATATTTAATTCCCCCAAATGCAATTTAATTTTAAGTACTTTGGCTATCTATACATTCAATTTTTGTCATTATATAAAAAGCGTCATTCTACTCATTCATTAAAAAGAGACAACACAAACTTAGTTTTAATGGGTAACAGTAGCAGCAACAGAATATAATTAGATGCTGAAACAGGATGCTTAACCACCATGGGTTACATTTATTTACTTCAGTTATATTATATGTGAGGATCAGTTACACCAAAGGTGCCTTTTAGACATGAGAAGATTTAAACTAATCATTATATTTAGACAGGCTTCACCTAGAAAGCTGTGGCAGCAGCCTTGGGACTTTTAACAGCCTCCAACTGAAGCAGTGCAGAAGTATCAGCTATTCTGATCAAGTAGGCATCTTTCTCAAAATCTAATTGCTGCTTTTTTAGGGCACAGTGAGCTTTTCATGGTATCCAAGTCAGCACAAGGTGCAGTTTGCGGAGAGCAAAGGCCACAGCAACAGCAGGGATAAGTGAGGAGCCCTTCCCATTACCTGCAGCCAGAGCAATGGCCATTGCCTGCTGGTTGGCAGCACACAGCACCTGGACGCCCAGCGGCACACGGGGACAGCTCCGTCTCACGGCAGCACCGAGCGCTGCCATGGCCGCGGTGACCTCCGGGCCCGGGCACACCGTGTACGGCACGTCGTGCATGTTCTCCACCATCAACCCATCCTGGGGAAAGAACCACAAAGAAATAGCATTGCACTGTGCAAAAGAGAGCTTAAAAACATGGCTAGTTTACCATTATATTATCGCGTATTAGGACACACAAGTGTAAAAGGAAGGATTATCTACAGCAAGTTGTGTTGATGCATTTGATGCACACAAGCACTTATAAAAGTGCTTTCAGCAACAGCATGGTATTTGCAGGGAAATCATGAAGAGAAATAAATGTGATTTTAATTATACATTCATCAATTTGGATTCCTTTGATCCATCCTAAAATGTGAACTATAAGCAAATGAGTTAAATCTTATACCTCATTAAAAATAGTGTAAAGTCAAACTTCAGTTATCCAAGGGGAATACAGGATATTGAGCATGTTCAGATAACAGAGGACTCTGAGATAATCAGGGCAATTTTCAATTCAATTAATGTCAGAAAATAAGTGTTATTTTGGATAAATAAAGGAATTTTTTGTTTGACTATTATTGTGCCAAATGCCATAGTATTAACTATTGATATTTCTCCCATTCCATATTCAGAATCACTAGAAGGAAGATATTGCTATTTATTGCCTATTATACCTCTCCATCCACAGGGACATACTCTTAGCACACAATGGAGTGATGATAAAATACTCTGCTTATACAAGTTGGACATTACCTGATACCATGTATTTTTCCAATCACTGTATACAATACACCAAAAAGTTTTCAACAACTGCATATCACATATAATTTTGTCAAGGACTAATAACAAGACTAAAAGTAGAGCCTTGAAACATATTCCATGCCTGATATTTTGTATTTGCAGTGAGAAGATGAAAAGAAACCAGATATTTCTCACCAGCTTAATTCTAAAAAAGCAAGTTTAATAGACAAACTAATTGTATATATAGCAAATAAATTCTGCTCTCTCTGGAGTTTTATCACACATCTTAATCCTTTAAAATGAGAGCTTTACCTTTCACAGATACTGTAACTGCACAAGAATAGAAGGAACATTTTTTTAGGAAAAAATACAAGTAGAGATTAAACATAGCAGCTTGGTTATTAATAACATAGAGAATCAGGAGAGGGAAACAAAAAAAGTTTCCTTTTAAAAAATCTTTTATATGTAACACTTCTCTAATCTTTGTTGTAGTGTGGAAGCCCTTCTGGCAGTAAAAGATAAGACAGTATATAAAATGCAGTCAGCATTTAACGGCTGAATTACAGGCTAAGGCACAGGAATCATAAATGAGCACCCAACACAGAGCATGGGGAAAAGTGAGGAGGAAATAATGCAGCGGAGCAACATGGTCAGTCCAAGCACACAACCTGCAAACATTCAGTGCACCAGGGCACAGCTGCCTTTCCCAAATTACTTACAGCTGAGTATTTAAATACACAAAGCACATACTGCCTAAAAAGCAAAGGGACACAACCTGTTAATGGAAAAGGTGACCTGATACGATGACACTCCACATCACACCTCTGCACTATGTAGTGCCATTCACCAACATATTTAATTACATAATTCCAGTCCAGGAAAACCTGAATTAGGCAAAGGAAAACCAGGTATGACAACCAACCAAAACATTTGTGCTTGACTTTGTTTCTGTGTCCAATCCAACACGTAACATCCACACTTCTGTACCTGTGATGGGAGGTAGCCATATGACAAAGATGACAACCTGTCCTAAGAAAACCCACAGCATTTTCAGAAATGGGCAGGGGAAAAAAATTGACTAATTTTTAGTCATTTTTTCTGGAATGAGGTCAGGACTGTTCTAACAAATCTGAACTGACTAAATGGTCTTGTATCTGAGGCACAGCTACTGAATCCTCTGTGGTACCAACAGAAAGAGAAACCTTGTAGCCTCTTGCTCTCTACACACATAAACATATTAAGTCAGTCCAAGCAAGAATGCAAAGTTGGTCAGTACTTTCATGTGGCAAAAGGACTAATGTAGAACTGTAATACTTTAACAAAGCAAATTCAAAAAAAATGCAATGAACCAGCAAAACCAAGTGATTCCTTGAGGCCAAAAAGCCTGGAAGCCCTTGACTTGGAAATGCTCTACTTGGCAGATCTCACCAAAATCCGGGTATCAGAGAAGCTCCAAGCTTATCATAAAGGCCAGGAACCAGGATTGGCAAAACTGAATTCCGAGGCTTCCAGGCAGTCAAGAACCAACCTCAACAGGAAGAAAGACAACTGGGAATGGGGCTTCAGATGCTGAGCTCCTAAAGAGCCATGCTAGTAGCTGAAAAAGAGCAAGAGAATGGGCTGGCAGAATTCCACAGAAATTCCACAGTGAAACTGAGCTTTTCATAACTTGCTACTACTTTGACAGTTCAGGATTTGCATAAAGCAAATTATTCCATTAGATACATTAATGAATTAATTCATTTAATAAATTATAAAAACCCCTAGCCATAGTACTACGCATAAAAAGTGTCTGATTGAATTCCAGTTCAAAATGCAGGCATATGGGAGGATTGCAACAGTTCTCTCTCCTACTTTAAATTTACTATATTCACTTTCCAGCAACTGCCTCTTCCTATGGCCTCAAGGTCCACAGTTATAGTGAATATTTTTGGTAGAACTTTAATAATGTGTTATTCTTTTGGTACCATCCGACTGTTCTTTTGCATATTATGCTTTGTTTAATTAAAAAAAGAACAACATATGTTCTGCAATACAGAAAGCTGAATTACAGATGCATTAAGTCAAAGCTTTCTTTCATATTTTATATAAAAATATAACACCACAGATTTCTGTGTTTACGGAATTGATATATATATGAAACAAACTACAGTACTATCAGACAGCTAATTAAAATGGGGGAAAGAAAACAGTTATGGTAAATTAAAGTTCTTGGAACCTCAGCTTATAGTTTAGAAGTCTATGGAAGCAGCTTCTGCACTATATCCTCCAAAGCAGAATTTATGTAGGTAGTATGAGATAAAATTCTTGCAAGCACCTTCTATGTTCGTTTTCCATTGAATATTAAGATAATTTAAGTGTTGCTTATATGCAATAGCCTTGTTATAAGTAATTTTCAAACAATATATTTCCTTTTTACTTTGAATGACTTCTGAAGTGCTACACATGTGAAGTACCCTTTGTATCACAGTTAGCTACTGAAAAATAGGTCATTTGAATAGCTCTCTAACTATACAGAAAAATAATTTTCTTAGCTGTATTCCACTTACAGAAATAACCTCTTAAAACACTTCAGCCGCACACACACCACAGCAGAAAAGTCTCAAAAATAGTAATAACACTATAAACCACAACTGATGTAACAATTGCACAAGTTTTAACTCAGCATATACCTAACAGAACTTCTTCCCAGGGCAACTTTAACCCCAGTGTTTCTCCCCAGAGAAAGGCTTTACCTACAAACACGTGCACCCCAGTACAAACCTCTGCAAGCTCATCAGCTGCTCCTTCCTCCAGAAAAGAAGCAGGGCTTGCTCCATCCCTATTATTGTATAGGCTCAGGTGTGTACCAAGACAATCAGCATTTCCCCCCACCCCACTCATGTGCCCTTTATAAAGCAAATCAGGTACCTATGAAGAGCATTTAATTGCTGTTTGTAGGCACAGCTCTTAGTAATTTCTTTAAAAACTCACCTCCAGAGCAGGAGATCACTGCCTTAATAGAAGTAAGCTGCTATCTCATGTTCTCCTGTACATGCCACAGGAGGTAGCTGTGGGCAGGTCTGTCTGCTATTTTATTTTCCTGTAATAGAGCTGAGATTTGAAATGTTAACTTCTGTAATCCAAGTGAAAGCTACCTACCTGTTTCTATGCAGAAATACTACTTTATTCTGTCTCCACTGTTATTATATTCTAAGTGCTGTGGATTCCAGTTATCACTGCAGTTATAAGAGCAATAGGCTTAACACTTTTATTTTTTAAAAACATCGATGCAAAACATACACTAGCAACTGTTTTTAATGTCAGCAGTAGTTCCAGTTAGGAACAGTAACAACCAGTCAAGTAGGAGCTTGTGCTCTATCTTCTAGCTACAAAACAAATGTCAGCCAGGCTGAATGGAATGAATAAAAGTTACCCTGAATATATATATTTTGCCTCTTTCTTAAAAGCAGGTACAAATTGGAGGGATTATAATGCCTCATAGCCTGCTGCTTTTAAAATCTTATCTAGGGAATTTCATTGTTTAGCAACACACAAGTACAAAGCATATACATTTTGAGCACAGATGGCTTCCTAACTGAGCACTCACTTGTTTTCATTACTGTGCTCTAATATCACGAATCTTTCATATTTATTATGTGAAGCTGAGAATGTGCCAGACAAGTCACCTTACTCTGAATATACCAGGATTTACTTCCAAGTGCAACACAGATGGAGTGAACAAGACCATATACTTTCGTTTTGAATGTTAACACCAATTCAAGTGATTTGAGACAATATGTAAACATCTAAATAGCAGCAAATGGTTAGGTATCTTCTCAAGGGCTACTGTAGGCAGCATTTGGGAACACTGTCAGTACAAACATCCATGGGAAAAAAACCTTTTTCTAGCTCTTCTTCCACAAGAAAAACAGACAGCTTAACAGTTCCTTTGGAATACTGAGCAAGAAGCCCAAATAAGTTGCCAGTACAGAAGCTGGATAGTTTGGCAGAGTGGTGATCTCCATGTAAAAGCTGAGAAGCTCCTGAAGCATCTATCATGAAAACTTGCATTTCTCTTAGAGTACCACAAAAAAATAAAGAATTGATTTGCAGAAAGTGTTAGGCAACCCTACTGATATTTATGGAGGCTCTCCTGATTATCTCTGAGACTTATAGCCTTAATAAAGGATTTGTTTGTTATATGGTTTTAACACTGTTCTGTACAGACCTTTAGAATGAAGACTGGTGTGGAAGCATATTGATGTTCTTGTGACTTCTACAGGAAAATGGACTAATTATAAACATAAGCCCTGAATTTGTCTAAATGTGTAGAGAAATGACTGCATTCACCTCATCTGTCTTCCTGACAGGTAGGTTTAAAGATATATTCAAGTTCAGAGACTGCAATGCACTTGCAGAAAAGGTAAACCAGTTAGACTTGGAACTGCAGAATTTAGTACAAGTGTAGAAAAGACAAAGTATAAAAGCCAAATTAAAACTTTGTGTTAGTACTGATTTTAAAGCTTGTATCAAAGCTGCTCCAGTCTTGTGCATGCCAGCAGTGAAAGGAACTGCTTCTGTACCTTCCCTCACCTTCGGGAATATTTGTTGTTTCCCCCCTGCTGCTGAAGGTTTCAGTGTGTAATCATTATGTAAGGAAAGGGGCAAACAGGCACTGGAATGTGGAGCAATGGCTTTATGAGTTATAGATTACTTGTGCAAGCACTTCCTCTGGCACAGGAAGACAGAGATTAGTATTTGCCACTCTTCTGATGCAGATGGAATCACGTTATACCTCATGGTGATACTGTAACAACAAAATATAAAGGCACGGTACAGAATGCAGAGCTATTGCACACCTGCTCTTTCAACAGGCATGAAAAGGAAGAAAACTTCCTCGTTCTGTTCAACTTGCACTCAGAGACTATTCTAACTGGGTGGGCATCTCACACATGTTCATCTGGTTCACAGGCACTGAAGCCCACCAGGCTAACATCATTGTACCCCAATGCTGTTTATCCTTTCAATGATTCTATTCTCAGCATTCTTTCCTAATTTAGCCTTAGCAGTGCTCTGCCCATAACCTACCTTGTGTGACTTGTCTTGCATTTTGACTTTGGTCTTATTCTTTAAACAAAGCTCCTGTATTCAATTCTGTTCTGTCTCTACAGTATCATTCTAATGTAGAGATTAAAAATGTTTCAACTGGCTTGTTAGTAAAGTTTTTCTGGAAACAGCAGCTCAGAGCAGTGACTGCTTGTTCACTGCAGACATTTTCAAACCTTGGACATTAGTACACCACCAGAAAATGTTCGTAATGCTGTGGGCAGGTCAAAGAAAAAGCACATCAACACCCCAAGACAAGGTGTAATGAAATGTTTAAAACATATCTGACCTTTCAAAAGGACATCCACCCTGTTAAAATCTACTGACCTATGAAGATTACTACACCACTTTAGGTCCAACAGCAATTCTGTCAGCAGTCTCCTCTTGCCTCTGGCTGAGACTGGCCTTTTGGGCCTGCTCTTCTGGACGTGCAAAGCAGGCATGTTTGCTGCCAGGGGCCTGGAGAGAGGCTTAGCGAGGGCAGAAAAGGGCCTAAGCCTTTTTTTTTTAGATCCTGATTTATCTGTGCTGTTTTGTTACAAACACAGCTGTGGGGTGATCCTGCACCCTCCAGGTTCCTGAGGTATGCATGCAGTGTATCAGCTGTGCACATGGCACTCCTCCATGACCTCAGGAAACCAGAGTCTTGCACAGAGCTAAAAATACAGTTGCTTGTCAGATTGGATTGATGAAGCATTCTACAGCCAGAGACCTTGAATGCCAGCAACAGTCCATGTTTCAGGCCACTTTTTTTTAAAAAACTCCTTAAATTGACTTGATTCATCCAACTCAAACAACTTGAATTGCAGAATTTGAATCTAAGCTTTTGCAATTGTTTTGGGTGTAGGTGATACTTATCTTAGAGGTTTTTTTTGTAATCTAGAAGGCCTACTTCCTATGTTGAAATAAAAGACATGGATTTAAGCATCTCCCTAATCGGTGAGGTTTAAGATGCTTTTGATGAATTATAGACTCAATTTAAAACTCTGGCTTTGCAGAAGTGGTTTTGTGTAATGGCCATCATGGGAAGAAGGAAATCAGAACTTACAACTCCAGCATCCTTGTAAGCTTCTGCCTCTTGACAAGCTTGATCAATGATCTGGGACAACGGAAGAGAACTTCTTGGTGTCCCTGCGAGAATAATGCTGCTTATTGTGCATGCACAAACCAAACCCAGGGACAGTAACAGCTTTGGGCAGGACACCCATGGGGACTGGCATACTGAAACAGGGACATATAGAGCAAACTTGCTCAAAGGCTGCTCTCTCCTTGTGACATGCCTTAGTGATGTCTCTTTCCTTAGCTGAACTTGGCAGAGCTGCTGGAACCATTCAGCTCCTAAATCCAATTCACAAACTTGAGGAATGGCTGCTACAATCCCCTGTTGCACTAGGTCTGCTCTTAGCTTGCTATTCATGTACTTATAATTTATCCTGCATTAGTGATGCTCCAGACAATACAACCTATGGGCAAGACCCACCTCTAGGTCAGCATAGAATACCTATGCTAAACAGGGAGTTTTAAACCAGTTAAAGCTATTCTTAATCTGCAAGGTTGATTGTATCTGATCTTCATGCCAGAAATACACACATATGGATTTTGCTGAAGTTCAATGAATTTCCCTTAAGAACAAAGTCTTTTCTGATGCTTCGGCTCATAAGGTGAGGCAGTGGCAGTCTGAAATGGGGACTGTGCTGAGCCCTGTCAGCTTTGTTAGCTGGCCTGGTTTCACAGCACGGGGAGAGCTGGCCATATTGCCTGGGGGCTGCTTCTGGGAAAACATGGGGCACCCTGAGCTCTGGGCATCAGCCTGTCAAGGAGAAGATGGGCTGCCGCAATCAGCTCTGCTCACCCTGAGCCCCTGGAAAGGTGGACGAGGAGGCCAGGCTGGAGCAGATCCTGCCTGCTGTCTGAGCTTCCCAGTGCATCTAAGGGCATGAGAGCTCTATCCGACCTCCATCCTCTCCCAACGCCCATTTGAGCAATTCCCTAACCCTTGCTTCTTGAAACACAGAGCTCACCAAACCCAAACCCTTGTTTTCTCAGCCCAGGTCCCTATGTGGACCTGTTTCCCGCCTTTTTTACCTCTAAAACGGGGAGCGCCCAAACTCAGGGCGCTTCATGAGGGGCCCGTCGTTGCGGTGAAGGGACAGGCTTCCAGGGGGGCCTCAGCCGGGCTAAGGGGTGACGCCGGCGACCCAGACCTGGTCCGGGTCCTGCTCCTGGTCCGGGCCCGGGTCCGGGTCCGGGTCCCGCCGGCCGTGCTGCCCGCCCGCCGCTTACCTGGCAGCGCTCCCACGTGCACCATCCCGACGACCGCCGCCTTCAGCCGCCCGAACAGCCCGGGCCGCTGCATGGCCTGCGGGGAGGGAAGGGAGGCGTGAGCGGAGCAGGGCCGGGCAGGCCATGGGGGCGGCCCCGCCTCCAGCCGCCGACGGAGACTGGGACGGAGCCGGGGACCAGGGCCGGGACCGACTCCGGGACAGGAGACCCCGCCCCTCAGCTCGGTTCGCTTCGGTTCGGCCCGGCTCGGCTCACCCCGGCGCGGTCCCACGTGCGACAGCCGCTCCCGCC
>VZTH01017692.1:812032-899119 GCA_013397815.1 Aleadryas rufinucha | reverse complement strand
CCATGCGCCGGGAGAGGTGAGTGCGCCGGGCCCGCCCTGCGCGGGGCCCTGCAGGCCGAGCGCCCCGCCGGGCACCCCCGGGAGGCTCCCGCGGCCGGCACTCGCTCAGCTTCCCCTCTCTCGGCAGTGACTGCGCGGAGGAGAAGGGTCCCGCCACGGGGGACGCGGGTGCGGAGTACGCCATGCGAGCCCGCAAGAGGAAAGCTGATGTGGCCACGGTGAGTGCGGGCCCGGCCCGGTGCCCGCGGGCCAGCGCCTACCCCGCCGCCGGGCTGGGCCCCCGCGCCCTCGCCGCCTTTTGTTGGGGGTGCGGGGCCCACGCGGTGGGCCGGGGGCTGCGCTCCTGAGGGGCTAGGCGCGTGTCACAGCGGCCAACAGCTGCTTATCCCGCGGTTTGTACTCCGGAAATTATATGTCACTTTTTGTAGTTCTTACAGGATCCTGATGAAGAAATTGCGAAAATGGAGATGACTAGAAAAAAGCAGCGTGAAAAACAGGTAATTGAGTTGGCTTTTTATGTAAGTCTTGTAATCTTACTTAACCCTGCTCTTATTTTGCAATACCTCATTATTAATGTGAATATGGTCAAACAGGTATGCTGCTGCCTCATGCCCCTTAGCAGTGGGCACGGGGGACTGTTGGCCCTGGTTGGTGGTGGAGTGTGTGAAACAATTCAGTTCACATATGTAGCTTTGGAGCCTTTGTAGGAGACAAGGCCTGTGTTGGTCTGAAACATTATGTTAATGCTGAAGTATATTCAGCTGTCCTGGGGTTGCAAGGGTGCACCTTGCAGGCCTTTAGATCTACTCTGCATTGACTTCTCTGGAGAGCTATAGTACAGTCATGTGCTTATGTACCTTGTACATGTGCTCTTGTAGCCTGCTGGCCAAAGCACAAGACACTTAAGCATGCAGACAGAATCATCTCTTGAGGTGGTTCTCTTTGCAGTCATGTCTCTAGTTCTCTATCATCTGGGAGAGAGGAAAACTTCCCCATTTCTTCCAGCATCGACTTCAGTCCCATTGACAAAGGGTGGTTATCAGACAGGCTAAGTAAGGGGGTCCTGATTAGAACTTGGAAGTGTATGCTAGATGCTAATGGCATGGTAAAATAGGCTTTGTTTCTCTGCAGAACAAAGGAATAATTTATGTAAAGTCACTCTACCTATGAAAATCAGTCCTGCAGTGGAGGTTGATAGTGACCATTGCCAGCTTTCTTAGCGAGACAATTAGAATGAGCTGAGTTATGAAGTCAAGGCTAGTTTTAGTGGTGTCCTCTAGTTCCCTTTGTGTACTTTCCATATTCTTGAGAAGGGAGATGCTTTTGGGATCTCTGTTGGATGCTGTGTTGGTGTGTGGTATTGAAAGCATGATGCTTTTGTATTTTGAGATGCCCACTCTAAAAAAAACAGAGTCACCTGTGTTCTGGAATAGGTTCATTCCCCTCCTTTTTTTCCCTGAACACACACACACCTGCTCAGTCACTGTCACTAAGACTTCAGCCTGTCACTGCACATGCAGGGTGATGCTGAAGATGCAGAAGTCACGGTCAGGGTGTGCAGCCTGTCCTCATTTGGTAGGCGAGGCTGTGCATAATGTGGCACATCTAACCCGAAGTGGCAGCTGGAAGTTCTAAGACTGAAGTGCTACCATAACAGATGGGCATCATTGTTTGGAATGGCCTCTGCTTGTTGCAACTGCGTACACTAGTTATCAGTCAACATATTAAGCAGGGCTCAAATGGTGAGCATTTAATGAGGGGATCTCTCCTTCCCTTCTGTCTTTCTTTTGCACAGTATATTAAACTAATTTCTCACTTCTGACAAGGAAGAGCTGCCTGTCCTTCACTGCAGCTTTCTCCTTCACCAGAAGATTCATTCTGTTTAAACTGAGCAAGGCCTTCTTGTGCATGTTTATTGCATAATAACAAGGTATTGTTAGAAAATCTCAACAGGCACCCAATATTACTGTCTTCCAGAAAGACAGTGGAAGGAAACTTGATATATCTTTTGCATTTGTTGACCTTCAAAGGCAGATAAAGACTTCCAATTCTGTCTTCTTGTTTGTGCTCTTGGCCTGGTAGCCATTCAGTGTTACTTCAGGAATCATAGGTAAACTAAAACTTAGATCATTTAGGCAGTAGGCATCAATAGTCTTTACTTGGGAATTTTTCAAGTTAATCAAAAGATGCTGGTGGAATTTGACCCTTTCATTCTATAAACAATAAATAATACCGTGCCTATGTAACTTTCCCTACATAGAGGAGGTATTTTTGTTGTGACAAAGTAGCCAGATTGTTCCAGATCTGGTTAAAAAAGCTAACATTTGGCTGCACAGCAGCAGCTCTTCAGTCTATGGTGTGACACAAGCTATTCTGTGATATAAATTGCCATGGACCACTAATGAGAATATGTTTACAGTTCCAGCAGCAGTATAGCAGGCTGGAATGATAGCCAGGGCGACAGTTATTCTGTGGAGACACGACAATTCTAAAATGCAAGCAGCTATAAATCCGCTGTAGCCTATACCACATGACTTCTACATTAAATAAATTGTTTACTGACACTAGTTTATCCACAAGGCAAAATATCATAGTCACATCCCACTTTATGACATCTTCATAGTCAATTCATTAGTTTGCTTCTGTGGAACATAAGGCCCCAGTTCTTAATTAGGATGCCATTACCCTTTATGTGATGAAAGGGTGGCTATATCATCAGGTCTGTGACAGCAGAATATTGCATAAATTCTGTGTTTGATTTTGGAGAACTGGCAGTGCTGTAATTCTGCCAGCAATTCTCATACTAATTCTGGCTGCTTTCTGTGGATGAATACACTTCCAAGGCTCCGTGTAAAACAAAATTCATCTAACTAGATTAGAATAATCTGTGCAATTGTGATACAAATTGCATGGTGACCTCCATATGAAGTGGAGAATTGAATCTAGAAGTTAGTTTCTTTAGATGAAACTAGCTAATGTTTTCGCATGTAAAGGTGGAGTGAACTCTCAGGAAGTAGTTTTGATCAGTTCTTCGCTAGATGTTTTCCAGAATCTGATTTTAGCATTGTCAGTGTTCCTCCCAAGTGCTTTGAAAATACCTTCCAAAAAGTTCCTTTAACTAATCTAGATAAACTTTTGAAGATTCAGTTAAAAAAACAACAAAGCCCACAAAAAAGGAGTATAAACTATACCCAGGCTGAGAACTTGACTTGGCTCTAATCTGGGTCAGGACAACATTTAGACTCTTCTTTAAAAGAAGTAGAAGCTCCTATGCTATCCCAAGGGGATTGGAACAACTTAATGAGTTGCTCTTTTTTCTCCTGTTTATTAAATCTGGAATTCCTGTCTGATGGCAAAGAAAACGTCAATACTTCAAAGTAATGCATCCTGTGAGTGAAAAATGGCTAGAATTATAGGTCTTACTATTTCTGATGGGCAAACTAAGGCCATGGTCTCAGAATTGATACCTATGTCTCTGGTACAAGGTGCTGCTTTTAGGGTGACAAACATGCCTGTTCTCCTGCCATTGATTTCCATGCTGAAAAACCTCTGATGTTGCTGTTTGAATGCAGTTCTATGTCATTCTCTTCCTCTCCTGCTGTTCTCCTTGCCCTGGGTCTATGGAAGCTCATTTTGGTGGCTCCTAGCTCACATTGAGGTGCACAAGTGTCTCAGCAGCTTGCATTTTTAGGTGTTTCTTCTTCACTGAAGGCCCTGCCTGGCCTGTAACCAATAACCCGAGTGGTCGCTACCTGCTCTGTTTAGTGTCTGGTCTATATCCTGAAGGTTGTTCAAAAATATGAATTTCTGTGAATATTTGATATATCAGTGAATGGTGACATGCTGCAGGAAACTGAGGCCTGGTAATGTCTGAGCTTTAAAACCTGCCCCCATCTGAACTCCTGGGTTTTCTCTGTTTGGAGCTGTATGGGTTTGGGTGCTCTAATGGGTGCTATCACCCACCTCCTGCCCTCTTGGTACCCCTTCTCCTAATGAGCCTTCTCCTGTGCTTAGTTCAGTTTCTCCAGTCTGTCTCGTTCTAAGGTCTGAGATAGAGATCTGCACTTGAGGAGTTGTTCCTGTATCTGGGGTATTACTGTGAGTGTCACCAGGCTTTCTTGCTGGGCTCCATATAGATTTGAAGAGGCAGTTCTCCCCACTGATGTTTTGCTTGCGTGCTGCTTCAGCTCCTGTTTGTCTCAGAAGTAAGCCCAGGACTGTAGTATTTCCTCTGTTAGACTGCACAGATTTCTGGGTGTAACATCTGTTGCTTTCTGACAGGATGCAACACTCCACTTTTGGATTGGCTCTGTGCAAGCCCAAAGGAAGTTCTTCATGGTTTCCTCATACCCTCCCCACCTTAAAGTGTTTCTTTTTTCAGTGGTGGCTCCTATTTCCTTACAGTTACAGTGTGAGGTAATGCAGTTTCTTGATAGTGTTTCTTACTTTTGATTTAATGTCTTGCTAAATCTGCTTCAAAGACTCAAGAGCCTGATTGATATGTTCATTCCCTCAACCAAATTCTATGCTGGTTATGGTGCTCCCTCACCTACACTAATTAATTCCTGTCTCCCTCTCCAATAAGCTGCTTGACTTTGAGGCTCTGCACCTCAGTTTCCTTCTTGTCTCTAGCTAAGCTATATACTTGTGGTGTTGCTGACATCATTTCCCCAGTTGTCTTGTTAAGTAACATTATGTAGTCAAAAACTGTTTCCCTTCTCAAAACACGTAAGAGGCTCTTGACCTTTGATTTCTATTTCTTTATAGAAAATTTAGGGTGGTGAAATATCTTTAGCAATTGTTGCATGTGATATGTGAGGTGTCTGCTTTGAGAAGTTTGTGAGCAAGTCTCTGGTCCTTCAGAAGCTGCTGCTGTAGTAGGTACCTTTAAATAGACATTATATCATCTACTGCTTTTGTTTGCTGATTAACTGATAAGACAGCGCTTCTCCAAAGGCTGTTGGCAGTTGGGCTTGCTGTGCAGTTTGGAGAACAAAGTGTGACTAAAGTCTAGTTTTGAGGGAGGACAAAAATTAACTTCAAGCAATGCTGTTGTGACATTTTCATTCAAACTTCCAGTTTGTAAAGAGTCTGTAATTTTTAAGATACTGTTCCTTCTTCTTGCCTTCTCCCCACCCAAAAGAAGCCCTGGCATGGCTGGGTATGTAGCTATGCTATATTTGTATGTAGAACTCCCAAGAAGAAAAAAGACTGATCTGCGTGTCAGTAACTTGAAGTGCAAAGCAGTCTTAGCTGTGAGAGAACTGTGACATGTGGTTTTTGTTTCATAAAGTCAGTGGTTTCTGTTTCTGAAATTGGTGCAGCAGGGAGCCATTTTGCTGGAAAGTGATGTCATATGTAAGAAAGATGGCAAAAATCAGCTGTGGAAGCTTTTTTTCAAGAGGCAAAGTTTTACAGTGTTTTACTTGATAGTGCCTAATGATTCTTCTGCACTTGTTTTTAATTTTTTTTTTTTAGCACAGTAGAAATCTTCTTAGGGAGTTCTCTCCTTTTAGTGGTGCAGAACTGATAGATTTGCAGCAAGATGGCTGACTTCAGTGTTAAGCAGATGCCAAATTTTAATTTGCTTAGGCATGATGACACAGTGCTGGCTTTGTATTCTACTGCAAATCAAGTAGTATTTTCCTGGGGAGCTGTGTGAAATGTAGAAGATTGTGTTTAAGAGTTAGATGGTAGAAGAGTAAACCTAGACTTAAGTTCTGATCCAAATAAAAGTTGAAAGGATGTGACAGGTGAAGTTTTGGATATCTGATGTTTGCAGAGCATGGCAGAATTCTGCATGTGAAATTATCAGCTTGATGGTTTAGTAGCAATTGCTTTACATGTACTTGCTGTGTTCTGAAAATTGGGTCATATGTGCTTTGGGTTTTTATCTTAATTCTGCTAAATGAATGAGTACAAAATTCTGCAAACTATTTTGTTGTGTTTATTGTCTGAGATGCTTTGCATGAAAACATGGTTTCAGGCCTTTTATCTACATATTCCTTACCAGAAATCCTGACCTCATATTTGGGTCTTTGAGTTCCATCTGCTTGTTCTTTACTGAGGGCAAGTGTATTTTTGGTAAAAACAAAATGCAACATAAGAATAGGAGATTCTGACTTGGGTATCCTTCCATGAAACAGTTGTGGTCCTTCAAACAGAGAACAGGGTGAATGTTCTTCATCTTTAGTTCCAAACTTTCTCTACTGTGCAAATAAGCAGCACCCCCTCTACTCAGCATAGGTGAGCCCACATCTGTAGTATGGTCTGGTTCTGGGCTCCCCAGTCAAAAAAGAGACTTGAGCATAGAAGAAAGAGTCCAGAAAAGGTCCATTAAGATAATTCATGAACCAGAGCATCTTTCCTTTGAGGAAAGGCTGAGGAAGCTGAGGCTGCTTAGCCTGGAGAAAAGGAGATCTGTGGAGATTTGTATCAATTGTTCATAAATATTTGAAGGGAAGATGTAAAGAAGATGGAGCTAAGCTCTTCTTTGTGTGATGGGACAAGAGGAGATGGACACAAACTGAAGCACAAGAGGTTCCCTCTGAATATCATGGAACACTTTTTACTATGAGGGTAGCCAAGCATGGCACAAGTTGCCCAGAGTAGTTGTGGAGTCTCCATCTTTGGGGATACTCAAAAGCCTTCTGGACATGGTCCTCGGCAACTGGCTCTTGATTGGCCCTATGTGAGCAGGGAGGTTGACAAAATGACCTAGAGGTGCCTTCCAGCCTCTACCATTCTGTGATTCTGTGCAGTTTAAAGAGATAAGACATTGGCAAGAAATCGTGATAAAGGTTATGGTTATCTTCTATCTACAGCTAAAATGGTTACTTAAAAATGCAGAGTGTAAAATCTCCTGTTTGATTTAATAGATGTCCTGGAATAACATTCACGAGAATGCCCACATGCTGATTCCTACTCCGGATAAAGATGACGATCCCGTCCTTGTTGATTACTCGCGCTTTATCCATCTGAGCGTTGTTCCCACCAGAGCTACCCCACTGCCAGCTCTAGGGTAAGTGTGCTGGGCTGCTGCTTCTGCTCTGCCGTCCTCTTGTCTGATGATCCAAGACTAAACATGGATCTCTCTTAGCTGGGCAAACAGGGACGATGTATGGAAAAACATGATAAACAAAGAAGAGACTTATGTGAGGGATAAATTCTACCTTCAAAGGCACCCTCAGCTGCAGCCTAAAATGAGAACCATCCTTCTAGACTGGCTAATGGAGGTAAGCTTTTCTGTGCTTGTGAGTGTTTCAAGTGTGCTTTTGTTGAAGTGCACTAATGACTGTCATGAGTGCACTTCAGGAGCACATTTAGCTCCAGATACTTGTCTTCATCTTAAATTTTGTCAATGAATGGCACCAAACTTAAAGAATATATGGTGTATTGAGCTGATGATTTGCAAACTGACAATACATTCTTTTATTCATTTAGACTGATAGTGGATAATAATCAATTGGTCCCTAACACAGGGTAAGCTTTTTAAGGTCACACTGCAGACAAAGGCTGAACAAATAATTACAGAAGTCACTCTAAGAAGGAAGGTGTGGTAGCTTAGAGATCAGAACCATCTCACAGCCTTTTTATCTGGTTTTGTCATGCAGAATGTGCTACAACTCCTCTCGCATTTAAGTCTTTTTTGCTGTGTGGATGACTTGGTGGCATAATCACTGTTCTTAGAGTACTTGTGAGAATTTTCTCTTTTGAGGTGTTGGAATGATGCATCTTTACAAAAAAATGAGGAACTGATGTTCTGACATTGTTGGAACATGTGCTTGCGTTTCCTAAAAGGGTTTTCACTCTGATCTGGTTTTTTGCTTGGAAGTTACTGTTGTGACAGTCATCTTGTGTCAAAGGAAACTGTTTAACTCTTGCTCTTAGTTAACATGTTACTTCACAATAGCAGTGAAATAGAAAGCCAATATAAATTTTATGTCTATCTCATGCTTTTTTTTAAATATGTATGTAGCATCTAGTTTTGACTCTTTAACACTGTTCTTGACCTTTGTAATCTCTGTTGTCTCTCCAGGTTTGTGAAGCCTACAAACTTCATAGAGAAACTTTTTATTTAGCACAAGATTTCTTTGATCGCTTTATGGCAACACAACAGGATGTTGTAAAAACACTATTGCAGCTTATTGGTGTCACTTCTCTATTCATAGCAGCAAAGCTTGAGGTAAGTATCTCCAGCTTTACTGGCACCTAAAAATGTGAATGGTCACACAGCACCACTTACTGTATGCTGGATGCATTGTGGAAAGCTTTATGGATTAAGTTGCTATGATTTTTTTCAGCCAAGAGACAGAAAAAAGATTTTTTTTTTTCTTTTCAACACTCCTGTTTTTGTAGAAATTGCTAAAATTATACTGTGATGTTAGCTAGTTTTCTCATTAGATAATTCAGTGCTAGAATAAATCTAAAGTTTTAATTGCAGTTGCTAAATGAATTTTTGGCTGGCTGCTGTATACAGAGACCACTTGTAATTTCATTGCAATGGAGTATCTACTGCATGATAGTCTGAGCTATTATTTACTACAACAGTTTGAACTAGTAAAATACACAGTACTTTTTAAGTTTTTAATTGTTTAAGAGAGTTACTGTTCAGTCTGTTCTTCAGCAAGAGATAAAGGCGTTTTCTTTAGGATGTTTAAAAAAAAAAATCTTGATGTCAGTTATGATACAGTCACAGTGGTGCTGTAGTCAAGCAATATAGGTTTGTACTGATCCATCCCAAGTGAAAGTTGAAGGCTATGATGAACAAGAAATCTGTGGCTATTAAAGGCAGAGAACACCAGGATTTAGAAAGGTTGGTCTAGTTCTTTATTCCACCTCCCCTTTCTGTTTTGAAAGGCTGAAGCAGTGGTTGTTCTGTTTATTTCTCTTTTTTTTGTGAAAGTAACACATGAAACTAGTTCCAACCTATTCCACAAATTAAATACTTGATCTGCTATCTTTCAGGAAATTTATCCACCAAAGTTGCATCAGTTTGCCTATGTTACAGATGGAGCCTGTACAGAGGATGAAATCATCAGTATGGAATTGATCATTATGAAGGTAATATTTGAAAGTGGAATTAGTTTTTAAAAATGTATAGCATAATCAGACTAAAAGCACAGCTCCTCAGTTAATCTTAGGTGCTGCTAAGAGGCACAATTTCTCTTACTAAGTAGAAACCAGTGTTTTCTCTAGGCAACAAGTGATCTAAAGCATCCACCAGTATGTGTGTATTAACAAAATTATTTGTTCCCTGACCCTATCAGTAGGAAGAGCTACAGGAGAGTATTTGATTTGCATGTTTCAAAGATGTCTTAATCAACTGGGATTAGAGCTTCTGATTCTTAAACCATCTTGCATGGTTTAAGTTAGGAACTTAACTTAAATTGGCACTGAAGTCTTGTGTATATCTATTCTTTCAGGCTCTTAATTGGAACTTAAATCCACTGACAGTTGTATCGTGGCTAAACATTTACCTGCAAGTTGCATATTTAAATGAGCTTTATGAGGTGATGCTGCCACAATATCCACAGCAGATATTTGTACAAATAACAGAGGTAAGACCGATTTCCTTCAAATGCTGTCTCACCTGGAAAAGTGTATTTCTGTCAGGCTTACTAAACATCTCTTGTCTTGCAGCTCTTGGATCTCTGTGTGCTGGATATTGGCTGCTTGGAATATACCTATGGAATACTTGCAGCTTCTGCTTTGTATCACTTCTCTTCATCTGAGTTGATGCAGAAAGTTTCAGGTATTGGCATTTATAAACTTGAGTGTTGTGTGTTGACAAGTGTTATGTCTTCATTCAGGCAGATCAGCACGTGTCTTGTGTTCCAGGTTATGAATTCTGTGAGATAGAGGAATGTGTGAAATGGATGGTCCCGTTTGCCATGGCTCTAAGGGAAGTAGGAAGCTCCAAACTCAAACACTTTAGTGGGATAGCTCCTGAAGATTTGCACAATATACAGACGCACATAAACAGCTTTGATTTGCTGGTATGTATGAGCAGAATGAAGACAAAACCCTGTCTGTAAAATCTCTGAAGTTTTGTACTTAAGTGACGCATTAACAGATTGAGACTGAGTGTATTTAGATGATAAAAGGCATAAGGTTGTACTCCAGATCCAAAATTCTTGAGACAAAGACTTGTCTTGAGACTGGCTTGTTCAGTGTTTAGTTTAAAAAGGTGATTGTGCCTTCAGCCTCTCATTTCAAACAGCATATAATTACCCTAGAAATCAGAAGCATTTTTTTACCCTTTGGGATAGTTCAAATACCATGTGTTAGACCTGTCTTCTCTAGGAACTACCAGTAATACAGTCTTGTCTGATCAAGAGAAAAATGGAGATTGATCACTTGAGACTGATCTTGTGGGACTTTTATGTGACTGGCTATTGACAAGCAGTGGAGCAAGAGTGGTTTTTAGTGCAAGAAACTTGCAGAGGCTCAAAATCTTGTTCAACAAATTGTGGTTTAAGGTATCTGGGTTAGTTTTTCTGCTTAGGTTATTAAATTGTAGGTAGAAGTTAATGTTCTTCCTGTTCAGTTATTTCTGAATTTCGCTTTCTTGAAGGTACAAGAGTGCTTGTATTTTATGAATACCTAATGCTAATCGTCAGATTCCAAAAACTAATACTGATCTCCTGGAGTTGTACTACAAGTAACTATTGTGTACTGTGTGATTTATCAGTTACTGTTAGGAGGGTTAGATATGGAGATGCATTTCCAGATTAACAATCTATCAGATTATAAAACACTGAATTATATTAATCTGTTGCATAGACACACCAAAGTAAATATTCCTTTTTCTTTTTTTAATGTGCTTTCAGGACAGAGCTCAAGCAAAACAAGCCATATTGGCTGAGCAAAATAGGACTTCACCTTTCCCCACTGGTGTCCTTACACCACCACAAAGCAGTAAGAAACTCTCTTCTAGACTGCAATCAATATGACTTCAGAAACTGTTGATGGACAATTTTGCTGAAGTGCCTGTTCTGCTGGTTTTAGCTCCTGCTCCATTACAGAAATGCTGCCAGTGAAGTCATAAGCTTTTGTGGAATCTGAAAAGGAAACCTTACTTTCATGTGACGGAAGTTTTTCTATTTGAAATAGTTTTATTGAATGTTAAAATATTTTAAAGAAACGGATCAAGTACACCAGCCACTTGAAAGAACACTGAAGTGTGCTCCAGATGCTGCTACGGAGGGTGATGCTTGATCAACTGTTCAGAAAAAGGGCTTGAAGTTTAGACTAGTTACTGTGCCTTTGTCCTTTGGGGAATCTGCAGATTTTTGTCCCTCGTTGACAAATGGGCAAAAAGTGCTGTGGAAGACAACATTTCAAAGCCTCTTTTTCGAATGGTTGGCTTACAACTTGATGCCTTTTAAAAAACTTTATTGTAAAAGCTGCTATGTCTCTGTGTATTCATTTTTAATAATAAAAATGCTGTCTAAGACAGCTGGTTTTATGTATATTTCTATATTTCTTCTAACTATGATCAATTAAGATTTTTTCAGACTGTGACCATTAATAAGTGTGGGAGTTGGGGATGAATAGTGTAGTAATTATTGCTTTATTTATTTACCATTGTTGGCTTATCCACTGAAACTTATTTGGATGCTAAGGTAAAATTGTCATGTTGGGCTACTTGGATTTCCTCTAGCCAGGTATAGAGGAGGCTAGGGAGGGGATAATAAACATGGCAAGTATATGAGGAATCCTTCTGTAACACACTCTGTAATGATCAGCTTACTGGGAAATTCTTGAATCAGGTTGTCTGGATTGTTACCCTTAGGGGGGTGATGGTTAGTGAGAGGTGATGATCAGTAGGAAAAGTCTACCTCTTCTTAAATAATCATTTGAATATTGGGGTTTTGGCACAGTATATGACAAATAGCCATGTGTGCAGATTTCAGGAGAGGTATGTGCCTTTTTACAGGAAAGTCTTTGGCCTTTGCAATGTCTGAGACTCTCAGAGGTCCTGGTGGGACATTTCTGGAAACTCATGGTTCTGGAGAAGAGGGGAACAGAGAGATAAATGGTTGCTTGTTTTTTGCATGTTTTTCGGTGCTGGCTTTGAAGGACTGTTCAATAACACTGAAAACATTTGTGAGACTACCAGGGTTCATCATGTCCTGCTGCAGATAACTTAAATGCTATAACACTTAATATTTCAGGAAGCTTCTATTCTGTTGTTAGATTTTTTTAAACAATAGTTCCTGGCAAGGCTGCCTTTTATTATTTTTTTTTAAGTTATTCTGCCTTTTTCTCTTCCCTGACCCAGTATTCTGATAAATGTTAAAGCTTTAATGTAATAAAAATGCCTATGGTAATCAATGGTAAGCAAGTTCTTTGGTGCTGCTGGCTTTTTTTCCTTGCAATGAATGGTTATAAGTTCTGTATTAACAAAACAAGTGTAAATGTGAGCTGAACACATTTGCTGGTGCCTGTTCAGAGAGGTTTTAATTTCTCAGAGAATTGCATGTCCTAGACAAAGGGGATGTAATATTTGCTGGTTATTGAAGGATTTGCCAAGACACATTTTGGTGCTTTATCCTTGAATTTAGAACACAAAATGGGGTGGATGAGGGAAACTAATCCTCCTGAAAGGTAGTCTCTAGGCTTAATTCCTAAATTGCCAGACAAGCTTCAGTACTAGTCCTTTTAGTGTATATTTTCAGATCCAGGTCCCTTTCAGATGTTCCACCAAAAAAACCCCACAATTACATTTTTAAATTTTTAACTGGCCTCTTAAAAATGGGGGTTGTGTTTAACTGTTCAAGAAAATAGCCTGTAGTAATATTAGAGATATGGTAAACTCTTAACTTTGAGTTTAAGCTAGATATTTAACTATGGTGAATACCTGTGCAAAAGTGAATGTAGGTTTTCCATGTGTTTTCTGGGCTGTGTGGGAAACGAGGATCTGAGATAGATAGATATACCTATGAATGAAACGTTCAGGCAACAGGCCTCATCTCCAGAGATGCAGCACTTCCCGGCTGGGGTGACTTACCTTGAGAGCTATTTTCTTTCTCATCTTTTGTCTCATGTTTTATAAGGACCTGTTTCTGGTTGTCTGTAGCAACACGTGGATACTGTGTCTGTCTGGTGCTGTCTTTCTAGGGTAGCTTGAAAAAAAATCTGCATTGGTTGCCGTAAGCTGAAAAAAACCTTTTTTAGGGAGCACCAGTGCAGGTAATTTTAAGGAAGATAGTTGTCCCTATTAGAAAAAAACAAGAACAACCCCCACCTCCAGGAGGGGGTTTCCTCCCTATTTCTTTGCTTGTGGGGATCCTATTCTAAATTCTGATCCTGGCCCAATCTGGTGGGGGGGGGGGAAGCAAGGGGGCAGTTCTGCCTGGCTAGGTAAGAGAAAAAGGTTTGGTGTGTTTGGGCTGAAGTTTGTGCAACAAAGGTAAGCTAATACCAAATACTGTGTTCCTGCAGGCTGTCTCTGACCCCAGGTGTGTTACTCTGAGAGGTGGGGAGAGGCTCCAGGGGTGAACAGCCCCAGGGCGATGTGGGAGAGACAGCACTGGGCAACCCTGAGAAAGCAATTTAGCTGTGCAGTGCTGCACACTCCTCAACTGGAAACTGTCTAATATCTCCAGACCAGCATAAAGCATGCTGCAAAGTAAATTGAATTTGCAGTAACCCAGGTGGTGCATGATTATCTTCTCCTCCTGAAAGGTTTGTCATAACAATGCATCAAACCCTCACCTTGGTCTGAAGGCTGGGGGCATCAGAGAAACTGAACAACAGAAATGAATCCAGTGCTAATTTTGCATTACTGCTACTACAGAATTGGAAGTTAGGAGTAGCTGTGGATATATTGAAGGCAATAGCCCCAAATGAGTGAGTGAGGCTGCAGTTGTGAGCTGGGGTGGGGAGGAACAGTGCTGGCGAGCAGAAAGGATGGAGGCAGGGCAGTCCCCACTGAGTCAGCCAGATGCTCAGCTGTCAATGCTGTAGGTACCTACCCGAAGTAGTTATTGGTATAAATAGCTCACAGAAATATTTCTGCATAGCTTGTCTGCCCTAAAGCAGGAGGGTGGTCTCTCTCTGGTTCTGTCTATTTCTAGGTCTCAGGTCAGCATCTCCTCTTGGTTCTCAGGAATTAGAACATGAGGGGTTTATTACATCCCTGCTTGCACAAGGTGGAGGCAAGAGCCAGCCCTCATGGCCTGGCTCAGTGTTCTCCCCATTCCTGGGTGCTGTTTCTTTCCCACACAGTACAGCAGCAGCAGCCTGACTCCAGGGGGCTGGGTGGGTGGGACACTCCTCCTTTGGCCAGGCTGTCAGGTCAGACCTCACTGTCAATGTATGAGGTTTACAGCAGCATCCCCTCTCAGGGGGAAGTGTCAGGAACATGAACTTTAGCTTGGGAATTGCCACAGCCTACAATTGGCTTTTTCCCAGGCTTTATTGGGAGTAACACCTGCAAGGTAAAGCCTTATGGAACAGCTGTGGGGTCAGTGTGCAGTGCAGCAGGGGACTGGCGAGTGCAGGGGTTGACATTGGATGCACCCACTTCACCTCGTTTGTTGGCATGAACCTTCTGTTCTGGGAACTGCTGTCTCCAGGTATTTATCAACATGCATTTAAAGCATCAGATTATTCATACCCTCATCTTCCACAACCGTCTCCCCTCAACAAAAGGGAGACACTGGCATATGCTGTGAAACAACACAGGTTAACTTTGCCTAGCCTTAAATTTGTTGGGGATTAAGAACAGCTCTGCCTTGCTGGCAAGGCCAGGGTCAGCTTGACCTGGGCTCTTGTAGTCTCTGCTCAGGTTTGGCATTTAAATAAGGGATGTAGCTCAGTCATGTGCTGCCTGTGGCAGGAAGCAGCAGGGCTCTTCCTCTTCTGGTCCTCCTGCCCTCGCCCCAGCCATGGGGTTGGCCAGTCAAGGTGGAGTAATGGAGAGGTTTGGGGGGTTTATTTTGGGTTTTTTTTGTCTGTGAGATGGCAGGAGATGATGAACATATACAAATGTGAGAAGACTTTAATGTCTTTTTCTGGTTATAGCAGTTTGTGAAACTTCTCTGCTTTGAAGTTAAAACTACAGCAGAGCACCCACTTGGCTTGAGTTGATGAACAATAAGTATTTTGATGATGATCCTGTGCTCTTTCAGCCATGCTATCTGCAAACCAGCTTTAAAGTACAAAACGTGTTTCTCCCAAGTTTTGAGTAGTCCACTATGGCCACAACTTACACATAATCAAACATTTAACTAAGACTGCAGAATATTGCAATGCTATATGAGCTATCTCCTTTCAGTCTCTTGAAATAATAAGTTTATGCTAAGCACGAAGGGTAGGTTTGTATATGAAGCTTTTTATTTCTGTTTAAGGTGAGTTTCACATTATAAAAAGAAAGGAAGTAGTCTTTGTAGGCTGAATAAAACCAGGGATTTCAAAACTCTGTGGACTGGCATGTTTGAGGGCAAATTAAATCAGATGGCTATCAAGGAAGGAAGGAAAACCTTTCTGATCCCAGGGACTTTGGTCCTACAGAAGCTGGCAATTCAAGGGAGCAGACTGTCTACTGGAACTGCAAATCTTGTTTTACCAAGCCAAACATATTCTCATGTAACTCGTATAGTAAGAAAGCAAATATGTTTTTATAATGCACTGATTTTTCATGTTTTCAGCATGATAGCAATAATATTCAAGGAGGAAAAATATGAAATCCAAAGTGTTTGCCTCAGGATATGTGTTTGCCTGGGATATGAGGAAAAATGATGTGCAGAGGTTCTTCCACCTGGTGCCTGTTCTGTCGGATGTGCCCCAGCGCCTGCTCCGGGGATGGAGGAGAGCAGGTGCCTGACAAGACCTGTCTCTATTTGAGAGGAAAAGATTTCCTTTATCAGCATGTGCTCCTGTGCTCCGTTATGAGTCTCAAATGTAAACTTCTGCCTTGGCTAAAGAAGTAAGGGTTTGGTTACTTTCTTAAATTCCCATGAGCATTGGAAAGAGGAGGAGTTACTTTGTTTATGAACAGTGTTTGTGCAGGGGAAATGCTTCTGTAAATCCAAATGTACTTAATGTCTTTCTGGCAATATTACAGTTGGTCACTCTTTGTTTAAAAATCAGTATTTGGCCACATATGTTATACTTTTATACTATAAAGGCAACATCAAAGGATCAAATGTTTGGGTTTCTCACAATCTGTGTACAGTAGCATTCCTTGGAAATGAAGTGATAATGGATTTAATCAAGAGCTAAACAATTTTCCTGACAGAGAAAAGCAACAAGCTTAAACATTTTCTGGAAAACTATGCAGTTAACAGCCACCCCACAAACATGATTTTCCTGGTGCTAAAAGCATAGCTTGGTGTATTTTCTTGCTTTGGAGGCAGATTCTTTTATTTTCAGTAGAGTCAGGAACCCTAAGTAACTTATGTATAGATGTGAGTTTTCAGAGAGAAGCTGTTGATGACACAAGGATGTGAAATCCACTAAAGCTGACAGGGTGAGACTGGCTGGTCTGAATGAGCAGGGAGCAGACACTGCTCTGGATCTAGGATTGTTGCTTTTTTCTTGAATATGGATGGAAGAGGCCTCACATACAATTAAAAATAAGTGGCTTGGCTGGAAAGAAGAGAGTAAGAATGTAATGAAACTGTGTAGGAACGTGTTTAGGCTCCCCTCAAGGCAAAAGAAGAAGTAGGGACAGCTGTGATTTGCTCAGGTTATCGTGTTCAGACTCCAGTTACACAAACTTACCTATGGCGTGCTCTGCGTGCTACCAGGATAAATGGTGTGAATGTTCTTGGACTGAATCCCAGAGCAGCAACATCAGATGGAGAAGAGTAATATGGTGCTTTATTTTACAGTTCTGTGCAAGGTGTTTGGATTTTTTTAAGGGGGGCACTCTACCAGGACATCAGCCTCTGCAGCTCAGCACCTCAGCCCAATTTTTCTACGTGTTAACAGTTATTGACCATGACAAGAGTTAAAAGATAACCTTTATCTTTACACTACAATATCCATCTTCCAGTTCTTACCAGATGCCAATGTCACATTTGGACTGTTCAGCTCGCAGTGAGGTTTGATTGTTACACTTGGGTTTAAGATCAGTCTGAGAATAAACAAGTTGCTTTCTCACCTCAGCCAGACCTGCCAAATGCTGCTGTCTGATGTGGGTAAAGCTGATGTTTCTGGGCTTGCAGGAGGCACCCCTCTTACCTCTGCCTGAATGATGATGATGATGATGTTATTTGAGCACAGGAGAGGGCAAGTGAAAACCTTTTTACATCTCTGATAGGAAGTCTGGTTGTCAGCCTTGTGAGAGCAGAGAAAAATGTTTTCGTTTTGGCCAAAATCTTGCAGAATGAAGAATGCTCTGAGGAAAGGTTAGCTGATCCTGCATGGTGTTATTAGTATTCTGGGCTTCAGTCAGGAGATTAATAATAGCCACAGACAGTGTCTCTTCATATTAAAGTGTCTTCACATGAGTAGTTTGGGTGAGTGCAAAAGGACTGCAAGGCACAAGCAAGCTGTCTTGTCTCGCCCCAACTGACAATGAGTCAACACTTTAATATAAAGAACAGACAGTTGGTAACAGTCATTAACATAACAAAGTGCCCTATAGATCACTCCAAATTCATCTGACTGTTTTTAAGCAAATGTTTTCCCCTGAGAAGTGGCAACGGAACAATTTGTTGAATGTTTTGCTGCCTGGGCCACCCTGTTCTGCTGGGAGTGGGAGAGGTGCTGCTGTGGGATGGCTGGTCTAGAAACCCCTTAATAGGGGGTGGCATTTGCTTGCACTGACAGTATACTGAGTTGGCTTTTTTTTAGCCTGTTTTCCTACCAAAACTGGACTCATGAGGGTTTTTTTGGTTCCTCTTCCTGCTTCCTCCACTGAACAACTTAAAGAAGATCTGAGTTCTGTTAATGCAGGTAAGAAGAAAAAGGAGTCAGACAAGCTGGTGATCCTCTGTGAAGGAGCAGCACGGGCTCAGCCACCGTGCTCTGTGCTTGGCCACACCCAGGATGAGTGATGGTGGAGGCTCTGTGCTGGCAGGATGAAAGGTGGGAAGAGCAGAGGAAGGAATGGGGGCTGTAGCACTGGCAGTTGTGATGCACATCTGGCACTGAAGGAGGATGAGGGGAGGCTAAGAGTAGCCCCAAGGAAGGAGGAAATGCCATACACAAAAGCAGGCCTGTTACTGGTCCTCATGGAGAAGTTTGAATGGCTTCCTTGCATACCACTGTGCTGGGAGGATGCAGGGAATGCACTGGTTCAACACACCTGGAAGCCGTCGTGCATCTGCCCAGAGCAACCTGGTGCTGTTGGTGCTGTAACTCCATGAGTTCTTGGACCATGGTAGGACTCCAGGTTCCTCCTGCCGTTTCCATGGGCTGTCTGCCAGTGGCAAGAGGTCTGGGGGTGCTGGGAGCTGCAGGGGGTTTGGATCCTGCTGCTGCCCATTGCACTTCCTCCCCAGTCGCCTGCCTAAAGAGAAAGCACCTTTCCAGGGACTGCTGTCACAGAAGGGGTTGACTCCGGAGATGCAAACTGTGGGAGTCCGGGACACTCTGTGCTGGCTGACGGCTGAGAAGGCACCACGGGTGGAGATACCACAGGAACCCAGGCACGGTTCTGAGTGAGATTGCTTCCCCGCTCTAACTGCGTACCTGACTTGCTCAGTGCCTGCGGCCGGGTCGGCACCTCGAGGGCAGCTGCAGGCAGGTGCCACGGCTGCCTTTGGGATGGCTGTGTGCGCTTTGGGACCTGTTGCTCACCTGCATGAGAGAGAAATCCCAGCTTCTCCCCAGCTGTCGTGTCAGAGGGGAAGCGGAGGGACACTTCAGCTCCGCCTCTGCCCCCACGGCAGGGTGGCCGTGCGTGCTGGGCGGTCATTTCTGGGGTGCGTGAATGTCCCTTTGTGCAGGGCTGCGCTCCTTCGGGGCGGCGCAGAGTGGGCTGGAAGGTGCCCGTGTGGGACCCGGCTGGCGCAGGGGCCGTGGGGCTGGCGGGAGCAGCTCAGCGGCCCCACGCTCATCGACTTAATTGGGGCTGCGCCGCGGGGCTGGAGGAACGCGGGACGGCCGCGATTCTCACGGCGTGGGGAGGCTCCCGGCCGGCCAAATCATTAACGTCAATTAAGTACAGAATGTGTGGATTACTGACATGTTATTGTTGGGGCTCTAAAGGAAATATAATTAATAAAACTCCCCTCCCCACCAAGAGGCAGCCCTTTGTGCTCCCTGCCGGCAACGTCTATCTCCTCCCGCAGCCCCACGCTCCCTTCGGCAGCCTCGGACAGCGTTAACATTTGAATTAACATAAAATCACTTTCTGAAATCTGTTAACATTTATAACGTTGCTGTACTTTGCCTGAGCATTGCATTTTTTTCTGTCAGTTTGAGCTCGGTGAGGGGTTTCTTTTTTTTTTCAAGTGATACCAAACACAGACCCATTATGCCGCAAAAAAAATCTCATATTTGTTTAATGATTTCCCATTGGTATCTTTGTTGCTATGAACCAAAGCATTAAATAGAAGCCAGCACGTTAATGCCGTGTTGTTCTACATAATAAATTTGAATATCCCCCGATGAATATTTTTAACAGGAATTTTCTGAATAAAATGCATATGTGCCAGGGTATTAGTAATTACTTAAAATCAGTTTTTGACATTTAATGTTGACATCTAAAATATTTCCTTTAATTTTTGGTTGCTTCTGCAAACAGAAATGATGGCATTCGTCCTAAGGAAGGCTGGGTGGACAAATAACACTTTTACTCACAATGAAATGAAAAGCAATAAAGAAAATGTGTTAAATGTCAACAGTAAAGCATATCTTCTCTCCACGTATTATGAGGAGAATATACCCCAAAATATGCATACACACAAAAAAATCCTTCAAGTGGCTTAATATGTTTGAATATTAATGGTTTGAGTGTTAATCCATTGCAATGGCTCCATTTTTTCCAAAATTGGCTACTTAAACACATTATTACGTCCATAAATTCTCTATGGTCACTGTGGTAGCCATAGCATGAAAAAGAATCATCATAAATCTGAATTTACGAAATATCTCCGAAAATTGCACAGGGTTTTTTTTTCTCTCAGTTTTGCTGAGAGAAACAGAAGATGAAGAGTGTATTGTTTAACTCGATGTATTTTGTCCTTGCAGGAGTTGCTTGTCTAAAAAACCAGCAGATGGAGTCTGTTGGAGGACACGAGGGTCTGGCAGCAGCCTGAGAAACCAGCTCCGTTGTGTAAGCGAGGGAGACTGACAGCCTTTACCATGTGAGATGTGATCTGGAAACCTCTGCTAAGGAAGTTGGTGGATGCTGCAGCACCTGCCTCTGCAGGAGCAGCTTTGTTCACTCCCCAGGTGAGTGAGTGAGTGCCTCTGGCAGAGGGGGTTTGGCCAGGAGTGGTCAGAGGGCTTGTGCCATCGCTGCCTCTTTCTGCTGGGTGGTGCAAAGCCCAACGTGCTCTGATGTCAGCGCAGGCAGCTGGTATTTCTCAGAGTCAGCAGTTCTGCACGGAGCTGCAGGGCAGCCCCAGAGCACACCCTGGGGTGCAGCGAGGCGTGCTGGGCCACGGCAGCTGCCCGGCACCGTGGGATGGCTCTGGCACTGCTGGAGAGGTGCTGGGTGGGCTCAGGGACAAGGGGTGTCGTGCCCTCAGCTCCCAGCACAAGATGCTGTTCAGCACTGGGACACGTGTCCAAAGGCAGGCTCTGATGTGTCTGGGCATCTCCGTGGGCGCTCAGGGGCAGGAGAGGCCGGGCAGAGCCTGTGCCAGGTTTGTGCACTTCCATTGGCTGGGAAAGCCCTTATCTCTCCTTTTAGAGTTTAAACTTGGCTTTTGTTAAAATAACCGTGAGGAAAACCATGAAGCACCTCCACACTTTTGCATCCCTGAGTGTCTCTTGTTACGTGTGTTTGTCCCTGAAGGTCCTGGGGTTGTTATTTGTGGTCAGCAGTTGCTGGGATGTTCCTTGCACAGAGCTGCCCATTCCACAGCAGTGTGGAAAAGCAGAGGAAAATGAGAGGATGCTGGGGTTTCTCAGTGCTCCCCTTGACACTTTGCCATGACAGAAGGAGGGTTGTGATCAGGGTCTTTGCAAAAAGTGGTGGCCACCAGGACCTGCAGGAGAATCATGGGCGTCACTTGTGTCCCAGAACAGAGGCATGTGGGGGTTATATGGTAACAGCAGTAATTTTTAAAGGAATGGGGGAGGACTGCTCCACCTCTGACTTTCTCCATTGCCAAGATATCTAGTCCTCATTTTCAGCTTGTGCCTCCCAAGACTTCTCTCACCCCCACCTCAAGATCCTCGTGCAGGTATCTGGGGATGTTACCTGCTTTTGGATTCCTTTGGCTGCATTGTCACTCAGCTAACAGTGGTCAACAAAAGTGGACCTTGGTGAACCAAAATTTGCAAAGGCTGGAGAAATACTGACCCATGTTAATCAATGAGAAGTTTTGCTGTTACTCTTCTCTTTCACTTGAGCTCTTGCAGCTGGAGTAACCTGTGCACACTGTCTCAGACAGATGATGTTGTTCAGCCACACATGTGGTACAAGGACAGGGAAAGAAACCAAAGGTCTCTCGAGTCCTTTCGAAGCCCTGAGAAGGGGGACATTGCAGCAGCTTGTGCAGGAATGTGCCCAGGCAGCAAGTACAGCAGGGACACCCCCATTTACAGGGGGCAGAGTCCAGACAGACCTGTGTATGCAGGGACTGATCCTTGCCTAGCTCAGAGGCATCTCTATAGGTTTAGGAACATAGCAGTGGAATTAGTTTTGCTGCTAAACCCTCAAAAAGCTCAGCACCCTATGAATTACAGCCTCTCCTTTCATATCTGCAGCTGAGTTTGACATGTGTAGCTGCAGCTGGCCCTACCTCTACAGTTTTATTTGATAAATCTGATTGATGAGGGTTTTTTAATTCCTCTCAATCTATTTAAATTAAAGAAAAAAGGAGAGAGAGAAGCTGAAAAGTGCTGTAATTGCGAGTGAGCACAAGAGAAACCTACAGCCAGCAGGCATGCTTCAAAGGGAATGGGGCCAGCCAGAACCCTTTCATTGCTGGCTAGTGATGGCTTCAAATGTGCCCGCAAGGTAGCTGTGTTTTAATTTTGATCCACACCAAAAGAGCTTAATTGGAAGATACTGGGGGGTTGATGCATGTGGCCTCCTCAGTGTGATGAGCAGAGGCTGTTGCTGGAGCAGAGGCCAGAGGTGCTCCCTGGCGTGGTGGGGTGGCTGTCCTGGGCCACCAGGAGCTCGCTGCCAGGCTCCTGTGTGCAGGTGGGCACAGCCCTGCCTCCTCTCCTGCCCGAGGGGCTCTGCTGTGTGTTTGCTCAGGAGCAAGGGAAAGTTTGCTCCTCAAGGAGAGAGGGACCTGCTTGGTGCCTGTAAAGCCCCAATGCTACAGAGCAGCCTGGCTGTGCCAGTGGCATGGGGAGCCCACCTCCCTCGGGTCCCAGGGCCCCTGGAGCCCACCTCCCTCGGGTCCCGGGGCCCCTGGAGCCCACCTCCCTCAGGTCCCAGGGCACCTGATGTGTGCTCTGACCTCCCTGGGCAGCAGGAGGAGCACGGCTCTCCTAAGCACTGGCATCTGAGTCACTGCTCTGTGCTCTTGTGTCCACTCACAGCGATGCGGCCGCTGTCTGGGCTCCTGGGTGTGCTTGGCCAGCTGCCTGCACAGCCTCCTGCTGCCTGGCTGCATCTGCCCCTTCCCATCCCGGCACTCTGTGCCCGAGGAATGGGGCACGGAGAGCAGCAGCCTTCCCTGGCTTTCCCACCGCCTTCCCCAGCATGCTCCCTGGTGTCACTGGCAAATGAAGCAACTAATTTTCATTAGTGCCAATGCACCTTGCACCTGACTCTAAACTACCAATTAAAGTTATCGATTCTATCAGCAAAGGTACTAAATGTACAGAGACAATCTGTTTAATGCAGCCACGGATTAAAGCAACTCATTCATCATCTTTGTATCTTTACAAACACTAATCCTGGGGATGTGTGTCTGGACACACTCCTGTGTGTTTGGAGTCTTCTCGTGTCACCTGACTGGGACAGGTTTGAGCTGCGAATCTCCAGCTGCTGCCCCTAACAGCTCCTCAGAAACAGGTTGATATTTTTTGGTTCAGCTGATTCATTCTACAGGATGATTAATTATTGTGTAAAGATAATTTTGTGTTTATTGGTTTGGGACATGAGAATTTATCCCTCTATTTCCTGATCCTTCAAGCACAGGCAGTAGCAAAGGGCTACTCTTTTTCACTGACTTCTGCTGTGGATTCTCATGTTGCATTTCTCAGTCTGCTCACTGAATTTGGTCCTTAGCTTGCATTCCACAAGGCATCAGTCCATATATCTGTGCTCTGGAGAAGGTACTTAATTAACATTTTTATGTTCTAACCGCATCTGACTGAAGGTTGCATCCAAACAGTCATTGATTGTTAGGATAATTTGTCCTGGAATATACAGAAAAAGATGCTTTGTCCTCTGTTATTTGATCTGAGCTGATTCTGGAGGCAGGACCATCACTATTCCTGTGCAGCAGGAGTGACCTGTCTGCCCGGTGCATAGCAGTAGTTTAAAAAGCTAATAGTGTGTTCGAGCTAAGAGTGAGGGAGAATATGAAAGAATATTATGATTGTGCATAACAGAAATTTCTATAATTAAAAATGGAATTCTCTGGCATTGAAGCAGAAATAGCAATTTTCTACCCAGTGAAGCTCCAAATTATTTTAAAGGGAATTAGATGTATTCTCCTGGACTGTGATCACTCTGAAAGATTTTTTGATGCTAAACTGTCTTTGAATATTGGAAGGAGCAAACTGTGTTGTTCTCACCTGCTGCTAGCTTGGAAGGAAAATCATCAGAGTCAGAAGTGTCATGGCTTTTGGATTTGTTGCACAGCTCTGTTCTCTCTGAAGAAGTGTCACATGGTTATAGCATGGGAAGTACCTTCTATTGTGTATTTCCACACAGTTTTTTTTTCTGTGCTTGAGAGAAGATGAATATTGGCTTTGTATGCAGTTGCATCCCAAGAAGCCGCTTTTATGAGCTAGTGATTAAAAGGTGCAGGAGGTTCCATGTACAGGCCAGAGAGCTCTGTGTGAGCAGAGACCTGCAGAGCAGGCTGTGGTACTGGAGTGTCCAGGAGCTTTGTGGCCCAGGAACTCCGAGATGTGCCATCCCACAGTCCCTGCAATGCAGTGCAAAACTGAATAACCCTTTTATTTTTCTTGTGGTTTTTTTAAATAAGTTTTTTTTTTCCCCCGCTTCTATGTGTTCAGAATTGGTTCATGTTCTAATCAACCATCTCAGCATAGCCCCCAGTACCATTCTGGATTTTTTTGGCTCTCCCAAAAATGATTTTCCACTTACCAGAAAGCTGCCTAGATTGGCTCTGGAGATACTGGTAATGAAATATTTGGGATGTGTGTTTGAGCACTGTCACTGGGCTGCCCTCTAGTTTTATTTCCACTGCAGTTCACTCAAGGCAGTTGCCATCTAGCCCAGGTTTGTCTGAGCAGTGTTCCTGTATGCTTTCCAGGCTGGGAGCCTCATGTGGTCTCACACCAAGTGTCAGCCCTAGAGTAAGCTGTGTTTGTGTGACTCCTTTTACTGACTTTGTGTGACTCCTTTGTCCAGTGAGTGTTTGCTTGCATGAGAAAATAGCCTGCAGGCTGGCTCTAGCCCAGTCCCATTGGTTTGGGGTGCTGGTTTTGGAAAGGTGGTGGAGGGATGGGCTCCTCTGGCTCAGCTTGGCTGTGGTGTGTTGGGTGTAAATCACAGGAAAGCGATGGGTGTTTGCCTCCATTAGCTCTGATATAAATATTGCTGCTCTGCCCTCGGTGTGACAGCCAGTGTTTCCTGCTCGGCAGCCCAGTGCCAGGCACTGACAGCCTGTCCCAGGGCAGGGAGTGCCTGACCCGGCCTCCGACCCGGCGCTCTGGAGAAGGCTCAGTTTGTGCTTAATGTACTGGGTGGGCACCCAGGGGAGCCTCTGCAATTCCCAGTCCTGCCACTAACCTCTACTGTGACCTAGGATAAATCATTTAATCTCTCCTTCTGCAGCAGCTCTCCCTTGGGGAGAGAGGTGGGAGCAGCAACAACACGCTCCTTTGTATGGTCTGCTTTAGGACTGTGTTTTTATTAAAGTGTGGCACAGTTATTTAAAGGGTTGCCTTCTGAAAACAGGTGTTCTTACTTGCCACTGGAGATTTAAACCCACCCCTGAGCAGGGCTCTTACCTCTGTTGGGGTACTAGGGCTTTGCTGTGATGCAACAGGTGATATACTCATTGCTGCTGGTCCTGCCACCTCTCCCCTCGCTGGCTGTGCCCTTCTTCTCTCAAGGAAACTTTCCAGCTGTCCCCTGATGTCTGTGTTAAAGCAAGAGCCAGCCAAATGCTGCCCTACCTAGCAGCATGGGGAGGTCAGGCGGGGGAACATATTTTACTTGCAGAGCTGACATAATTGTTTAAAGCAAACAGACAGCTCAACATTTTTGCTAACTTACAAAATCTGGCATCTCGGGAGAACGTGTTCGGACTCAGCAAGGCCATTTTCACAGGCAAAGCATTGTCATTAATCTGCATGTTTGGCATTGCTGCTGGAGAGCCTCCTTTTTGCTCTGAACGAGATGTATATTCATGGACTGAAAGTTGCCTGGTTTTGTTTCCGTGCCGGCCGCGTGGGTTTGCTGGGCTGGGATGTCCATGAGCAGGCACTCGGCTCTCCCAGCTGCACCAGCACAAAAGCTCTGGTCACTGCTGCTGGATTGTCAAGCAAAGTGTGAGCTGTGATTGTATTGAGGCCAATGCAATCATATCACCTGCCAGTCTGGGGAAAAATAGGGTCTAAATAAGATTACGAGTGAATGATGTGGTCAGAATTAAAAGGATAAACAGCATCTTTCCCTTAATGAGCTCTGTTTAACATGTGAGAAGCCCCACACATGCTTTATCTGTATTCTGACCAGCGAGGAGCCTTGCCCAGACTTCATACAACAATTCATCACGGCCGATTTGTGCAAGGCATATTTGAGATGTAAGATGTGTGACTCAACCTCTTTTATTCCCTCATTAATTTTCTATTCTGCCTGAAATGGGTTCTTAGAGTGCTCATCACCAGGGTGTAAGCTGGCGAAAATGGGGCGTTGGGATTTCTGCTCTTATTTTTGTTACCGTGGTTGGATAAAGGGGCAGATGCACAAACACCTGGGCTGGGCAGGCTGGCTGTCCTGTGCCACCAGCAGCCGCTTCCACCTGCGACTGCTCCCATGCATGGGCAAGTCTGAGAACAAGGCTGATAATTGCTGTTATCATTGACAGTCTTTCCAAGAAAATTGGTGGCTGAACAAAGCGAGCTTGAAGTTTTTAGCTCATGTTGCTATTTTCGAAGGCTTCACCTGGAAGTGCTTGAAGATCTGGGACTTTCGGTGAACTTTGTGTGTACATCTGTGCATCTCGTGCAGATTTGCTCTCCTGCTCCGGTTCTTCTCTCCCTTTCAGCGCTCCTGCATGTGCCTCTCACTGTGTCTTTGTGCTGCACGCTTTATATGTCTTTTTGCTGTGATGTGTATTAACTTCTCAGACTCCCAAGGGCCTCAGAAGATGAATGGCTTTATCTATAGGATTCCAGTAATAATCCATTTGTGTATGAAACATGCTCCTCAGTATTAGTGCATCGCAGAGGGCTGGCATTATCTGATAGCTGCAGAGGAGGCTGCGGGCAGCAAGTGTGTTCTGAGCTGCACCTCAGGCTCTCCGATAGCTCCTGACAAGTCACTTAAATCCTCCCTGGTGCACTGGATCCAGAGGCAGACACGGCTCAGCTCCACAAATACCCGAGGTGCTGGGTGGCTTCCTGAGCTAATCAACACCTGTGAAACACCGCTGCCACCGGGAAAGGGCAGCTGGTGAGTGCTACACTCACACCAGTGAATTCAAGCACCTTCCTGGGAGATGTGGGGTGGTGTCAGAGGGCTTGGTGACACCAAGTGTGCTCTGTGGGGGTGTTAGAGAAGACCCAGCCTCCTGCCAGTGCCCACCTCTGATGGAATTAGGCTTTTCCAGTCATTGCAGGTAGTGCCTGTAGCAGCATGGCAGTTCACTCCAGTGTGCAGGGGTATTGTCCACTGGCTTCAGATTTCATTTCAGTCTAGGCAAAAAAATGTCGCCTGTGCCAATCAAGAAGCACAAAGCACACAGTAAGCACAGTTCAAAAGCTGCATTACCCTTATCTATTAGTAATGATCAATTAGCATGAAGGTCAGTGGGCAGCCTGGAAATGAGTCAGATAAGAAGGGCAGAAGGAGGACTTGAATGGAGAGGAAATTTTTGATTCATATTCGGCGTTTAAAGTCATAACTCTGTAACAGTGGGGGCGGAGGGTAGAGTTAAGTAGTCCTGCTGTCACACTGACTCAGCCAGAGTGTAAATCATGCTGGGAGAGTGCTGTGGCTTTTTCCTGGTGCTAAAGCATTATATTGTACCACAGAAGGCATTGCAAGAAGTTGCAAGAAGTCCTTGCCCTCCAGCCCACCCTAAAAGTCCCTGGCCAGTTTAACCCCCCTGGCATGGCACAGCACCACGGGGCTTAAAATTCTGTTCCCTGGCTTGCACCAAAATGAGTAGAATTGACAGTGAAGGGTGGTACAGGACAGAGGGGACCTCAGTGGTCACCTGGGCATCATCCAGTTAGGAGGTACCATTCAGTGCAATGGTGATGGATGTGGGGGAGAAGAAAGGATGGCTTGGAACTAAGCCTGACAGAAGTCAAGAAGTATTTGGACAACACTCCCAGGCACGTGGTGTAACTCTTGGGGATGGTGCTGTGCAGGGCCAGGAGCTGGACTCAATGATCCTTGTGAATCCCTTCTAACTCAGCATATTCTGTGATTCTGGTGCCTCAGGAAGGGACCTGGCCCCATCCAATCCTCCCAGGACAGGTAAAGGGCATCTTCCTCATAAGACACATCAAAGCTGTTCCTGAGTATAAGAACTGATGTGTGAAGCAGCTTCTCTGGATTAAAACAGACAAGTGAACAGTGGCACTTGCCACAAACTTCAGACAGTATGATACAATCTTCCTTGTTTTCTCATGTTTACGTGTCCCAGGTTTTCTCTGCTGCTGTGGGGCAGGTTGGTGGATGGGTGAAAATCAGTCTGTCACCTTCCAGTGTGTGAAGTTTATTTCTACTTATTTCTCCCACACATGAGTGCCAAGGTTTAACAAAACACCACAGCTCCTTCCACGCTGGGTGAGTGCAGGGACACATGTGCACTGTGCCTCCAGCTTCTGCCCCTGAAATACCCTATGTTCTGGCCCCTAAGCTTAAAATACCCTGGTGAAGTGATGTTTTAAAGCAGGAGAGCACTACACACAGCATCTCTTCTGTTTTCTGGAGGCTAATTAACCCCCTTAAAGAGAGAGAGGGTAGTGAAATAGGTGCTCCTGATACCAAGCAACTGCACTGCCTGTTGAAGATGATGAAACATAAGCACAAAAGAGAATAGGTAGGGGTAGGTTAAACCCAGTGTTCCTGCCTCTGACAGTTTACTTTGATGAATGCACTCATTCACTCAGCTTCACCATTTGGATCCTGCATAATCAGAGATAACAGGCGGATGGTTTGCATGAATAACTAAGTTTGTCATGTTTAATTTTCTTTAAAAAAAGAAACAGCAGTTGCTTTACCCTCATCCTTCAGGCCCAATACATATTTATAAATTGTCAGGAAATGAAAAGCCTTTTAACAGCACGCAACAAGCATGCAAAGCTACCAGGAGAAATAACTGGGAGAGCAGTGAGTGCGGGGAGCAGCACAGCCCACCTGCAGCTCGTGTGGGCTCACCTCGTGTCACCTGGGAAGGTGGCGTGGGCAGAGGATGCTGAGCAGGCTGTCTGAATTGTTAGGAAGCGTGGCACTGATATTTGTTTTGTGTTCTGCAGACAGTGTCTTGTGACAGCTTGACATTGTGCAACAAGAAGCGTTAAAAGTGAAAAATAAGCCTGCGTTTGGCAGTTAGCTGGTAATTCAGAGACTGACTGTGCTGCTTAATATTTGATAGGGTGCTTGCTTTATAGTGCCTATCCCATCACTGACAATTTCTTAAAAACTACAAAAGGTGCAGCTGGAGTTTGCATGGAGCAAAATGGTGGAGGAACATCCTCTGTGGAGCACTGCTCCCACAGTCACACCAGCCCCTCCAAAGCCAGTCCCAGCTGCCCTGGGAGCTGAGCATGGTGGAAATGCGAAGGTGAAAGCACTGACTCACTGCTGTGATGGCTTTGGTCCAGGACCAGCCTTTCCCAGCCCGTGCCAGGCATAGGTGTGGGCAGTGTGGCTGCTGTTGAACACCCAATGTTACAATTAAAAAATATCCAGTCTCTTTATTAAGCAAATGATTTCTGCAGAGTATAGTGTGATATATTAAAATGTCTCTGTAGAAAGCTCCCAAGGGAGAAATTCAGAAGAAGAAAGATTGGATCACTAAAACTGAGAGAGAAACCAGGATCCGCTAATGTGACGCTGAAAGAAGACGGCCAAATCTAGTTAGAGGGTCTTCTAACCAGCATGGCTTTTTTCATAATCATCCCATCAAGATGATCTTTGCAATAGGCGACCTCTGACTTTGGTACCAATATATATGTCACCAGACACAAATCCCTCAAGAGCTAACTCAATGATATTTCAAGTAAGAACTACTAGGCAGAAGCACAATCCGATTACCGGCGTGTTTGCAGCCTGGGAGGCACAGGAGATCTATGAACGCTGACTCCTCGGAGAAGCACCAGGGCAGGAGCACACCAGGCCCCTTGCAGTGGCCCTGCTGGCTGCCCACTCCTGACCCTCCACAACTCCCACTGCTGGCATGTTACCACAGTTCCCCAAAGAAGTAAAACCTTAGTTAATTAGGGATCCCCCTGCTGGATTTTAATTTGACTTTAGCATCATTTAAAACAATCTCAGAGTTGCTTTAAGTTGCAATCAGTTTATCATGCCCTGAAAAGCCCCAGATCACTGGCAGGGTGGGTGCCAGGGTCCCTAGTGTGGGCTACATAACCCCTGCTGAGCAGCATGGTGCTGACAGGCAGTGTGAATGTGTGTTAGAGTGCAGCATTGCATCTAATGGTAAAAACAATAAATCTTACCAAAAATACCACTGAGGTGAAAAGTATGAAGTGTTTGCCACTAGTAGTTGTCTGGGGAATAGAGAATAATAAATTAGCAAATTCAAAACCACATGGGCCTGTAAAATGTTGTTTCCCTGCTAAAACTATATTACAGAAAAATCTTTAAAACATCAGTCCCCCTCACTTTTATAGACCCCGTTTCACCAGGCGCTTCTGCCTGTGCTTAGTTGTCAGCGTGTGAGCTGTTGTGCTGGTGCTGTGGGAAGAGTGCAGGCTGAGTGCTGGCATGTGGGAATGTTTGGCTGGATCAGCCTGTGGCCAGCACTGGTGGGAATCTGGCCAAGGGTGGGTGTGAGGAGCCTGATTCTCATTTACGTCGAGGTGGCTGTACAGGGCTCCCTGGGCGAGCAGGGCTCGAGCAGCGAGCGCGAGTGTGTGCGAACACTAAACCATGTAATTAATGTAAAATCCCCTGAAGTTAACCCAAAACAGTCCCACAGAGACATCGTGGTGCTGGTAGGCCACAGGCATGCGCTGGCTGCACCAGTGGAGGTGCTGTGCTGGCAGGCACCCCGCAGCCATGGTGGGGATGTTTCCTGCCGCTGCCTTCCCACCCTGGCCACAGCCCTGTGCACTGCCCCAGGAGCCACATCCCACCCTCCACCCCGAGCAGCTCATCTGCTGTCTAGACTGGAGAGCCTGGTCTCAAACAGAGACATTAACGTTTCCATTAATAGGGATCTCTGTGTTGCTACAGAGTCTGAATTGGCCTCTATTACTTATTAATGAAGATCCAAAAGTGCATGTACTTAAGACCTTGCTTAGCTAAGGGGAGTCTTCTAGGGCCAATTTGAGTCCTATTTAATGACTAATGGCTATTGAGACATAATGTCCACTAAGCAGACATCACATCCTATTTAGTATTTAATGTTTAAATATTTAATTAATTAAACACTGCCAAATATTTAATTAAACACCATCAGAGCCATCCTGACAGTTCCACTATGCATAATGCAAAGGAAATCAGGGCTTTCCTTACCAGCCCCACAAGTAATGCAGACTCAGCCTTACTCAGAAATAGCTGGGGTCTGCGTAGCCAAAATACCTGCAAACACACACACAATAGAGAGGGTGGGTTATTAAAAACCTCCTTTTTTTTTTTTTTCCCTCCAAATGAGCTGAACTAAACGCTTTGTTAGTAAATCAGGCTCTGAAGTGACATGTAGGCAGAGCGGTGGCACCGTGTGCCGCGCTGCAACAAGAATGCTATGCTTGTATATTGACTTTTAATTATTTAAAAGTAAATGATTGCTACTTAGCATGGCATACCTGCCAGCAGTTTACACTAGTTTTGCTTAAATATTTACTCTGCTATTCAATAAAAAATGAGTCTACTGATGCAAAAAATGAGAACATACCATATCACATGACCCCTCTCCTACCTGTGGCATGCCAACTTCACAAAGATTTATTCACAAAGAGATGCTAGATTTTGATAGTTTTCCTGGACTAACCAAAAACACGTGTTTAAATTAACCAGACAGATATCCAGGTATAACCAGGTTGTAATTACCAGCTTTTGACATTTGGTTTCACATTTACTTACAGACACTTGGCACTTCGAAATATGAAGATCTTTAAACCCCAGTTTCAAAATCTGGACAGCGAGCATCATTTAGGGCAGAATTGCTTATTTGAATATTTTATTACCAAGCTCCATCCTCTGATGCGTGCTGACGCTGCTAGGTCATGTTTCATCACTCCCAGCCTGTGTGGGGTTGTCTCACTTTAATGTTCCCACATGGGATCTCTCGCTAACAAGGAATGTGGCTACCAGTTGGAAAAACCATTAAAGTCACATCGTTTTTATGCTTGGATTCAAGCCATTTATTAATGAAATGAGGATACATATTTTGGGCTTTCTTTAGAGGATCTTACATTATCTTATTGGCTGCTCCAGACAAATTATCTTTCACTGTAAAGAGCTGATGCTCCAGTTGCTCAAATTGGGTTTTACTTATATAAACAAGAAAAAAAAATTGGACTCGATGCTGTAAAAAGCCTCTATTGTTAGGGGACCTTTATCTCTCAAGTTCAGTGATGCTTTGCTTTGTCCATTTGCATTTATTGAACAATCAGTTGCCTGAACAGCCAGGAGTTTGCCTACGTCTATAGGCTGCTGGGATGTTTTGAATTTTCATGTTCTCCTGCCCACTCAAGCAATAACCTCAAACTACATTCATTCCTTTCACTTCTCTGCTCCTTACAGTCTTTTAAACAAAGGTATATTGCCACCCAAAGTGTACAGGGGGAGGTAAAACGCCGTTGTGCTCATGCTTTGCCCAAAAGCAAATGCTAAAAGTGAGCAGGATGGAGGACTCATCCACCTCATTTAATGTAACAGGCACTTGATGGACTTGCTTGATGTAGGTCATATCTTTTAATTACCTTTTACTTTATTCTCACGTGTATACACAGTACTTCCCCAACTCATTTAAAGTGGGCAGTGGTCTGTGTATCAGAGGTGCAAAGGTGGCAGCGAACTGGCCTCTGTGAGCAGAGAGGGGACGGGTGGGGACAGTGATTGGGTCTTTGGGCTTGGTCCCCCCTGCTGGGTGGGGAGGCAAGGAGGGACAGGCAAGGGAGAAGGCTCTGGCCGTGGTGAGAAAGCCGCTCTCTTCAGAGAGGAGCTTCCCTGGCACAGCCGGGGGCTGGGAGCGCTCTGGCAGCGCGGCGTGTGCCTGCTGCACTTGTCACAGTTACCAGGGGACTCGGTCCCAGCTGCAGCCGAGGCCTTTCTGCGCTCATTTATTATTCAGCACGTCTTGACTGCTTAATTGCGGAGATGTGTAGCAGTCTCTATCAGCGCGTGAGCTCTTTTGGGGGGAAAATCAGTGTGGACTGCAATTCCACGTCTGCATTCTCAGTTTATAAAGAAACTCCTCCCGCCATCTGCCATCACCCCGCAGGTCCCCAGATACGGTTGGCAGCCGCCGAATTTTGATGGTGCCCTGTCTGGGTTTGCAGCGCTGATCGTGCCTCGTAGCTGATGTCAAACCCAGCCCCACTCGCCCCAGCCGGCAGCGGGGACCGCTCGGCCCCGTCACAGCCCCAGCATCCGTGTCCCCACGGCAGTGGTGCCCGAGGACACAGCTCCTGGAGGAGGGTGAATAGTGCAGAGCTGCTTGGTCTTAATTTTGCCCCAGGAGGCAGATGAAGCAGAAAAAGAAGAAAAGAGGAACCTGTTTCCGCCTGTGGCACACGGCGTTGGCGAGGGACCGTGTGAGCCCCAGCACTGCCATGTCCTCAGCAGCCCCACTGCCCCGAGAGCCTGGCAGGCTGCCCCGCCTCGTCCCGAGGGGCTGCTCCCGGAAACCAAAGTTATTCCAGGTACAATTTCCTCCTGTTGTGACGTTTAAAAGATCTCGACAACATTAAGTCCCTTCTCGTTCCGGCAGCCCCGCGGCAGCTGGGCCGAGGGCGGCAGCGGGAAGGGGCGTCCCGGGGCGGGTGGCAGAGGGGGCTGGAGACCAGGCAGCGCTTCTTGGGGCTGAGCCCCCTGCACCTCGGGGCGAGCCCAAGGTACCGTCCGGGGATGCTCCGGTACGGCCTGGGGATGCTGTCCCTCCTTCCCAGGTAGCGCCTGGGGATGCTCCCGCACCGCCCGGCCCTGCCAAGGGGCCCCGCCCAGGCGGGCCGGTCCCGCTGCTCCGTGAAACCCCTCCGGAGGCGGCTGGTCCCACGGCACGGCGGGGCCGGGCTGTCCCGGCAGAGCCCCCGCCCGCCGCCGGCCCCGCCGCCNTCCTCCCCGCGGTACCGCATCCCCCCCGCGGTACCCGCAGACTCCCGTCTATCCCCTCGCCGCTCCATCTCCCCGACCCCAAAAGAACAAGTTTCTCGTGCGGGAAATTCCTGGCGGAGCAGCCCGGCCCTGAGAGCCTCATGCGGGGCCTCAGCACAGACACACGGGAACCCTTGGGCCCTTAGAGGATTTTGTTCTCCACATCAATAAAGTTTGGTGTGCAAGAAATTCACTGAGGCACAACCACTGTGTGCTGTAAAACTGCTGGTGCAGCTGTGGATTTGTATTCCCCCATCACAGTGACTAAACTAAACCAGCTCACTGTGTCCAGTGTCAAAATACAAAGCTCAAAAGCACTCTACTAATTTGGGGTTCATCTTTTTTTTTCCCCTTCCAGGTATGTGAAATACTACTGGAAACACAATGGTTTTGGCTGTATTTGTTTATGGTCAGCGATTTTGTGCTTACATAAGGACTTGAATCAATGTGTAGATGAAAAAGGCCATTTTTTCCCTCCACAGTCTCAAAATGTACATATTACATTTCATTGTCTCACATAAGATTTTATCAGGCATGTTGTTTCCACTGCACATCCTGACTTAATGCAATGTGGCCTTCAAAAATTAGTCATAATACAGCACATCAGCCAGGAAGAGACAAACATTTCCATAAACTGCATGTTCCATCAGCGTGTCAATGTAACCTATAGGCAGATGGTTTTGTCCAAACTCAGTGGAATCACATGTTTTCCAGATGGCTCCATGTTCACAAATAATGTATTCCCATACAGCTCTGACCGGGACACGGGTCAGGCTCAGTCTCGAAGCAAAGGTATATTAGTAACAAATGTGCCACTCTTCCTCCCCGCCCCATTTCTGGGTGAGCACCCTACAAACCGTTGTTATCCCAAATATAGGCTGTAGGGTAGTTGAAGATCCAGCAGCTTTCGTGTGGATTTGTTGGTTCCTGGCTCCTGTGACTGCGCACAGCGAGCACCACGTGCTGCCGGGGCCATGCTCCCCGCGGGCTGCCACAGCCCCTCCAGCTCCAAGGACGGGGTGAGCGCTTGGTGGGATCTCGGCCAACGTCCTGTCCCTGTGCAGCCCGCCCTGTCACAGGTTCCTCTTTGCACTGGGCAGTGCTTTCCATGCCCGCTGCTCAGCTCCTGGGAGGTGTCCCTGGGTGCTCCCCACTCTCCGGCTTTGTCCCTCCATGTGACAGCGTCATGTGAGCTGCTCCGGTCATCCCTCAGCACTGCATTCCCCGTTTCCCAAGGAAGCTGGGCTGGTGCTCCAGCAGGGCCAGCAGGACGTCCGGGTGATGCAGAGAGGGAATTTGGGGGCCAGCAGCTGTGGCCCCCGTGCCCGGACCCCCCGTGCTGTATTCGGCGGGTCAGCTCCGCTCGTCGCCACGGAAATGATTGTCAGTTGATCCTTCACTACTTCAGCGATGCTGATCAGCTTTTGAACTGCTGCAAATGAGGCCAATCAGCATTACTTTCGTTTCATTACTTCAAGAGCTTACTCATAAATTTCCTCTTATCCTGCTTCCCCTTTGGTCTGGAATTAGCCACAGCACTTGCTATGAGCTGCTGTACCCAGTTCTCCTCCAGTGGAGCCGTTTGATCTCTCCTAGGTTTAGAAATCAACTGGCAAACATGCCTTATCTTGTTTGACTTAAAGCAATACACCTCCTTGCCCATTTCTCTCCACATGGCACGCGTGGTGCTGCTGGGGAAGCAGGGAAGCTGCAGCACCTAACTGACCTCACTATAACACGGGAGAGAATGAATTGGCAATGAGTCCATGAAATAATTAACAACATCTTTCATTTAGCTGTGTGAATTTTATTACTTGGATGTTAAAAATGGGGAGGATGGATTTCATTGCTGATGAAAGGGTGGTCCCCCCCCCCGTTACTACCAAGCAGACCACAGCTCAGTGCACAGCAGGGATGGGTTTGACAGAAACACATTTCTGGAGTGAAGGTCAGCATGTTCCTGAAAACTGGAATGTAAAATATTTCCATTTTCACACCATTTCATTGGTAGGGGGGTAAGTTGAAATGAGGTGATGGATGGTTCCAACCACACTCCTGCCCAAAGTGTGCCAAAGAGGACTTAGATAGTTGGTCCAGGGAGCTCCAAATGCTCTCCCAGACTACAGAAGATGATTTAAAACAGTGTGGCCATAAAAAAGTTGTAGCAAATGTGACACCCTTCAAATGTGTTTCCCTGTCAGAAGAGACCAAAAAAGGGTCATTTTCAGAGGTATTTTGCCTCAACTTTCCTGACACATAAAGTAACCCAGCCTGCTTTCCACAGAGAGCAAGCAGCAACCCTGTTTCTTTTCAACAATTAATTTTTCATAAAATGCAAGTTAAAAAATTATTTGCTTTCATGATGTTAGGACCTCTTCTAAAGGTTGACGAATAAAATGAGCATTGAAACTGCTGAGACAGGTAAAAGGCAGCAGGGTGGATTTTGTGTGTAGCTGGGGTTGAGCCCAAGCCTCCCTGGTTGCCACAGGCAAGAGGGTGAGGGAGCCCTTGGGCGGCACCACTCCCTCCGATCCCCACCCACCTGAGCTTTTGGGATGGACCATTTCCCGATGAAACACAAATGGCTCTACCTGTCATAAATTACAGCGTTTCCAGGGGATGCTGAAATTCATGGCACCTGGAGGAAGCCAAAGCCATGAAAGAGTCCTGTGAGGCCTTCTGGGGCTTGAGCTCTTTCTCAGCACCTCTTTGCTTTGCAAGCCTGGCCTTGGAGTAGACCCAAGGCAAATAATGATTGCTTCATGCTGTGCTGCTGGCTGGAGAGGTAAGGTGTGACCTCATCTTCCCTCTGTGAGGATCTTCAGGCCTGCAGGGATTCTCTGGGTGAGGGAAGCAGCAAGTAGGAGCCTGGTGCTGGGCTGTGTGTGAGGGCTGGCTCTGTGGTATGTTGCAATGGCTGGGAAGCTTCCCGCCTTTCTGCTGTTGTAGTATGATGGTCTCTACCAAAAAAACCCCTTTTCAGAGAGATGGGATGCGTGGTACTGGAGCACAGCCCACAGCTCTGGCCGTGCTTCTCTAAACATGTGCTTGGGGGAAGAGGAATTCTGGTGACTCCCGTTTATCATATATAAAGTGGGGATAATAATAACCTATGTCACAGGGGTGTTGCAAGACTTAATTAATTAGTATTTGCAAAGAGCTTTCAGATAATTGGATTAGAGGTGCTATATTAACACAAACTGTTATTGTTATTATTTATTTATTATGTACTTGTAGAGTTCATCTGTGCAGGATGTTTTTGCTGATGTAGCTTGCACATGTAAACAGAGGCGATTGCGTTGAGTTAAAGGGAGCAAAAGAAGCAAATTTCTATTCCAGCTCTTGCTTGTGACCTCCTGAAGGATAACCCACAGCCGGAGGCTGAGCAGCAGTTACAGGGAAGTTTTGAGTGGTACCTCCTGCACTGGGAGGAAATTTCCATATTTCTGGGAAATGCCCCAAAAACGGGTAGGAACAAGTTCCACAGTCTGGAAGGCTGTTGCACAACACATTTAGCTTTCCTTCCCAAGTGCGTTTCAGCCCCTGTGTCAGGCATGGGATGAAGTGGAAGGATTATTCCGTGTGGGAATACCAGACCTGTGTCCCCATCCCCGTGTGAGATTTGCAGCCCAGCAGCAGCAGGGTGTGGGAATTGTGGCACTGCAACGTGTGCAGGTTATTGAGGTTGGAAACCCTGGATTCATTTTTTATTTTGGAATATAATTTTAGGGCTCATCTAAAATGGAAAGACACGAGAATAGCAGATGTGGTCAGAAGGGGCAGCCCTGTGGGGATCTGGTGCTGTGGGAATAGTTCCTGCCATGCTGGGTCACGGCACAAGGTGCACCAAATCTGCACTTGTTTCCAGAAAATGAAGTTATTGGTGAATATGTAAAATAAGCTTCCTAAAGCTGCAAATGCTTTTCCATCTGACTCCAGCTTCTCTAGGTAATTCACCCCTGAGGTGAATACTTGGGTCAGAGTTAAATACAGCTGCTTTGGGATTTTGTGGGTATGAAAACAGACTAATTTGGTGCATAAGTCATTTTTAATGCACTAATTCCCTGTTTTACATGCAGAAATGGTCCATAAATGGCACAAAAGTCTTGAGGAAACTAAGCCTAAAACATCTTGTTCAGATAGACTGAATGCTGGAGTCTTCCTATTATATGAAAACTCTTGGTGCTTCGCTTCTTACTAAAGACTAGCAAATCTTTATCAGTTTATAGCTCTGCATAGGTTATTAGTTGTCTCAGGCTTGCATAGCTCTGTTTTTCTTCATTAATATTAGGCTTTTAGCCTTTGAATTTTTTCTTTTTGAAGAGTTCCAAGTCAGTGGCTGAAGATCTGAAATCTTTTTTCATTAAAAAGAGCAACAACAAATACAGTGTGCAAATGAGATATTTAGGGAAACAGAGCAGAAGCTGCTCTGTCTGGATCGGGTGGCTCTTCTGCAGTGTCCCCAGGTGCTGCAGCATCTCCCCCTGGGCCCCAAAGCTGGGTGTCCCCAGCTCTGCACGAAGGCAAGATGCTGCCCTGCAGTGCACCAAAGCTCCAGGCCTTGGTGGAAATGCACCAGTTTAGGTTCAAATCTGCCAAATTGCCTTAAAATGAGGACTCAGTCTCAACTTTCCCATCTGTGGCTCAGGATTCCCATTAACTGTGGACACTTCTTGCCTCGAATCAAAACCCAGGAGGGAGAGACTGACCTGGAAGGAAAGCGCTGAAGTCTGGAAAACTTGCAAAAATTCTGAAGTGCAATCAAGTCTGTACGAAAAGCTTTGGGATAAAGTTTATTTCTAGTTGCTGGTGAGTTACCAACGTGGACAAGCCCTTGGCAGAGGCCTGGCTGAGGATTTCACGAGGCGAGGGAAGCAGCCTCCTTGGAGAGGTACTGGCTCAGTTTTGGGGTTGCAGCCCCTGTCAGCTGCCATGCCCTGGTTGTGCATCGCTCTGTGCCCTCCCCAGCCCACACCTGAGCCTGCAGCCACGTTTCCCAGCAGCACTGACGGAGCTGTGTAGATAGATCCTGAGGGCAGCAGCACCAGCAAGATCCAGGTGTGGAGAGCTCAGGGGCTGGCTCGAGTGCCAGGGTGGAGTGGCAGTGAGTCCACAGCAGGCTCGGCGTGCCCAATTTATGGCCATTTACATGTGAAATTGCGCTGATCTAATTTGCATATGCAGTCATAGTAATCGCGGGCCAATTAAACTTGTAGTTCACAAAATCTGGGCCTGAAACCTTTACAATTCTTACAAACATACTAATCTGAGTGTATATATCACTTCATCAAATTCATGAAACCATAAATTGTGCCTGTCTGGCATCACCAGCTGCATGCAGGAGTCGCTGGGGCTGGGCTGAAGGAGCCATCGGCCCCATGCAGCGGCTGGGGAAGATATTTTTAATGAGCTCTTCCCTATTCAAGGATTGAATCAGAGCTGTTAGGATGTCACGGTAAGATTCATTGCAATATCTATGGGAGATTTATCTTTATTCTTCCATTTTTTAAAAAATGTAGTTGTCCTGGAGGAGTTGTTTCAATGTCAATAAATGTGTCGTCTACATTTGTTAGTGCAAATGCAGTTATAAAATGTCAGAGATTTGTCTCAAGTTTTCTATTTCTACCTTAACATTGAGGAACAGAAATGGCTTCAAAATGGGCTTGTGGCTGGGTGGGGAGCAAGCCTCTGGCCACCCCAGCCCTGGAGATCCTGCTTCCCTGATGGGGAATTGGGTGGTTTGGGTCCCCAGCCCCAGGATGGGGACAGGGAGAGAGCGTGGCGGTGGCTTCCTTGGGCAAGTGGAGCTGGGTTCTGCATTGTCACCCTCCCTGGCATGGCACCACCCTGCCGGCTGCTCCCAGGGGCTGCCTCCTCCCAGCTGGCAACATCTGTAAGCACCCAGACAGCAACTGACCCCTATGAGAGCAGATTTAAAAAATTGAGTCCGTCTGCTCAGCTTCAATGATCCTCCTCCTGCCGCAGCGAGGCACATGCTCAGCACCTTCTCCAGCCTTCCCAGAGGACACCTACTGTGTCTCCCCTTACCCCTTTGTGCAGTTCAGCTTCTCAGGCGCATCCTGCTAATTTAGCAGAGCATCTCTGAATAGTTGGTGTTGGAGCAAGGCTTTATCATAGCCAGATGCTGTTGATGACTTGAGGTTTGGCTTTTGTTCAGTGAGAAGAGCTCTAGCTATTGAAGCACTAAGTCTGGGGCTGGCTATTGCGGAGCCAGATGGTTTCGTTCCAAATGTTTAAATTCTATAAATCTTTAATCTATAAATTCTGTTGTCACTGTGGAAATGATAGGTTAAATTTTGCAATCCTTGTAGATAGTTACCCTCTGAGTAGATATCATCAAAGATTAAAAAGTCATTATTTCTTGGCTTTTTATATATTTTTCCTTCTTTGTCATTTTTGTATAAGTTCCTACAGGGGAAAAAATTATTCCAAACTCTGGGTTGAAGAACATCAGAAATCAGCTTCTCTGAACTGAATTTGAAAGAATTTTTTCTGATGCACTGCTCCTCTTTGGTCTAGATGCAATGTTGAAGGCCTTGGTGTATTTGTGAATTTTTTTACTATTCATATTCCAGCCAACTGCAGATTTTATTCTCTCGATGATATTTTACACATTTTGCAGAAAAGCCATTACTCATTTCACTTTTACCCTTGTATTTTTGGTTTTAGGCCTGTAAGCAGCATTATTTTTCTTCCCTTAAGTCTTGGTAGGCTCTGGTGGCGTTGCTCGTGGCCTGTGGCTGACTGCTGACGTTGAGGGGCACCATGCTGCGCCTGTCTGTCACCAGCATCACTTTTGCAGGACAATATGGCTTAAAAACCTTGGAGAAGTCATGTCTCTGCTCAGACTCTGCATGCTGAGAGGTGGGGGATGGCTGCTCTGGGGTGGCAGGGTGGTCTGTGTGCCCTCCTGAAGGACTGGGCTGCACAGTGCCAGCGTTGGGATGTGCAGTGTGGATATAGGGGCTTGTGGCTTTCCCTGCCAGCGCTGCCCTGCCCTGCCTGCTTGGTTTTACCTGGGCCATGCCAGGGAGTGCCAGGTGCCTTGCAAGGCAGGGGACAGTCCCATTGTGTAGCAGGCTGTGCCACAGGCTGAGGGGGTGCTGCTCTGGCTGAACACAACTGAGAGCCACCAAACCTGATGCTTTCTAAGCAATCCCATAGTCTTGCAACAAATTTTATACCTGATCAGTTATGGATTTGGGAGATGAAACACACCTTCTTGGAAAGAGGTGAAGCCAGGTGAACTCACAGATCTGACCTAGAGGCTCAGTCAAGGGAAGAAAGATTTTTAGCCTGCTCCAGTCTAAATGTCCCAATGTCAAACTACATTTCTGTGTGTCACTGAACGATCTCCTGCTCAGTGACTGCTGCAGGTAGTGTGAGCCTGATCAGCTCCTCAGGGACCTAACACTGGGCTCCAAAATGTGGGAGTGAAACAACACAGACTACTCAGAGCCTCAGAACTCACCTGCAGTCATAAAACCAGTCTGGGCTCACCGAATGGTTGCCTTGCTGTAACCAGAGGCGTGCCCATCCCTCCCAAGTGTGCTGCCAGGGCAGAGCCCAACCCTGCTCCCTGCCCACGCTGCCTGCCCAGGTGGGACCCAGCAGGGAGAGGAAGACCTGCCCACTTCAACCAACCCCCCAGGGCAGCAGCTTGCAATGAGCTCTCGGTGCTGGTGTTTTGCTCCAGCATAACTTTAAAGTTGTTAGGGACAAAGCTTTCAATGTATTTGCCTGAGTTTATGCAAATGTATTAAAATGAATGCAAATTGCAATCTATTGATTTTTTTAAAATGATATTGGCAGGCATGAATGAGGCAGAAACACACCGCACTGATTTTTCACTATCTTGCATCTTTTCAAGCACTTTACTCTTGTGCACAGTGAACAGAAGTGTCTGAAACTCTGTTTTATGCTTGCTTTGTAGAGGCCGGAAAGCTGAACACACAGTGGAGAGAAGCTGAGCCCAAAACCATTAACCATTTTGAAACTAAAGAGGATTACTGTCACCAGATCCGTGTATCGGTGAACAGAAAACACATGTGGAGGGCAGCAGTTTGTGCTCGATGTGTGGGAGAACCAGAAGAGCTGTAACTTGTGTGTGCTGGGGAAAAATCCCGGGAAGGGAAAGAGGCTGGGGGAGGCCTCAGCAGAGGTGCATGGAAACTGCACTGGGCAGCCCTTAGGGTGGCTGGACGTGGGGAGAGCTGTGTTTGGAACCCCAGCAGCGTGCTGCAAGGGAGTGCTGGTGACAGCCCTGCAGTGGAGAAGAGGCATTGAGTGATGGCAGCCTGCCTGCCCTGGGGGCAGGGCACGGACCTGCAGCTGAGCTGCCCAAAGCCAGGGCTGCACACCTGAACTACACAGACAGGGGTGGAAGAGCCCTGGGATGCAGGGTCTGTGGCCCCCAAAGCTGTGCTGCTCCTTGGCTCATGCAGCAGGAGAGACGTGGCCCTGGCCCCCAGCTGCAGCTTGTACTGAGTGACTTAGTGGTTTATTTTTGAATTCCTTTTTAGTTTATAATAACTGGCCTGAACCTTTGGGTTCTGCATCTCCTATCCATGTTGTTTTTTTGAAGTCTTTGTTATAGAGTAATAGTGTCTATCAATACCACATGGCTCTTATTTATGTGAGTTTGTTAAAGAATACACAAAAAAAGGTGACTCTTGATCTAGTGCACAGGACAGACAGGTTGGGAAGGTGCTGGTGGGGGGGTGATTGCTGCCATGACTTAGCTGTGTGCTGAAGGACATGAGCCCTGTGCTCTGCTGGTGGGACAGTACACAGGAACATGCTTAAAGATTTTTATAATTTAATTTCAGTTTCTTTGTTTGAAGAATGGTCTCCTGTGTTTTCTTTATAAGGTGGAAGGAGTTTTCCTTGCAGATGGTTTGAAGATGAAGGCTGGAAGGGTTGGGGAGGTACAGAGCAACCCAGCCTCTTGTCAGAATTCTCTTGGCAGCTGCAGTGAGAGAGGCCAGGCAAATCTGGGGGGTCCCTGGCAGAGGCTGTACAGCAAAACACAACTGGAGTGACTCTGGGGATAATGCTGTGCCCAGAGACTGAGCTTGACATTGGAGGGACTCAGCTCTTTGTGACCTTCCCATTGCTCAGTGCCCCTCACCTTGACACTGCTGTCCAGCTTCCACCTGGCATGGCTGGGTCAGATGTCAGATGATGGCTGCTTGGTGACCTGTGCAAGCGTTGTAATTTTCAATGCATTCCTGGAAATGTGGATAAATATCTCCAATTACAACTTGAATTTCTTGTGGTGAGTGTTGTTCTTTTTTTTTTTTCTTTTTTTTTTCTTTTTTGGAAGGCCTCATCACAGCCCTGCAGGGGGAATGGGTACAGAAGTCAAACCTCTTTCATCTGAATAATTTCCTTTCAACATCAGGGCACTACAGGAAGGGGAGGCTTGCCCTGTTTTCATCCTGCACGGGCTCCTGTCCAAGGGTTTTCATCATCACTAAACTTTTGTGACAAGCTGAACTCAAACATTGGTGGGGGGAAAAAAGCATAGGACACGTGTTTGGTGTTCTTGGTATTGTAAATAATTGCTGGACAAGATGGAAGTAACGTGATGAAGAAGAATTGATGACCTCTATCAGAAACACTAATGAAACATTTCTGTTAGAAGGGAATTACATGGTCATGTTTGTATGGCTTTTCATAGGAAAATATTTCATATTAATTGGCTACAGTGCAAACCTTAGGATAGAAAACGGCTCCTTATCTCTGATTCTATATAGAAATCAACGAGGTAGAGCAAAATTGTTGCTAACCTGCAGCTTATGTAGTATTGCATTTATTGGGGAGTCTAGTTAAATCCTAAACCTACTGTTATATACCCATTTATGCAGCAAACACCTGATGCTCTTCTATTGGTTTAATATACTATTTGCTTAATGGACCATTGATATAATCATTTGATATAGATTCCAGTCATACCACGTTACCAAGCCATGGTATATTAATATAGCCACATATTAATGGTGGAGGGCAAGCATGTTATATTATTATCCATGACCAATTAGTTTCTGGCTATCTTAGTGTAGGGACACACTTCTCTAGGTGTTAGTCTTTATGGACCTGATTTTAAGAAGTGTGAACATTCCTAGCTTCCACTGAAGTGAGCTTTGTTTCCTGCTGGATCCATATTTCAGGATTACTCCAAGCCCCCTAACACAACCTGTGAACACATCACTGTAATTGTACATTTCCACTTGCAGCTGGAGGTTTTTAAGTTCCTTTACTGTTAACAGTTTTCTTACATTTTTACTCAATGGATAATCAAATAATGCTTTTCTTTCCCTATTTCTCTTTCTACTTGATCAATCCAAAGATGTCTATAAGGTCAGAAGGGACTCTTTATGTCAGGAAAGCATGTGCTGCTCCAGGCTGAGGGCAGAGTGGCTGGAAAGCTGCTTGTGGAGAAAGATGTGGGGGTGGTGCAGCAGCTGAACATGAGCCAGGAGTGCCCAGGTGGGCTCACAGGCCAGTGGCCCCTGGCCTGTACCAGCAATAGTGTGGCCAGCAGGACCAGGGCAGTGATTGTCCCCCTGAGCACAAGCCTGATGAAGAGCAGCTGGGGGGGCTCAGCCTGGAGAAAAGGAACCTCGGGGGGGACCCTATGGCTCTCTACACCTCTCTGTCAGGAGGATGCAGCCAGGTGGGGGTCAGGCTCTGCTCCCAGGGAACAAGCAAAACAACAAGAAATGGCCTCAAGTTGCACCAGGGTAGCTTTAGGTTGGATTTTGGGAAAGATTTCTTCACTGAAAGGGTGGTCAGGCACTGTACCAGGCTGGCCAGGGCAGTGGGGCAGTTGCCACCCCTGGATGGGTTTAAAAGATGTGTAGATGTGGCGCTAAGGGACATGGTTTAGTGGTGAGCTTGTTAGCGCTGGGTTAACGGTTGGACTCGATATTAAAGGTCCTTTCTAACCTCAATAATTGTATGACTCAGTGATTAATATAGATACATTTAGTTGCTCACAAATAGGATTATTGTGCTACAGTTATGATAGCTAGTGTAGAGCTGTACAGCAGCAAATACGATCTCTTCTGTCTTTCACCCCCCTCATGCTCAGATTATTAATAACAATATGAAAATATGAGGGACCAGCATGCAGATTCTGCTCTTTGTGGGGTGCCTGCAAAATTAAGTGATCATTATAAATAGGAGGCAAAATTGGCATTTTATCTGTCTCATACGCTGTAATTAAGTAGCTGATTTCTTCCTGATGTGGCAGCAATAGTGGCTATGGAGAGAAGGAAAAAGGGTAATAGTTTTTCCAGTCATTTCTGTGAGGCTGCCTTACACGGGAAAATAAAGACATAAAGCAGAGGTGACAAGGAAACAGAAGAGTTAGTGATAAAGGGACTAAAATAAGAGGTCTGATTTGTGCAGATTGAAAAGGATGTAGAAATGTTTGAGTGGATGAAAACAGGGCGGAACAGTCTGGATTCCTGGAGCACTGGAGGCAGCATGTATGAGCCAGAGGGAGGACAGTGCTGGAGGGGAGAACCAAGGAACTTGGATGCATGAGGAATTAATTCAACTGTTTAGGAGTAGGTAGTTTTAGTATTCTGGACTGGTTTTAACATTAAAATTCAACTGAAAAAAAAAAAGGGAAGAGACTTCTTGAAGAAAAGCAGGCAAATTTTCTTGGTTGTTGCTGAACAGTTACCAGAGAAAGCACCATCCTGCCCATCTCACCTGCTCTGATGGTGATGCTTGCAGGGAGCACACAGGCTGCTCTGCGTAGCAGTCCCACACTTAGAGTGATGAGAGGCACCTCCTGTGACTGTTTCCTGCAGTGTGAAGGCTGTGCTATGTTCCCTGCTAAAATCCTGGCTGTTTTCCTTAGGGTATCATAGGGACTTGTAGGAGCATCTTTAGGGGAGACTCTGCTAAGCATCTTAAATTGTGTACTTGGGTAATGTCATGTGTAGATGTACATATTTCACGCTTGCTAATTCAGAGAGTGCTATTCATGCTGTGCACTGGATAATGTAAAATCATGTAGAAAGTGTAATATGAGAGAATATAATTAAAACTATACGATGTGGCTGCATCAAATATCTTAATCGAGGTCTTAAAGGAAACCAGTTTTTTTGTTTTCCCAGTTTCTGACTTTTCATATTTGTTTGTTTTTGTAGCACTGCCATTTTCTTAATGTTAGTGTTTGTAAATAACTTTCAAAGCTTCTTAGATGGAGGAAGTTTCCCCCCCCCTCCTTTCCAAGTTGTTCTGCGTACATAATGTTGGAGGAAAACATGTCAAGCAGGATCTGAGAGCCTGAGAGAGGAGAAGCTGCTGCAGCTTCATGTTCTCAGGTCCAACCAGCAGCAAGGCTGAAGATATATTTACAGTAGGCAAATGCATGCACCACAAAGATATACATATATATGTATGTATATATCTACAAATACAGCTGGGGATACAGAGCAGACAAGTACAGAGTGCTTGCACAAATGCACACACCACTGAGAGTTTCATCCTGCTCTCCTCTCTGTATAATATTCTATATTCTATACACAGTAAAATAAGACACAGATATACACACATGGTGCAACCCCACAGCAGCTGTGCTCAGACACCCAACCTGGCTGGAGCCCTGCCTGCCACTCTCTTGCTGTGCCCTCTGGGTTTGTGGTGGGCTGATGGGTTTGTGGTGGGCTGCTGGCCCTGCGGAGCTGCTGCCGCAGAGGGAGGCCTGGCACCCTTGCTGGCTAACAGGAGTCACCAAGGGCTGCCCATGGCTGTGGTGCTCCCCTCTTGGGGCTGGCTAGGGCTGCCTGACCCCTGAGCTTCTCTCTTTTATTCCCCAGTGTGGCTGGAATTTCCTCTCTTCTCCCTGAACCCTTCGGTTGGTCTTACCTGGACTCCTCACTCGCAGAGTCCTTCTGGACCTGCTGTGGGATGCAGCAAAGACAGTCCAAGGCTCTCTTCAAAAAGTCCCTGCAGAGTTTGGGGGGAGGAATAAGGATGTACAGGAATTATCCCACTCAAACTTGGACAACTGGCAGCCATATGTGTAAGCAAACAAAGTTTTACTGCTTCTCTAAAAGAGATGGTTTTAAAAGCTTTATTTTCTTGCCAGTTGGCTAAGAAGCGAGCAAGGAACAATAGATTCAAGCTGAAATAATTTGCATTTATGATGAAGACAAGGAATATCTACCTTGCATTTTCCTAAAAAAGAAAAATTAAACCCCATTTTTAATTAACTGATAAACTATTAATCAAATTTTTGCAATGTTAGGTGACACATTATTCATTTAGATAGAATGACTGTGAACTTAAACTAATCAAATCTGATTTGCCCACATATGCTTGATTGAAATACATTTTAACTAGCATATACAAAGAGAAAATCTTGGATTTCTTACCTAATCTTCAGAGTATACTGCTGAGTTAATAAGGGCAGTTTTTTTTAAATGAGACCACCATTTCTTAATCTGCATATCAAAATCAAGAGCAACTTAATTGCAAAACACATATTCCTGAAATCTAATCATTATACTGCTTTAGGGTATTTTATTGAAGCATGTTAAATTATGGACAGAATATTAATGATGAAGCTAATCAAACCCAATTAGTCACTTCTAACAATAGTCACATAAATATACAAGTCAGGTACTAAAGTACTGTAGGTATGGTTTTAAGTTTTTTTTAATATAAAATTTATGTGGTATATATGAATTATATACTCGTTATTTTTAATCTAAAAATCTAGGACAAGTCATTTCAAAGAAAATGTGATATGCCAGAAGACAATGGGACTTGTCCCTTACCATTAGGACTGACAGTCCTGATTTCTGAATATCTGAATGTCGCTCTGACAGGAGGCTGATGGGCACACGGTTAATAGGACAGAAGGGTGGATCCGTGGGCTCCCAAATGTGGGAAGTCGGACGTGCACGTGCGGGTTTCTCTCCGCTTGTGTTGTGTTTGCCACGGCTGCACAAACTCGTCTGTGTGCTCAGTCTGGTCTCAGGCTGCACAGTGCAAGATTTGCATATGCTGCTACAATAATTGTAGTATATAATAATTACAGATGTATTGTGTCTGCATTAAAAATCAGCGTTTTCCTTTAAGCCCAGTACAGCATCTCGTAGAGATTTAAGCACAGTGCTTATCTTCATGCTGATTCGTTTGTGTGTGCTTTGATATTGATATTTTGGGTGGCTTTCAGTTTGTTTCAGCCTCCTACTTGCTAATTATGAGAGGGCAGCTGTCATCTTACTTTAGGTCTATCTACTCCATCAGAAAATTCACACAATGCAGGGGTCACAGATGACCTTCTACTGATGTATCTTTTGAAAGATGATGTGTTTTGAAAATCCTTTTAAATTGCAACTCTTACAGTTTCCATAATTATTCAGGTCACATAAAAGAATGACTTAGCATATTTATAACCCCTCTTTGCACTTTCAGATTTAAGGACATGTATTTTCTAATTTGTAATCATCTAATTTTAAAAAGGGGTATCCATAAATAATAGGTATGGTTTTAGTGCCAGACAGGGAAGCCCTGACAGGATTTGCGATGCCGTCAGTGCCAGTGGCTGTGCTGTGTCAGGGAACTGAGCAGCGTTTTCCTCCTACAAGCCATGATCACCAGTGGCTCAGGCACGTCCCTTCTGCATGGCCCTGTGCAGGGCTGGCCAGGGCACTGAGGAAAAGGGGACTGGGGAGCCTCCCCTGCTAGATTTCATGGAAATGGGTCTCCAGTGATGAGCGAGGAGAGCAGCTGTCACAGGCAGCGAAGCAGGAAGGGGGACAGCAAGGCTTTCACAGGGAGCTGTTGAGTGTAGCTCCAGGGGATGGGCCACCAGGGAGCACCAGCAAGGGCAGGGATGGATTTGTGTCACCATCCCAGGAGCAGGTTGCTGTGGAGGGGCCACCTGGCACACACCTGGCTGTGAGCAGGTCTGTGCAGCTGTGCCACCCCAACGGCCCCCAGAGGGGTGGCTGAGGCACGGCTCTGGGGAATGCTCCATGTGCCACCAGAGGTGAAACTCGCTTTTCCACACTGATTCCCTCTTTAATAATGAGATCATACACAGGTGCTTATGGTACAAACCAACCAAAGCATGCTGGTTCTTGTGTTCAGAAAATAGCTTTGTGTCAGAGGTCTGGGCAGTGCCTCCAGAAGGTACTGATGGGGGGAGCAGCCCCTGTCCATCAATGACTCTGCTGGCAGCAATTAATGGCAAGCCCTTGCAAACAGTCTGGAATGACACTGGGATCTGTAAAGGGTTTTCTCAAATCAGTGTAAGATTAGTTGAAATCCACTTGTATGAAAAAAAAATACTCCCGTGAAATAAAAGCTGATGTTAAAAGTAGCACTAGAGCTTTAGCTTTAGACAAGACTCACTTTTTTTCCTGCCATGCAAATCCAAATTGGTTTATCATAAATAGTGCTTATGTCCACAAAAACAGGCTGAGGGACCAAGGGCCATCTGAGCTGATACATGCTTACGTGCTTTTTAATGTGAGTATATAGCTTTTTCCAAAAGGAATCAAAAGCTTCTGGCAAGTTTGAAAAGGGAGATGACTGATACTGTATTGTAAATAGGGAAATTAAGACTTCCTCTACTCCTTCATAAACTCTTCTGGAAAGCTGCCTATGCTCTAAAGGCCGCAGGCTGTTTTATTCTATCTTTCATTATAAAAAGAAGATTGAGAAGTGACTCAATTATAATGTATAAGCACCTTCATGGGAAGAAAATACAGGGTACCAGGGAGCTTTTTCAGCTAGCAGGGAAATGTGTTGGAAGAACCAACGTCTGTAAACTGAAGTGGAAACTGGAAATAAAGCTGCTGTTTCAAAGTGCCTGCTGGAACTCTGCTGGGTTTCATGATGGGTTCTGCCTGTCTTGGTGGTCTTCAGCCTATCACAAGGTGTCTCTGAACAGTATCATTTAGTTATGTAGAAACTGTTAATCAAAGTCTAAAGTATTAAACTTAATGCAAAGCTATTTTGGTGGTCTAGGAGCTTTTGCTGTGTGAGTTGGGGTAGTTGATCTAATAATCCTTTCTTGCTTTGACATTACCAGACCTAGGCATTATATTTCCTTGTCCATCATAATTGAACTTCAGCAAATATTTGGTGTTGTCTTGAGAGTGCAAGAGGAAATTATTGGTTCCTTGTTTTTTCTCACATTTCAGTTGCGTAACAAACCATCATCCCAACCAAAAGAACACTTGCACATAAAGAATCCAGTATTTATTTCCTCTCATTCACATAATATCTGGTTGCTCCTATTATTGCTACATTAGGAGTTAGTTCTCTCCAAAGTCTGAGTTTGTGCAACACTTCAAATGCACTGCAGCTGTGTGTACTTGGCAGTGGCTGCCTTCAGCCTGGCCTGTGCCCAGGGGACAGTGACTGACTGCGCAACCCCTCGGACAAGGGCATGCCTGTCTCACACAGCTGAGTGTTTGGGGGTGCTGAACATGTGGCAGGGAGAAAATCAGTTCACAGTGTATGGAATGTGGGGGAAGACCCACTCCAACCCTAGCTTACTGCAGTGTTTTATAAGAATAAATGGGAAACTGCAAATTAGTTAAAGCTTATCATCTGGGTGGTTATTACATCATGCCTATAGTGAAAAAAACTCCTCTGCTCTGGCTAAACTACTTCAGCATGGCTTGAGTACAGCTTTACTCCCACTGTGTGACTCTTTGGACCCTGCAAGCTGTATATAGTGATATTTGAATTCATCAGTGTTTCAAAAGAACATTAAAATTTAACAAGTACATTTAACTAAAAAATCTATATCTAAATAGCATGGAGGTAGTGATAAAAAGGAGGTAATTCAGGCCAAGATATTGCATTAACTTCCCTGTGAAAGGACCTTTCAGACAGCGTGGAGCCAGGTTGAAGTCACTGAACTAATGCCAGTTTCTTTACTCAGAGCCCAAGGAGCCTTGGTTAAGAGGGGTGTGAGAGCCTCCTCTTTGACTTTAACATGTGGGTAGTTTTGGTTTTTTTTAAGAGAAGTTTAGCAACATCCAGAGAAAAAACCAAAACCCTCCCCCCCGCCCCCCCAAAAAAGAAAAAGAAATGAAACCAAACTTGCAAAGAAAAAAACCCCCACTTTTTAGGGGTTTTGTTTGCTAGTACTACAAAGATATTTTGTTTATCAGAATCATCTTTCTGGAAAGCTTTCCTCCCCAACAGATTCACTGAAATGGGGCAAGAGCATGGCCAACCCCTGTATTACTCCAATCTTACCAGTGACTTTATTAAGGTTAGTTTCCATCTCTGTAATAACTGACTTTTATTTCTCTTACGTGAGGTGAAAGTTCTGAAATAGTAGAAGAAATGTTAATTCCATATAACTGCATGACTCCTGAAACTGTCTACTGCAACAAGATGGACAAAGTCTGTCCTTTGCTACCTTCTTCCCACCTCATGCTGAAACACCTCCGAAGTGCCAAAGGAACAAAGCCTAGACCCCTTGAATTCTTTCAATCATGGATGAAATTAAAGTGCTTACACAATATTGTAGAGTACTCTGCAAATACTGAGTCACCACAGTGAGTTGTCAGTTCTCCTATAAAAATTACTGAAAATCATTATTGTGTGATTTATTTCCCTGGCAGTTTATCTAAAAATAAAAATCAGACCCAGATTTCCTCAAAGCCTCTAAGTCTCAGCTGTTTCAAAACTGAAAGTTAATAGTGAAAGCTGCTGCCTGACAGTTTTAAATCCCTTTTCCTATGTGAGCTGGGGGTATGAGGCACTAGGAGCTCCCAGGGCTGCAGGAGGGGGTGGGAGCCGTGAGCACGGCCATGTGCACAGACCATTGCTCCCCAGCAGTTCTACACTGTGTGCTTCCCCCTTCATCTCAGAAAAGCATGGCAGAATTGCAGGTTGAGGTGTTGTGGAGCAAGTCTTCTCTGAGAGTCTCCTACTTGGCCTCTGGATGACAGAAGGTTAATTGGCTTGGCTGTAAAGAAAGGCTGGAGAAGGTTTGTCGCTGCTTGGCGTGCTGCTGTTTATTACAGATGTGTGATGAATGACACTTCCTCTTTCTGAGAGCTGGGAGTTGCCAGATGTTTGCACCCAGGTTTCCGGGCTCTATAGGTCAGGGCAGAGCTGGTTGGGCTGTAAAGGTTTTTGTGTGCTCTCTTTTGGGGACATAGGGGTTAAAGCAGTCTCGGAATAAAAGCCTGACTCTATTGAAATGAGTGGCAAAACTCCCATTCACTCTGGATTGTCAAAATGATCTGTAGAGCCCCCTAAGATTTGTGTTCTGTTAATAATTATTACTTGTACATAAAAGTAAACTTCTATATTTAAAACTTATAACTTGGCAACCACGGAATGCACATGTCTATAATGAATAACCATGTGAGCCTATTACTTCAGCTCTCCTCTGTTCTCATCCTTTTCTATATTTTACCTGCTATTCATCTGTCCAAATTTCAGACTGTAAGGTCTTCTGGGCAGAGACCATTTTTTCTCCTGGCAAAGTGGCTCTGTGTCAAACAAGGCAAGTATTTTAAATCAAGGGAAACAAATGTTCCTGCATTTGACAGTTTCTGAACATGAATGCAAGCGATCAGGCATGCGTGTCTAGAGATGTGCTTTCTACATACACATATTGTTTCCTTTTAAAGACATCTGCATCTACTGAATTCAGTCCAGAATTTGGCCTAGAAGTTTACCATTATTATGCCTCAATTCAGCAAAGCGTGACTGTAGGGAGACTTAAAATTAAGTATACATGTAAGTGCTTTGTTGGATGGAGGCCTCTAAGATTTTGTGCATTTATGCTCTTGTAATTTTAAAATGAAACATATTATTCAAAGTCTTCAGTTCTTTATGCTGTCACTTCCTCACTTATTCTGATTTATTTTATATACATACATGTCTCCTACATTCTAGATGCTTTTTAAAACAAATAAATTCAAAATACATTGAAATCAAATGTAAAAGTAGTATCTGTTCTTCACTGAGCTACAATAATGTCTTTGGTTCACCAGCATCACTTTTGTGCCTTAGCAGCAACTTCCCTATCAAGGCTGTCGCATGTCAAAAACTTGTTTTTCAGCCAAAAGCAAACATGTCTGGCCCAAAAGTGCAGGGCTCTTCATGCACAAGCAGCCCTACTTTCTTTGTTCCTGAGGATGGCAAATGTTGCTGCATCTGCTCTTCACTGAGCTGCTACCACTGATCAAGTGTCTTGTTGAGGGGCTGTTTGTTCCAGTCCTGCCACCATGGGTGATGATGTTTTGGACTTGCTTTTGGGCCAGCTATAATTTTGCATGCAAATTTTAAACCACAGGGATGCCACTCAAGGATGCCTGCTAGCTGTTGCTGTTGCTGAGTGGACCAGGTTTGCATGGAGATGGAAACAAAAATGAGGTGACATGGGCAGGCAGGACCTTCCTTGCAATGGAATCCAATAAATGTGAGTAAACAGACACCAGTTAAGGCTCTTCACGTAAATTGATATGGAGCCCAGTTCAGGTTGATTAAAACACTTTGAATGTCTCCAAATCTGTTAGTCAATGAGGTCAATTACATTCGATATGCTAAAGGATATGGAAATACCTACTTGTCTTTAGCATAGGAGTCTAATAAATCCTAATTTGTTGTACTTTATAAAATTGGTTTTATTTGTACATGTGTCCTGAAAACACATACTGCATCTTTTGGAAGCATTCCCCACTCTGGGGCCCATGGTTGCTTGCCTTAAGGACTGGGGTCATCTTACTGATGTTTGCTTAAGTATTTGTAGTTTATATCACTCTGCAGAAAATATGCACTTAAAGTCTTTTTTTTTTTCCTTGCCCTAAATAATGATCATAAACATCTAGTGGAAATATTCAGGGGTCACAAAATATGTGAAGACAACTGACTTTGTTGCATTTCCTTTGCTAAAAATGCTCTGTGAGTTCAACAAGAAGTGGAGTTACACCACTGAGCCTACAGACCTCCATTTGAAGTGCCACCTGCAGTGGTGGTTTATGAGATGAGGTTTGCTCTCCTAGAAGTTATAATGAGACCACCCAGCCCCAATTGCATATGCCATGGATTAGAATTCAGATGGTAATAATTTCTCACTATTACCAAGGCCAGATTTGATCTGGTTATGCAAAAAAGAGTTCCAGTCATGCTATGACTCTCCTCAGTCTACAGCTTCCAGAGAAACTCTTTCTTAGACAACTCAATGAATTTTTCTCTCTTGAGGAGATCTATGATCATAAAGTTACTTTCCCTGAAGCCATGAGGACTGTGTCTGTAATTGGGATTACATGCTTAAGAAAGGACTTGCAGGAATGAACTGTAATATGCTTTTTGTTTGTAGCAGCAGAAGTAGAAGACTCTGGTTTCTGGCTTCCTTCAGTTTGTCATATTCCCATCCCAGTTGTTTTGTTAAAAATTAATGTAATGCTCAATATCATTTGTGATTTTACTGAGAGGAATTAAACAAAATTGGAAGGATATCTGGAAACCAAAGGTGTCTTTAGCAACAAAATGCAGTGTTTTAAAGTAGAAAAAATGCCAAGAAACAAAACAAAAGGTGAAATGAAAGGGAAGTTGAATGATAGGGAAACAGGTTTAAGCTTGTCAGGGAAATGCCCTGTTTTAATATGAGTACATTTGTTAAAGTGTATAAATAAATATATGTAAATATATGTAAATAGTTCCCTGAAATGAATAAGAAATTACAATTAAAAGGATAGACAAAGTTATTAATTGAAAGTAATGATAAACCCAACCTTTGTAGTTACAAGCTTTACTTCAGCCACAGAAATTCAGGTTAAAAAATCTGGGAAGCAGTTTAGGGCTTCTGTGCTGGCTTGCTGCATTGTAGAGGCAAGAATCCACTTATTTGGAGAAATACCCCTTGATCCCTTGGAAGGAGGGCAGTGGTAATGCCCACTTAGCAGGTACCCCTCCTACATGCCTGCAAACTGGAAACCAGAGAAAGAGTTTTCTGAGACATTAACAGTGTCAAACTGGCTGCCTGTTCTACAGCAAAAAATAATGGTGTATAACCTGCCTTTGATCAATAACGGGCACAAAAACATACCCAGTAAAGAGTATTTAACAAGGCCACTTCTGGTTGACAACTCTCTGTGGCTCTGGCCCAGCTGGCTCGTGCTGGACCTGATGCAAGACCTGTATTAAACACACTGTTGTGGGCCAAGGTCTGGCAGCCTGGCTTTAGCTTGCAGAAGTGAACTGCAGGCTTTGCTTTCAGACAAACTTTATGTGATACCAGCTTTGGTTTGTGTGTGCTTGTTTGACAGTTGCTATGTTAAAGAGTGTTAGGGACCCAAACATTAGAAAAGAAGCCATGCATTTGTGGTGTGGGAGACCTCTAAATCTGCCTCTTGGGTCAGTATGAGGGCTGCTCTCACACTGCCACCCTCATCACCACCTTAGCATATGGGTATGGGAGTAAATAGTCTGGGAGAAAGACATCTTTAATGTCCCAATCTTCTTGTTAATGGAAATGTGCATTTGGTACTGTCTCTTTAACAAGCTAAAAGAACAAATTTCATAGTGTCCCTCATACAAACCTCAGAACTTGATTCTCCTTTCACTTATGCAGGTATAAATCACCACTGAAGTCAACAGAGTTATTTCAGCTTTAATTCTGGGACATATAAGAGGAGATTGAGGCCCTTAAGGTATTTGGTATCTAGGCTATCTTTACTGATACACTGCCATGATCAGAAAGCTCTCCTCCTTTACAGGGAAAAGATGAGGGGAAAAAGCAAAGTGACACTAATCTTTTCCGAGTCAGGCTTTCCTCTTGGGTGTGACTACATGCTGAAAAGCTGGGATTTCCAGGTGATACTAATCAAAGATGGCAGAAGCAACTACAAAGCATACAAATAAAGCATCCAAGTTTCATGTACTAAACCAACCATGACAGTACTCACAGAACAGCAGCTAGGCTACAGTCAGCTGTGTTGCTGCGAGGGGCCCAGAACTTGATTGCGTGATAGTAGCATGAAAACAAGCTATATTGTTATTATTAGCAAACACATAATAAGGTTAAAGCATAATGCACACTAATAGTTGGTTATCCTGCCTTATATATATTCTACATAGATGCCTTTTTTATCAGGAAAAATACGATTTCAATAGATGGTCTCACCAGGAACCTTACAGTGTGTCCCAGCTTTTTTCAACTAGCTTCTCCTAGATGTGTGTGGTAATGTGTATGTGTGTCTACATAACTATGGGTGATTTCTGACAATTTTCTGTATCCTGGCTGAATCCAATACACAGATGCAGACTCCTCTTCATCACTACTAATGAAGAAACACAACACACTGTATTGAGAGACTTTAAGGTCCAGTAACTTCAACCATAATGTAACAGAAAATCAGGCCCCTTGTTCTCCCTGCAGAGACAAATGAACATGAACCTACTTGATACCTAATCCTGTCCAAAAACTGGACCTGATGGAACATCAGTTTGATGGTTCTCAGATATCAGAATGTTAAACATGGGATAGTTGTGTGGATGGATAGCAAGGGAGAGGCTAAGTTGATGACACAGAGCACATAAATATTTAGCCATCACCTAGTGCCACATAACTTACATTTCAAGCATGAGTTAAGTATGTAACCAAAAATGAGTAGCATGTTGGTGTCATCCCTGAAGCCTCTCACCTTTCTCTAATGAGAAAAGACAGGAGAGAGGAACATGCTAATGTCAGTACCATGACGTTTCACACCAACAACCCTATAAAAACCTTACTTGTTCTGTGTGTGGACAATGAAAGGTGTCTAGTAATTTGACTCCACTGTCATCATCTGAACAAAAAATACTGGCTGCTTCAGGCTGATTAAACTGAAGGAAATGCAGGCTTTGACCATGGTTCTGCAAGCATTGCAGAGCTTCACTCCTCTAAGTAGCTCCAGTGGAACTGGGTTGTCTTCCTGATTTACCAAAGGAGGGGGACTCATGGCCATAATTTTTTTTTGTAACAGGAAGGCCCAAAATGACCTATCTGCAACATAAAGAACATTCATTAGAAAAGTTAATAGTGGTCTTGTTCAGAATAAAACTTTTGGATAGAAAAAATATTCAATTATTGCTGGCAGAGTGGAGACAGTTATTCTTAAATATTTGCTGGGGCACTTATCCTCCTGGCAAGTCACAGTAACAAGGAAAGGCTTTTAATCTTTCACAGGAATTTAAGAATCACTAGAAGTTCATAATAAGCATGCAGGGTGGGTGTTCCAGACAGAATTATATATATATATATATGTAATTCTAAGATGGACTTGATCTTATGCTGTTTTGATTATGAGTTACCTTTAACATGAGGCTGCTGGTTTGGGGTTTTTTTCCAACAGTTCTAGCATGTGCTTTTCATGACAGAAGACCGAGTATGAAATTTCTCTAAAGCAGATCAGGGAGCCTGCTGATGGCCTGGGGAGTTCATTCACTAATCATGTTATCGGACTGCCTCCACGTGCTGACAACAGAGGTGGTTGCATCTCTGACCACATGGGGTCACATCTTGTTTTCCAAAGATGCATTCCTCTCATGGGAGCTCTGTCTCAGGATAACTTTTTCTCTCACTTGATAATGATGAGCTCCTTCTTGTTGCTTTCCCCTGTACACATTTACCAGCCAATCCTCACACAACTGTTCTTAGCACAGCTCTGCATGTACATGTGTGAGCTCCAAAGGTTCTTAACCCTCTTGTCTTCATCCACAACTTTTTTGTTGCAATCCATGTTTTTAGATCTAAGCCTCTGGTTTTGCAAAACAGAGGGGTCATGGATTCAGCTTTGTTTCTCTTAGCAGAAAGTTTGGCTGGGGCATTTTCTCCCTTGTCTCCTCTTTTTGTCCTCTCCTTGTTTTCCTCTTCCCTTGTGACTGCTGTCTTTGCAGAGTGGTGGTGAATGACTTTTAATGAATATGGGAGAAGGCACAGAATTCTTTGCCAAAGGAGAATGCCTTTGAGCCAGAGCCCTGGTGTGAGGTTTTCTGCTGCAAATTTAACTTGGCCTCTCCAAAACTTTGCTTCTAATCCCTTGCTCTCACAGGTACAGCTGACCTGTTTGTACCAAAACTGAAAATATGACACTGATTTCTCATTCTAAAAGTTCATCCGATCTAGCCAGCTTGGGGTTTGAAAGGAGCTCTGCCAGCAGCCCTGTCTTCAGCTACAGTATGGACATGTCTGCTGAGCACTAAGCCAGCCACTTGGAAGAGATCATGTAAGCTTTGCTTATTTGCCTTTCCCTCACTTAATTACAGAGTCCTCCAGAGTTTTCTCCAAGGTTTTATGAAAATCATCTGGTAGGGCATCTAAAGATTTAATGTAGTAAACAAGTAAACAAAAATCTGCAGCTTAGAAGGCCAAATTTCAATTTGATTTATTTTATAATCCATAGAGTTTCACTGGTGACAGTGGTTTTGTACAGGTTATAAGTGCAAAAGAATGTGAGAAAGGCTTCATGCTCATCTTTGGCAAATGCTGTGTCCCATCTGTTTGTCACTATTAGAACATTTCTTCATTGGCAGATGAAAAACAAAATGTACAAAAGGGTGCCGTAAACTATTCCATGCTATCATCAGTACAACCAAACGCAAGCAGTCATTACTCTGGTAATGATGTAGCCTCTCACTTTGGAACTGTCAGAGGCCTTCAACCCAACACGTTCAGTGACTAAATGGCGTACTCGAGGCACAGGAAATGGTGAAGTCTTTGGAAGAGGAACCAAAAGAAATGATTGCATGTCTTTGTGTTCCATTTAGAAAATAGTGTCTTGTGATACAAAATTCTCACTTTGTGGCTCCGCTTGCTACTTAAGGTTTTTTTATGTCAGGCAAAAAATTAAAATCTCAAATAAGATACTGTATCTTTATATTGTACATCTGTTTTATCCTCCAATGGAGTTGAGACAAAATGGGATCAACCAGAGCATTTAAAAATGACCTGTATTTGTAGTATCTCCTCTGCAAGCCCAGAAGTGAAGTTCAGAAGAGATTCTGAGCAGGCTGAAAGGGAGTTACATACAATGGGCATTTAGAAGGACTGCAAGATTCATATAACCTCTTTAAAATTAAGATATCCTTTTGCTGGTGAGCTGCTTTCTGATGACAATATATGTCTCTTGTCCATTTAAAGGATCCAGAATCCCTCCCTCAGTGACAAATACATGCCAGAGATTTCAGCTAAATTTCAATTATTCTTGAAGATTATGGATGTAGTTATTTCAAAAACCAAACTACCCAGCTGCAGTTGCAAATTTTTATTTGCAGTATTGGAAGCTGTATTAAAGTCAGGCTAAAAGCTAACTTCCAGCTTGAGTAACCATGCTTTGAAAATTGTTTCTAAATTTCTCATCTGTAGAGCTTTAACACGTTCTTCAAGGGGGATGGGAGCATGGATTTAGAAAAGGGCACAGCACTTTCTGTGTCATGTGTATAACACAAACTGTTGTTTTGTGGTGTGTAAAGGGTTAAATCTGCTCATGGAAAGGAAGTGTTGATTCTTTGGCAGGAGAGGGAGAGCCTTGATCTAAATGTAGGCATGATGCCCCTTCGTACCTCCATCTTATGCCTTAGTTACTAACCCCTGTGGGGGACACAGTATGAGCCTCTCAACTCTACTGGCAAATACAAACCAACAGAAACCCACATTCACTCAAGGGAAAGGTTCAGCACTAAACACAAGGTCTGTGACTGAACACACCTCTGTGGTGTTTGGAGTGTACAAGCTGAAATACACCTGCTAGGGTGGCATCAAGCACCACGAGAAGCCGCTCAGGCCCTCAGCAGTGCTGCCATCCAGCACGCTGTCAAAGCGTGGCTCCCTTCCAGCACCAACGTGTTACGCTGGAGGTGTCTAATGGCATTCACACAATTAGCTAGTGAATTTACTGCACATAAATTACTCTGTGGTATTCCAAGGGTGGCTGTACACCACTCGCTTCCCATGCAGTGAGTTTTCCATGTAGGCAAGCCTGAGTTCTGCTCTAAGTGATTTTAATGAATATTTTGCGATCTGCCAAGTCATGGCAGCCCACTGTAGAAAAAGTACAAGGCGTAATGGGTAAAAATTAAAAGATTTAATTTAGGTTTAATTTAGGAGATTTAGGTTAGATACTAGGAAGAAATTCTTCCCTGCGAGGGTGGTGAAGCCTTGGTACAGGTTGCCCAGAGAGGTTGTGGATACCCCATCCCTTGAAGCACTCAAGGCCAGGTTGGACAGGGCTCTGAGCAATCTGGTCTAGCAGAAGGTGTCCTTGCTCACGGCAGGGGGCATGTGGGGACTTGAATTACAGATTTAAAGAAGTTTTTTTCACTGTTTGGATGGTCAGGCATTGGAATGGGCTGCCCAGGGATGTGATGGAGTCACCATCCCTGCAGGTGTTAAAGAGGCGTCTGGCACTGGTGCTGGGCAATGTGGTTTAGGGTTTACAGGGGTAGTGCTGAGCGGATGGTTGGACTCGATGATCTTAAAGGTCTCTTCTAATCTTGATGATTTTATCTTTAAGGTCCTTTCTATGATTCTATGATTGTTCACCGCCAGCCGCCCTGCCAGTGCACACACACACCCGAGCCGGCGTCCCGGGGGCAGTTACTGTGACTGCACCTCGCAGTTACAAAGGACACGCCGCTCTGTCCGTAGGTGGATCCGGGATTAGTGCAGGCCCATCTGAGCGCCTTGCAGCCGCTCCTTCGCTTTCTGACGCCGAGGCCTTGGCGCCCGGGGCCTGCGCTCCCGAGCACCGGGCCCGGGCGCACCGAGGCGGCCAAGGCTGCCAGGCAGCCCCGGGGGGTGCCGGACCCCGGCGCGGGGGCCGGGCCGGGCAGGGGNGGGGGAGGGCACGTGGCCGCGTGACGTCACGGGCGGCGGGCGAGGCAGGCCGGGGCACCCGGAGACCCCCGGGCCGGGGCCGCGCCCCCGAGACACCGGCGGGACACAGCGGCCCGAAACACTGCCCCCGGGACACAGTGCCCCCGGGACACACCGCCCCGGGACACACTGCCCGGGGGGCAGCGGGGAGCGAGGCCGGGAGGCGGTGGAGGGGGAGGTCCTGCCCGCACCCCCAGCCCGCCCTGGGCAGCAGAGCGCCCATGAACGCGTGTTTTCATTTTCTTCTCCACGCCTCTCCGTGATTTTTCCGGCCTCTGGAACAGTCACGCCTTCAGAACTGCCCGCGCAGGGCCCAGCCGTGTCTGTGACCTGCGTCACCCCGGAGTCCAGCGTGCTCCTGGGCCCGCTTGAAGAGAGCGTGTATCAAAACTTAACTGTTCGTGACTTGTCTTAAAAATCATTGGCTATATCTGAAATGGGTTTCAAAGAACCAGACTCTTCTGTGGAAATTATTCCCAAGTGTTCAGAGGCTGGTCCCACCTGAGACCATAGCACAAAACTCAGGGTACTTTTTCCTGTCGATTACACTCATGATCTAACTCGGTGGGGCCCTGAAAACTTAAGGAGTGCGATCTGGAGCTCGTAGGTTCCAGCCTTGCAGGGAGCTCTGTGTAGGTGCAGGAGTCACCGTGGAAATAACTTGTGGTCATGTGCAGGGTGTTAACTGGCACGAGTATGTTTGCCCAGTCTGCAGACCTTTCACTTCTACTGCTCATGTGATTAAAATTTTTTTAAGCAGATTGTAAGATGCACATAAGAGTTCCTCAGTTACAATGGAAGGTTTAATCTTCAGCCTGTATTTTGTCACATGCTGGTTTAGTTAAGAAAAGTGAGTGACACTTATGTGGTATAAAAATGAGCCTTGTCTGGAGTGTTGTGTGCCCAAATGTGTCTGCTTTTGACTACCCATTAGATCATTACTAAAAGACCTGCGTAGCCAACTGACCATTAATGTGGATGAACAGTAAGAGGGTGTGCTGGAATACTCCGCATCATCCGTTCTGCACACATAGGAACCCATTATGCCAATAATTGGTGATAGTAACTCGTCTGCTTGGGCTCCTTTGGTAAATTTTCAAGGTGGTGGAATCTGGTGAAGAATAATTTCCCTGGTACATTAGTGTCAGGCCTAATGTGTAAGCACATGTCTGCTGTAGTCACAGAGAATTATTCCCAGTTCATGGTAAGACCCCTCTGTAAGCAAGTTTAAGACTCTTCTTAAACAGATCTGCTCCAGTGGAAAAGAGGCCCTGGAGACCATTAATTAAGCCTCTGTTAGGCTGATGTACCAAAGTTATATTTTATCATAGGGAAACTTTACATAATTTCTGCAAATTGGCTGAAAAAAATGGAACACTTCAGCTTCAATATGATATTATACTAAAGAACTACGTATCTTGGTTACAATGGAGTGTCATGATGAAGATATAGTAGACTTTCCTTCTATGCAATGAATATATATAATTGGATTACAGCAGTATTTTCAGTTATGAAAATACTGTATTTTAAGATGGAGGAGGTCTTTTCATTTCAGCTGCCTCTTCTTGTAGATCTGTATTTTTCCCACAAAATCACTGAAGTTGAAGGCTCCTGTTTTGGTCTCAGCACAAAGATGAAGGAGAATTAGTTATCCAGTACTTTGGTAAACTAGTAATTGTAGTGTGAGGATCATAGCAAACAGTAAAGTTACTTAGGCAGAACAATATCTCTATGTACTGGCATTTAAGCGGGCAAATACATTTCTTTTAATTACGGGGATTAAATCAAGCTGTCCCAGTGACGCTTGGTTAAGTATAAGGAAACCTATTTATTCCCATTAATCTGAAGGCAACCTTTAGTGGAATCGTGGAACACAGCAGTACCTATCTGCAGCATTAAAGATAATATTTGAATTGTGGTTGGTTATTTTAACACCCAGGCCATTGTACAACCCTGGTTCAGCTATGGGTTTGAGCTTTTAAGTGCCAAAGAGCTGCCCTGGAGAACTTGTGAACTGAGGCTTCCTTCCTGCTCAAAAATACTGAAAGAACAGGATGTTCATGACTTTCTGTCTTTAATCGGATGGAGGCTGCAACTTCCAGGTTTAGGACCCCTGGTGAAAAGTAATTTTAGTTCTTGTTTAGGACTGCTTGCCTATTGGACAGATTTCGTCTTGTTAATTTGTGGTGATAGTAAGACCAAACTGTTAAAAGCAATTTTCAGTGCTCCTACTAAAGGCACTTTGTATAAAAACATGACTTAGAATGTGTATCTTGGGGATAAATTATAGAAGAATATCTAGTAATTTTCATGATAAAGACCATCATTGGAAGGACAATGCCTGCGTAAAGTTTTGAATATTTCTGTAAGAAGAGTGTAATGTATGTATCATGGATTACTTGAAAAAGCAATATATGTTAGCTGAAAATACTGCAGTAAATCTATTGCAAGTTAGTACAGGAATTACAAAATGAATATTTAAATAGGAGGTTTCTCATGCTGTAGGGTCTGCGTTTAAACATAGTATTTGATATACATTTATTCCTGCAATCAAGTGAGTTGGGATTACTAACTGATGGAAAGTTGACAAGCCAGATGTGTATGATTTGGAAAGACTTGTGTAGACAGTGAATTTACAGGGGGATGATATGTTCTGTAGTTTCTGAGCAATGCAATGACGATACGTGTAATGGGACACATTACAGAACCAATTAGACCCAAGAGACATTTGCAGAGTGCAGACACAGGCATGGAGAATCTAAAGGATTCCAGTACTGGATGGCAATGTGATTTTTTTTTTTCTTGGTATTGAACTGACAAACACATTTTTTTATTTTCCTTTTAGGAAAATTAGGATAAGGAAGTGACTCTCCTGTCACTCATCATGACAGCAAAGCACAATTAGATTGAGTGCAGTTCTCACTGTAACTCATTGGCCATTGTGCATTATGACATATTCTTAATTTTTATGAATTTAAATAGTAGGGCTGTATGATCTTTAATTTCCAAATGATTTTCAAGATCCTGGGTACTTAAAGTTTTTTGACAGTTAAACACCTTGTAGGTGGGTTATAGAGAAACAAATAATGGAATCCTAAACTCTTTTAAATTGTTTTCTCTTCTTATATGATTTACTTCTGGGGCTGACTGCTTCTGTTTGTCTTTTCCAAGTAATATCTGTGCTATGAAATCAGCAACTTGGCAGTTTTAGAGCTGTTCCTGCAGTCTGAAAAAGAGCAGTGAGGCTGACTAAGGTCTTGAACACTCCATGCTGCTGCAGGAGCTACTGGAAATCTGGAAGTGCTTGCCTGCGGACTCACAGATGAGACTGACATGTGCTTTGCAGTGCAGTGTCTCCCACGGTTTACACTGTTTCCAGCCTATGTCCAAGTTCACAGAATCCAGAGGAAGCCTGGGTATGAGCCACCAGTGCATCACGACTTCATTTTGCACAATAACTGTTTGAGAAAAGGGAACAGAGTGTCTGAAGCTTGGTTTGACGTGTTCGTTTTAAAAATAACCTGTGTGAAGCTTTATTTGCCATATTCCTTTTTAAAAGATACCTGGACAATTACCTTTCTGGAAACTTATGATGACATACACTCCACCCTGTCCAGTGGTTCCACCAATGTTTTCTCATGTGCTGCTTTCAAGTAAAAGGGCTAATTCACTCATTATCTGGAAGCTTTTTATGGAATACTTATTGTTCCTCCGGTGTTAATTGATCATCACTTTTACTTTTTTAGTCAATGTTTGTCCATGTTCTTATTAGTGTGAATTAAATACCCAGTAGTTTATATAGTGTCAGGAGTTGTGAAGTAAATTAACAGATCCTCAGTAGGTTTTTTAATGGTAATTGAAGGAGACTATTCACAAAAGAATTTAAAGAGCATTGCCTTTATTCTGGAGAGGGCAAACCAGTGTGTGTCCAACTTCATTGGTAACTAAAATGTGTAGATGAGATTATATGCCCAAAATTTAAATGTTACTGAACTGTGCTGCTCTTAACAGCTATCTACAGATGGCTGACAGTAGATGCAGCGACCAGGGTACTATTTGGGAATCATCTTCAGTAGCTTTGCAGATCTCCATTCCATAAGTTAAGCTCATAACCTGTCTTCTCAGGTCCATTTGAATGCTCCTTGTTTCAAGTACTTCTTTCATCCTTTGAGATTGTGAAATTGGATTTTGTTTTAATCTGAGCCTCCAGTGTTGCAGGTGGATATGCTGGCTCAGAGCTTGCCTCTTGAGGCCTTCAGAGCAGCAAGTGCACTAAGGCTTTGTGTTTGTGTGGTGAAGGCATTGGGACACTGTGCTGCACTGTGCAGGTGCTGGTTTTGGGGTTCCTCTTGTCTGTTAGCATAGGCTGCAGCACAAGAGCAACAGTCTCAGACACTTGTGCAAAATTTTCATTAATGATCACATGCATTGTCCAAATGACTTAAATTTGAACAACTTTTTAGTGTATGTCTACTTTTTTCGGTCTTTTCAGCAGTTCTGGGGTGGCACATTTGTGATAGTGCTCAGTGAGCTGGGCTGGGATCCAGCTTAAAACCAAACTTTACTGTTGACCGTTTTGCCTTTTTTTGTTCTTCCTCGACTATTTTTCATCCAGTTTGGATCCCTAATGTGGTTACAAATGCCAGCAGATTGTGTTGGGGTTGGGAGGATGAGACAGTGGAACTGAGCAGGAGCCAGGGAGGGATGATGCTGAGTTTACTCAGGACTGCGGCTGAAAGCTGAACCACAGCCTGCAGCTACGTCTGTGCAGCGGGTGTCACAGCTCATGGCAATTTTAAGCTAGTTAAGCTTAGGTTTTGTTAACAGCATGGTTGTTGCACCATAAATTCCATCAAAGCTTGCAAAACCTGCTTGAGATGTTGGGTTGCTTAGATCACACGGGAGTTCTGTGCCTGTGCTGCTCTGCTGCCCTCTGGGTACCTGGGCGAGCCCTGGGTATGGTGTAGCCACACAAATATGTTTACCTGACCTCAGCTAAAATAGAAAGTTTTGCGTTCTTATCTTTGTCTTAAGATGAAGTTACAGGACATGGACACTGGCTGGCTGCCAGTGAAGGATAAGATCTTACTCCAGTGTGGTCCTCACTTGCCCCAGTTCAGTTGGTTTGGAGTTAATGGAACTCACTCAGCAGAAGACATCCTGCTGCCCTTGGGATTTTTGCTGTGTAGAGTTTTCGAGCTCCCCAAAAATAATTTTGGTCAGAACTTAGTACTTATTTATTGATAAATAATAGTTATGTGCTACTTTTTCTGCAAAACTGCAAGACCCACAGGTGTGTACACAATTAATATAAAAATAGTAGATCTTCACTTGTTTTCTTGTAAGCAAAGGTAAAAATTGTGGCTTTATTTCTAAGTAAGATTTTTTCCTTTAGGAAGAAATGTTTGCCATGATTCAGATTTCTTTCTCCATTTTCCTGCAGTATTCTTCCCAAACACTTTTCTTCAAAAGGCAAAAGTTTCCACCCAAAGGGGGTTTTATGTTAATAATTTGTTGAAATGTAGTGTTTTTGAGTAATATGATTTAATAAATGAATATGAGGGCTCAGAAATGCTTTCTTCCTTTTGCATTAGATCATAGTGTGCCAACAGACTGAAGAATTTTTAATAGTTTTATTTCATTTTTTGATTGAAAATGGGGCTCTAGGAAAAACAATTGTACAAATGTTAATTCTCTCTTTCTCCATCAGTGATTGCCGTGTTTTAGGCAAGTACTGTGTAGTTTCCTAGAGGAAAAAATGAAAATTCATTTTAAATGTTTATTTTTTCTGTGGCTTGTTACATCCTTGTTACCAAGAGATGATTGAATATTTGACCACCCATTAGTGTTGTTCTGTAATGTAAAGTGGTATTGTGAACCAGTTATTTCATGGGTAAAATTTTAGTGTTTGGGGGTACAAGAGAGAAATCTCATGCATGAGTTGTATGTCAGAGAGGGTTTTGATACTGCAAACATTTCCAGATGGAGGCAGCTCATGTGCTTGTATCAACTGCAGTGAATACTTGAATGTGGAAGATTTAACATTTAGAACTGTGCAGCGTTGGAGTCACCTGAAGGAAGTCAGTAGTGGAAATGATGTTGGATTTATCATGAGCCTTGAAAACATGGATCTGCATTTCAGGAAACCAGCATACACTGATGGAAGGTTCTGAACACCAGGACCTAGGTTGAAACTGAGGTATTTTTACAATGCTGAATGGCAGGGACAGTCTCCTGAAGGCAAGTCATTGGTTTTAGACTTTATTAGACCCTTACTTTAATTACCACCTCATTACTTGCTTTGCTTCCACAAAAAGTATTCCATACTGTCATTTTCCCTAAGTAACTGGAAATGTGATTGAAAGGGTTGTTTAAAGTGAGACTAATTCAAGATTAAATAGTCACAAATTATATTATTGCTACATGTAAACAAATTACTTGCATATCTGATTTTATTCAGATTACTTTTCAAGTGGTAAATAATGCTTTATCACTTATATAGTGCTCTTACATCTTTAGAGTGCTTTTCTCACATTAATTAATCATCATTAAACACTCTGAGGTGGGTAGGTTAATACTATTATCCCCATTTTGCAGATGAAGAAATGTAGACTGAGAGGTTGTGATTTGCTCAAGGCCATATAGAAGAAACAGAATCAGAGCTGGGATTAGATCTGTGTCCCTAGCTTCTAATTTCAGAAGACCAGCCAGATTGTGAGCCACAGTTTTGAAGCAAAATACTCAAGTGTGCATGTAGAGCCAGCAGACGTTTACTTGTACTCTTAGATGCCTAACTTGCAATTTGTTTAAAGGGAAACTTCGCTTTTGTGCTGTGCTGCAGATTTCCACCTTCATACTTGCAAGTGTGGAAATGGCATCTCATTCATTTAGGACCTCTTCCTAGTCTGATGCAACATTTTTATTTTCACTGTTTTTATTGAATTTAACTTTGAACTTAAAAACTTAAAAATTCCTGCTTCTCTGGACTCGAACATACCTGCATGACTCACATACAGCAGATTTTAGCATTGTTACCCCAAAGTGCCTGCAGGTGATACCAGGACCAGCTCTGTTACTCACAATTTTTCACGAGCTGAGACATAAATAAGGTTCTGACTTGGCATCTTGTCTTATTGCTGTTCAGAAGGGATGAGAGAGAATTGCCCTGTGTGTGCTAAACCCAGCACCTTTGTAGGCAGTGCCCAGCTGCTCAGTAGAGAGAAACATTCACGTGCATGCACTCCACCTTGGAGAAGTACCTGAGTGAAATGACATAATCTGGGAATGGAGAGGAGAACAGAACTCCTTGTGCCACCACTTTAGTAATCTGAAGCACCACAGAGAATTTTATTCAGCTGTTAGTAATGGGAGCATATGCAGAAGCAACAGATAAGGAAAAATAACATGCAGGAAGAAATGCCCCTGTACGGGAGGGTGAAGACTTGCCAGGGTAATGTGGAATAGGTTAGAGACCCATGGCACACACAGGTAAGGATCTACTTTGTGTTACAGCATCCTTCTCACCTGTGCTCATTCTCAGGGAAACGTTGTAAGTGATTGTAGTGCCTGGCTGCTGAGTTAGGAGCTCTGGCTGCTCTTCCCAGCCCTGACCAGAGTTAGTGGTTGTAACTCAGCCTGCAGAATCAGCACAGTGCTTTTTCAAAGTGATGCTCACTTGAATTCATGGAAGAGATCTTGAACTCTTTGGATGCGCGATCATGGAGAAGGTAGAATATAAATGGACTGGGAAGAGAGAATGTGTTGCAGACAGAAGGAATTCTCTGCCTTTGGTCAGCTAATGAAGTCCTTGGCTGGCTGATAGGGGTTGCCTGGGGGTGGTTTGGAGTCATTAGCCTGCCCGGGGATCACACTGGCAAGGTGGAACTGGGGACACCTGGGACGTGATCACAGGTCTAAAGCTGATCCTCGTGCTCTGCTTGTGACACCTAGAAATGAGAGATTCCCTAAAAGCAGTAACACAGACATCCCTAGAAATAGCTCAAGCACGTAGCAGCGAGAGCAGAACGTGCACATAATCTCCTGCTGTAAGGGTTTGGGTTTAATCCTGCAGGAATTACACCTTGGGTTACAGGTGTGCAGCGATGGCCTCTCCTCTGTCCTCAGGGGCTGCTTGTGGAGCTCACAGGTGTGGCTCTGGCAGGTCAGGGGCTTGAGAAGCACTGCATTTTAACAACTTGCTGGTGGCAGAAAGGAAGGAAACAAGATATTTGCCTATTTGCTTTCTTTTAAGACAATGGAATATGTTTTCCTACAGTGGATCCTGTTTTAATAACCAGACCCATGATTAGGTAATGTTAAGTTTGCTGCAAGAGTAGTTTAATGAATATTTTAGTATGCAGATAAGCCACTGATAACCATGTGCATTCACAAACTCATACACTTTTATGCCTAGAAGGGGAGAATTCAGAGTTTGCTGATACCATTTAACTATGATGTCTTAAAAGTAAGGCATACTTGGTGGCACTAGCTGTCCGGGTAAATTGAACTCAAGTGTACAAACAAGCAGGTCATTTATTTTATTTACCCTAAAAGGGTTTTTCATTCTTTAATTGTAACTCTGGATATAAATTATGTGTGGAAGATAGACTAATGATTTTCCTGCGTTTGATTAAAGGCAAAGAATCAAAGATTTGTTTATATATTTATCTATTTGTTTCTTTGCTGTGATAAGACCAGTTGTTATCCAAACAAGTGGGACTGACCTAATAAAGGTCATATGCATAATTGATCTCCATCTATTTTTCAGTATTTATTCTCTATTCTTTTAATAGACTTCAGTTCCAGAAGTGCAGCCTGCAACATTTTTAAGGTGGTATATTTTAGCACTTCTGTAAAAGGTCTCATTTTATGCTGGCCACTGAAATGAAAAGGTTTGTTGTTGGTTCCACCCTTTGGTATCCCTTCAAGAGAGATTATATCAAAGAAGAAGAATTAAATTAAAATTGATTGGTGTTATTGATTTTTCTCCTTTTTTTTTTTTTTTGAAGAGGGATAAAGGGTGATGGAAACAGCATATGCCCCTATGCTGTTTTACTGATGGACTATTTTTAAAAAACATAAAAAGCATATGTGCTCAATTTACATATTTACTAATTAAAAAAGCTTCCTGGAAACATTAAGTAGACTATCTTCTGTAACCTTTAACATTGTGGCTAATGGATATAGCCTGGAAATTTTCATAGAAGGTCCTCTAAATAATGTAAATGATTATGAATATGTAACTAGTTAATATGCAGCTACGAAAGGATTATCATGTAGAGGTTAATGAACATGCTGCTCTTATGGTTTGCAAGGCTTTTCTTTTTGTGTTTTCAGCTCACTTCATGCATGGAAAGTCATGTATTGGGAATGGAAAGCTTCCTGTCTTTTCTATCTTCATCTGTAATGGGGCAATTAAATGGAAACTTTCTTAAAGGATTTCATAAACATTTCTGTATGCTAAATTATGTTGTGTATTTCACAATCACTGCCAAATGTGAAAGGATGAAGGATGTGGACAGAATAGGCTCAGACTTCTCGACTTGTTAGTGGTGGGCTCCAGTGTGCCTTAGCTTTGTTACCAGACAATTTATGCCTTCTGCAGAAACTTTACTCTTAAAAGGGGCTTAATATTAATAGTATGAATTAGATTCCTGGGTTGATGTCCTGTACAAGTCTGTGTATTTACTCTCAAGCTTAAAAATAGTTAGCTTGCACATTAAGGAAGATATTTGCTAGGCATTTGATTTGTAGGAGTTTAAAGCAAATGATAAATTTAAACTTGGCTTACATGGGATGAGCTACCTGGCTGACTTTCCTGATGGATTATGAAATAACGTAACCACAAATGTAAAAGCTGATCCTTTTCATTTGAGAACTTTACTCTATTTAAAGAATTAATAGCTCACAAAGTACTCTCATTTTTTTTACTCCTACATGAGTATAAAGTGCAGGGTCTGAGATCTGTTGTGCAAGAGCTGCACATATGCTAACTGAAAAAAAAAATTGTCTTTCATTCTGTTGTTTGGGAAAAAAAAAGAATTATCTGCTCCAGTGATTTCAGTGGTACTTGAATGTATGTTATTGTTTTCTCTGCAAATTTTCTCATTAATTGCTTTCAAATGTTAGCATTATTTTGGCTATAGGAAAAACGAAATTTGTAAAAAAAATATCTAGAAAACGCTTATATTGAGAAGCTGTCTAGACATATTTAACTGCCTCATGGCTTCATTGCATTTCATATAATTGAATGAAATTGTTTGTGTTGTATTTTTGGTAACCATTATTCAGAGATCAGAATATGTTTTGAAAGACAAAATCTCCACGTAATTGTGGCAGAGAAGGTCACAGGTTTCAGCATCTTGCCTGTTTGCTATATATATAGTCTAAAAAATTGCAGTTAAAAAAGATGAAAGTATTTGATTTTAACAATGTCCTTTATTTTGTAAATTCTTTTGTATCTCTTGGGAAGGCCTGTTGGATAAGGAAGTAAGCGAAATATTTATATTAAAACTTACCTTTTTTGACACCCAGAAAGAACAGAAGAGAAGCCAGCAGCCCATCATGGTGTCAAACATCCACGTATTTACACAGCACTAAGTTAATTTGTGCTTTTTCAAGTTAAAATGGCCAGTGGAAACATTTGTTGATGTACTGATAGAGGAAAAATGTTTTTGGTGCTGTGAGGTTCATTTGTTTTGCTTTTTAATGACTGAGTATGGGAGTTACATTGATGTCTTGTTATAATTTATGTTGTTTTCTTATTCTGCAAACATGTAACACTGAAAATAGATCGGCAGATTGCACAAACTGCTACTTATCTCCGATCGTGTGTCACGTAATAGTTATGGAGCAGGTATTGTACCAAAATAAGAAGTGAAAAGCTGTAATTTTTTTCTGTGGTTATCACTCTGCATTAGCTTGTGATAAAGTGTGCTGCTTAAGAACGACCATTCACATGCCTTTGCCCTGACAAATAAAAATGTGGATAGAGACAGCACCAAATCTGTAAAGCTCCTGTTCTAGTTTCTGATGCATTGACATTGCAGCTGTGTGCTTAGCCTTGTTTTTTTCATGAGCAGTTATCTGTTTTAATGACAGGTGGTCACTGGCTGCCAAGAAAAAATCCAGCACTGGTAAGTAAAAAAAAGTCTACATGTCTAAAATACTGATGAGTAACCTAGTTATGTTTTAGTAAAGTATTGCTGTTTATTCTGATGAGAGTCAAATGCTGCTAGAGTGTTTTTGGGATTATAGTTAGTGATAGCTCAGAATTGTTGCAATGTACTCTCCTTAAAATAGATTTATTTCTTACTGATACAATTAAATCACAAATACAGTGAGCCTTAGTGTTTATACTTCTGCCTTAAATATCTATCTCATCTGTCATTTTTGCCCAAGTAACATTGTTGGATGAATGCTTAATTTGCCTGAATGGTGAAAAGGTGCTCCCAGGGTAGAATTGTTGTTGTTTTCTAACTATGGAGCAAGTAGGGAAATTCCACTTGCCCCCTCCATGTGTTGAAACAACGGGGAAAGTAATGTTTCACTGCTTTTTCCACCCCCCCAGTAAACTACGTGCTAAAGCTTAGTTTTTAATACTTAAAATAAATGGTTTGTTATGTAAAAAAAATTATCTCTGGGCATTTTTTTCTCTGTTGGCAGTCTATGGTTAATAGAAAACATACCTAGTAAATAATAGTTTTGTATGGCATCTGAGGAAAATGTACATTTAATGGTGAACGAAATCTTATGTTATGAGTTACTGTGAGATATAACAGTTGATCTTACTGATATCAAATTACGATATATCCATGCTGTGTTTACCATGATTTTACTGAGAGAACAACAGGAGCTGTCTTGATTATTGTCTGCAGGGTTATTGCAGAATCACAGCAACTGCCCCTTTAGTGGTGAGATTAAACCTTTGGTTATACACCATCAAGCATATAATATTTTAAATTTATTTTAAGAGGCTTTTTCTTCATGCCTGAAAGATCTCCAAGCAAATAATTTATATTTAGTGTGTATCAAATGTTTTTAGTTTAAATGCACATAGGCTGCAAGCGCTGGATAAGAGGAAAAAAATCAAGGCAATCTATACACATCATCATATTAAATTCTGACTATTGGCTCGCAAAAATAATCTAAAACTAATATGTTTCATTTATGTTTAAAATTCAGAGGCTGCATTAATTTTCAATAAGGGAAATATTGAAGTGCCTACTAGTGCTGCTGTGGTGAAGGCAGGCAGAATATCTCCAGCTCATGCACTTTCTCAGGAGCTTTGCAGTGTCTGTGCCTGTTGAGTTCCATGTGAATTTCTGAATGTACATTCTTCCACTAAGAGACAGTATTTTTCAGAAATAAACTATTTGGCAGAAAGCTGTAAAATTTGAACAGATTTTTAAAAGTTTGGAAGATTGTGACAATTACTTCCCTTTTTGCAATGGCTGAGGTTTGTGGGGTGTGCTGGTAGTGTTGGTTGTGGAAGGAGGAGTTGCTCCTGTGTTTGTTTTTTATGCAAACTCTGGCCATGACCCCATGAACTTGGGGGTTTTGGGCACAGAACCTCTAAAGAAAAAAACAACTTACTGATTACTTTTATATAGAAAAGCAGTTTGTATAGCATCCATAGAATCTTCATTAAAAAAAATTTAGAATTTAGTGCTCTTATTTAGATCTTGATTGTGCAAGAGCTGAGTGCTCTTGTTTCAACTGAATAATTTGTTCATATAAGACCTTCTGAGTAGTCAGTGACACAGAAGAATGTTAAATAGAATTGGGTGAATAACAATAGGGTTTTAAAATGCTCAGCTTCAATATATTTCCATTAAATTATTTTCTTTTTCATTTTTCAGTGCACTTTTTGAAGTATATTTCTAAAGCCATGAATCCAGTAATGGGTTGGGTATGGGATTAATAGCTAGACATGCATTTCCCCTTCTGGGGACATGTTCATAGCTGGAGTCCCAGTATTCTTCCTCCCTGTTCACTTGGGTTCTTCATTGCCTGTCGTGGCAGACTGTAGCACTGGCACACCCCAGAGCTCGTGAAACCCTCAGCTGTATGTGAAGAGGGAGGTCAGCTTCCTTCCTTAAGTAATGCTGTTTCAGGCCAATTATTTAAAAGGATTAATATAAATTTTCTTTATCTCCATGGCCCAGTTCAGGATGTGACCCTGCTTGTAGAGATTGCCATGGTGGAGGTTTGCTCAGCAAAGAGCAGCAGTCCCAGAACAAAAAGCAGGATGCTTTGCTTCTAAAGTAGCACAGCTTCTGTGGCAAGTGATTTCTCCTGGACCCTGATCAGATTATTCAGTAACACACAGCAGTCAGACCTTAAAGACAGTGCCTTCTTTTCAGGTTAATGAAGAAATGTTGAGTGACTTTCAGCCATGAAATGATGGGAATGTTTAATCCTGCTGTCAGCGGGCGATTTTCATACCAGGCTCTTCCCATGGAGTCCTCTCTCTGCATTTGGGACATGGGCCAGGCCTTCAGCTTGGGGTTCGTGTTTGTTTTTCAGTGGCTGCTTGGAGTCCCTTTCTCAAATACAAATCTCTCTGAGAGCAAAGGCTGGGTTCTGTAAATAGCATTAAGTAATGGATTGTAATTGTTGACACCAAGTTTTCATTATATTCCTTCCTCCCCCAAAACATCTCAGTGCATTTTGTTAAGATTCATGAGTTTGTCCTTCCTCTTTGAAGGACGTGAATTATGTTTTCACTCTGATGTGGGCAACGGACAGAAGGACTTGCCTAAAATGTCTGGGAGAAATCTACTGTCAGAGCAAAGCAGCAGCAAGCATCTTTTGTAGATCAGTGATGTGGAATATGGTTTTAATGTCCAAGTGGCATGAAAACCTAAATTATTTTTTTTCAGGATGAGCTCAACAACTTAAAATAGGTATGAGGTAGGGTGGTTACACCAGAGTTCAACCGTGAAGTAAATGAGTCAAAACATAAGAGTATCAGGTAATTTTTCATAACGAATGCTAAAAAAGATTTTGCTCTGCTTATGAATGTAAGAGAAAATCAATGGTAATATTTTGAGAGTTGTGTTATCAACTATGATACTCATTTTTCAGCACATTTATAGATTGCTTTCCTGAATCATCCTCAGAAAACCTGTAATTTGCATCTTGGGTCAGCATTGTTAAGTGTGCTGCTCTGTGCTTTCGTTGCCTTTTATTGCAGAATTTACTACCATATATGTATGTTTACTGTTTTGAAGTACAAGTAAACAATATCATCAAACCTGACATTTATATGCCAGCTACTTCATGCAGGAGCTGATTTCTGACTATATTCAGAATGGCAGGGGTCCATTAAAAGACTTTTTTCAGACAAATTTAAGTATTTAAGAATGTCTTTACAAAAGAAGGCTTTTTTAGAGGGAATGTAGGTGCTTGTTTTGCGCACAAAGTAAGATCCCTGCAGCCACTGAAACGCTGTTTCTTGCAAAGTCCTGGGAAATGCCAGGTGTCTGCCATGGGAATGAATACCTTGTCCCAGTTCACCAAACCATTTCTCTCCTGGGTAGCAACACATAACATGAGCCTTATTTACATTTTGGATAGAGATGTATCAGAAGGGATGCTCCTCACCTGTATTGTCCCTTGTCAGGGCTTGAAGATGTGACAGAATCCTGGTGGTTGAGCCATCTTTCAGGAGTGTTGACTCTTGGTAGGAGCACAAAGTCCATGGGAAATCAGAATTAATTAAAATTTTGCCCATTTATGTCAGCTCAGACCGAGGTTGTGAGCTCTATATTGCAAATGATAGTTTGAAGAATTTGCCTCTTATAAAGCATAAACTGGATTTTCAGTTCATTTTCTAAATATTGGTGGTGTTATAACTTGAACTTGAACATGGAGTGAGATACTCCAAATGCTAGTGAAAGAACCGCTTCTTTGCGCTGCGAAAAATTCTGATTCAGAGCAAGACATGCACAATCTAAAATAATCATGTGCCTATCTAAATACACATTATTAGAAAATAATCTAGCTATTATGTTTGTCATCCCATGTCTTTTATAAATGAGTTATTAATCTATCAACTGTATGTGTTTGAGTAAAATAGTTAATTTTTCTGTGTTTTTGGTGTGTTTTTGATTCACTAGCAGAAAAACATTAACTCTTTACTTAAGCTGTGAAATTGAATCAACTTGAATTTGTTAACAGGAAGAAGGTGGAGAGTGATTATGAGGCTCTTCAGGAACGACTCCGAACATTGCCTGACAAGTTGTCCTACGATATCATGGTATGTACATGGCAGAGGTCACACAAGAAAATGGGCTAAAACTGTTGAAATCTGGGCTGCCTGCACTGGGGGTGAGATGTTAGCAGGTTGCCAGTACTTACTAATGTTACATTTATTATGATAATAGTTAAACCTTTGCTTTTGTTTCTTTCTCTGTTCTTTGAAATCCATTATAAATTACAGTGTTACTGACAACTGAAAGCTGATGACATAAATGCTTAACACAAAACCTGACATGTTTGATATGTAAATCTATTGTATAGAAAACTATAATTATGACTGAATTACGGTACTTAGTCATTTCCTGAGAAGAAAGTGGCCGTAGTATTTCCTGATTCATGGAAATAAACCCTAGAACATTGATTTTTACATAAAAAGGTGCTGCTAATTTTTGTTCCACCAATCTTCCCATTGACATAGCGATCTTTTCTGGTGCTCTGAATTTTGCCTAACAACTGCACAGCTCCCTGTGTAAAATTTGCCCTGTTGGCTTGCGCTCACCAAAATTTTTAATAAATTGGTTTCTCTTTCTCTTTTTTTTCCTCTTCCCTTCTCACGTTCAATTCAAGATACATCTTTGCAGGCAGGGAAGTTGTACTGCATGTAACTGAGTGGCTGATTTCAGCTCTCAGTGCCTGACTGCTGCCTTCCATGGCAGCCTGGCTCAGAGACAGAGTTGGGTTTTTAGTAAGACAGTGTTGGAGTACACTTAACCGTGTGGGAAAAGGGAGGGTTTCCCTTTCCTGTGCTGGTGATACAGCTCTGGATTTTGTGTGTAAGTCCATTCAGCATGAGTGTTACATGTAGCCACATGATGTAAAACATAATGATTGTGTTGTTTCGAAGCATAGAAACTCTTATTTTTAAAAAAAAAGCTAGATAGGGCTTACTCTTAGTTGAAGCAGCAATGTTAACTCACATCTGTTATTTTAAATGTATAGAAACACTTCCTATCCTGTTAGCCAAATATTTTCATATGCTTTTAATTTTGCTTTCATCATTTTGGGGGAAGAGTGAACAGGCAACTAGTGCAGTCTGCTAGTTTAAAACCAAGTCAGGGAGGGCACATGTGTAGGAAGAAGCACATTATGCATAGTCTTAATGTCAGGGTCCTGCCTGCTGGAGAGCTGTTTCCAGCACTGGTACCCTCCTGGATGTTGAAGAGGGGGAAGATTGCTTTCCAAGGAGACAGATCCACTAGGCTGAGTGCTCTGCTTCAGCACAGACATAATGAGAAAGCAAGTGGCTGTGCTGAGGAAATGAGGAAGAAGGCAGAGGAATAAAGTAGAAGGAGCCGATACAAACTGTCTGAGATAGATCTCTTTTTACCCTACAAAAAGAGAGAACTTCCTGTGGATGTGGTTCTTATCTTTATGCCACCTCCATTTGAAGTCTAATTTGATTTTGGTCTCCTGATTTCTTCACGATTGAAGCGCACAGGCAGCCAGGCAGGTGGCAGTGGGCCCGGGGGGTCAGAATGCCAGGGACTGGTGCAGGGGACAGGGATAGGGGTGGCCAAGGCTCCTTGACACTCCTAGGACTTGCCCAAGCACTGCCTGTAAAATGTGGGCGGTAGAAGGTGTCTTAAATCATAAAACCAGTGTCCTGGATGTTGCAATGCATGTTAAAATGGGGGATACCCATTTTAGGAAGCAGATGTAAAGTTCCAGAATGTGTCTGTCACCTATGTACTCCTGCCTGAAGTGTCCTGCTTCTATCTCTTGTCTTGTGCCTGGAGATCAGTTAGAGGGTGAGAGTTGCTTATGGAGCATCCCTGGAGGTTGAGGTTTGCAGAATGGTGAATGACCCAGATTAAGCACTGTCTGTGGTCCTGCTGGTAGTCCCAGTGTCTTACACTGGAGTTTCTAGGTGCTTATTATTACCAAGACAGATGCTGAGAAAAGCAGCTCATCTTTGAGTTGATCATACCTATTTAAGTATTTAAAAAACTTTTAGCAAGGCTAATCTGGCTTTTATTAGGAAATGAATATAGTCTGCATATAACTCAACTGATTTGTATTATCAAAGTTTGTATATTCAGGTTGAGTGAATTTGTTTTCCATGTGAGCATTCAGCTGTACTGTAGTCCTGTGTCACAAAACAAGTTGTCTGGTGAAATACAAGTGTTCAGATTTTGTAAGTACAATGCTAAAGTCAAATGGATCTGGTCATTTGAATTTTTATGATGGATTAGTCACTAAATAACTGCTGTAGAATTTTTATTTTTTTTTAATCTGTGTTTTACTTTTTAAAAAACCTAAGACCTGCAGGTCTGTCTAAGTTTTATTTTCATTAGTGATGTCCGTGTCTTTGACAGGTACCTTTTGGTCCTCTTGCCTTCATGCCAGGAAAGCTTGTCCACACCAATGAGGTCACTGTTCTGCTTGGGGACAACTGGTTTTCAAAATGCTCAGCAAAGCAGGCTATTGAGCTGGTTGAGCACAGGAAAAAACGTATGTATGTTTCTGAACACAATTTAATATGTTAAAAATTATGTACCTTTGTATTAATATATAAAATTAGTGATATCTACACTGTTACCTTTTTTTCTTTTTGCGAGCTCACAAACAGAAGTCTCATTCAGGTGTAATATCAGTTTAGCACCTTATTTTCCATCCTTGCTTGACACTTGATTGGATATGTCTAATTAGAAAAAACAAACCAAACTAAAAGCACCCTTTTACTTTTTTTTTAATGTGACAAATGCTATGTTCCAGAAAGTGGACAAGTGGACACTGCCTTGTGCTTTTGCTCTTAGTTACCTTATTCCCTATATTTTGCTCCCTCGTCTTGTTTCTTATTTCTTTGCTACCTTGTCCTCTGTTTTGGTTGGGGTATTTTTTTTTTTGGCCATGTAGTTTTCAATTTTTTTCCTCTCTCTACACATACTTTGCTCCTGTTTGTTGTTTGTTTGTTTGTTTTTTCATCACTGGCTGCTCAGTTGCATTTCTGCCTCCTGCTCTTGACATTCCACTGGTGTGGAGTGGTGGAGTGATCTCCTGGATCTCCCCAGATCAGTGCAGTTGATCACCACCAAATTCATTTTACATAGAAACACATCACAGGGGCAGACAGGCAATTCCTGGGTTGGTTTTCAGCTCTTTGTAGCTGGTGATGAGATCTTGGCTTTGAAGAGCCAGGACCACCAGCAAGAGCTGTGCATGGTGCACTTTGGAACTACTTTATGTTAGAAAGAATGCCTAAAATATTTGATGTAAATGTCAAGGAAGAAAAAGCACAACAAAATGGAAAATAAATTGGTGCCTCAGCCTTTGTTGTTTGCTTCAGACAAGCATTTGAGTTGATTTTTGTCATGCTGGTTTACCTGTAACCTGTCCCGCTCCTCAGTGGGTGCTCGCTGCAGCTTTGCCCTGTGTATATTAAAACTATCACAACTATTTACACTGGATTTTTGTTTGACTGCAGCTATCCATGTTGCTGCCTGCAGGAGAATACCCTAGAAGTTCCCCATCTGAATAAGCTTTTTTTTTCCAATTCTGTGCAGGCAATATTTATGTAAAAAGAGTTGAGCTTTTTTTTATAAAAATTCATTTGCTGTATTACTTTAAAATACTCCTTTATCAAGAGCATTGCCAAAAGTATGTGATTTGTATTTTACCTATTATCTTTCTTAATCTGGTTCTCCTGACACAACTTTGCAATTTTCTTTCTTACTGAACTGAATCTACATTATTTATTGTGACTCTTGTGAGATCTCAGGTCCAGACCTTTTTCCTTGATCATCTGATACTTTTTTTCAGTGCTGCAGAATACTTTTGTCACCATTACATTCAGTGAAATCATTTGACCTTTGCATAGTAGATGTTTGAACATTAAGTAGTCTGCTGGGAGACACACAATAAATGCTGGATTCTTTCCTTTATGATCTTTTAAATTGCATTTAAAATACAAACTCAGAAATACTAATTTCTTTCAAAGCAAAATAGTCATTGATACTGGATAGAAACCCTCCTTTCAGCTGGTAGTTCACTTCAGCTGTGTGATGGCTGCCAGTGGGAGGCTCCAAAACACTGATATTAACTAAAAACTTTTTTTTTAAGGCCTGTTTTCGGTTTCAGATGATAAGAAACATGTTAGTACATATGATTCTGAAAAAATGATACTTCTTTCCTAGATATACTTTCCTCCCTTAAAAAATAAAACTGACTTAAACTCTTTAAACCATTTTAATGCTAAATGAATGCAACTTAGAGAAGAATACTGGAGATTTTATTAGTTTGTTCTAATTAGGAAAAGTTATGTATGTGAAAGACCTGTAGGCCATTGCTGTGTAATATGAATTGGCTGTTTGTGGCACACATTTGCAAGACTGATGTTTGCCAGGTATTAGTTTAAAGTCTCTTTTGTGTGTTTATTGCACTGTAGTTACTTTCATAGGTGTGACTTCAGGCTTCAGTGGCATTTTGTGAGTGCAGTTTACAGGGTGATGTGTATTGGGCATTATCATCACATTGACACAATGTGATTTGATTTTTTGTACATAATCTTTTTGTTTTGGACATACATTCCAAGAGTAGGTCACACGCTGGAAAAGAGGGCAGGCTCAGTGCAGGGGATTACACTGCCAGCAGCCCCCAGTGTCCTGTGTGCCGGGCAGAAGGTCCTAACGGGGCAAAGCTTTTTTAAGCATGTGTTTAAGGCCAGTGTGTGCTTAAAGGCTTTGATATATAGGAATTGGGGTCTGAGCAGAGCAAAGGCAGGCTCATGCTGAACTAAACCTGGCAATATTTGTTGATGGTTTGTTTCTTCAGTGATCTACATTTTTTTTATCCGATATTACTCTGTTTAATTTAGGTGGGTGTTTATTTCATAACTAGCTGGTCAGATCTGTGCAGATAACTGAAACTAACTCAATTAGTACAGCTCTAGTAATTCAGTGCTTTAACAGGAGTTAGAACTATAAGGAAATAAATACAAGACACGTTTTCATTGCATGTCAACCCTCGTGTCTCACTCTGCTGAATGGTGAGGAGTGGGAGAGCATCTGTTCAGGGTTTAAGTTTTCTAAGGGGACTGCCTGTCAGGTAGAACAGGGTAAGAGATTCCTAGAACAGTTTTGAGTGTTCTTCCTTGCTGGTTGTGGAGAGTTTTCATTCTTCTCTTTGGCTCATGCGTGGGTCTGTGTGTTGGAGACCTCTGGTCACCATGGCTGGCCCCGCCGGCCTTTGAGCACTCCAGTGCCTAACAGGTAATTTAATCAAGGCTCACAGGACATTTTCTTTGCAGTTTGACTCCTTCTGTGTATGTTGGATGCATACAAGAATGGAAAATGTGAATTTGCATGCTTAAGCAGCAGTAGTGCCAGATAAATCAAACAATATCAGTGAGTATAAAGCCTTGGAAGTTAGGGGTAGCAATAAGAGTGTACTATATATAAAAGCTTTAAATATTACTTAGTACTAATTAGGTCATCCTTTTTGTCTTAGTAGTTTTGTTAAATTTGCTTTTTAAAGGAGAATGAGTGAAAAAATGTTTGCTTCTGTGGAATAGAGAAATGCCCAGCCACAGTAGATTAATTTCTTGGTTAAAATTTATTTAATTGAAAGGAATAATTGAAGGGTGACTGTACTGAATTTTAAATGCACTTTAACTGGCATAGCTGTAGAAAGCCCTATTTTGGGGATACATTTTTGTTTGCTTAGCTTTTGATTTAGATGCAAATTGTTCAGCACTGTGATTGGTTGAAATGTATTTGGTAAAATTTGGGACAGTCGCTCATGTCAAATGTTACTTTTTCATCAAATATTGATTGTGTCTTCTTGAATAATATTTGAGTTGCAGTAGATCTTTATTTGCTGTGCATTTTTGTGACATTCTAGATATTTAGTTAGTTCCAAAATAGTTAATAAATAGAGTGAAGTTTATGGAATTGCCAAGTATATTTTTAATTGTTTTAAATTCATTTCAGTTTGTTAAACCAGGTAATACAGATAATGGGAAACACTTCACACATGTGTTTGTGTGTAAAAATGTGAAGAAATAGTGGATTAAAGGATATGCACACCAAATTCCATTAAAATAAAAGAAATTAGCTTTTTAAGTATGTCACAGTTTAGCACAACAATAATGCAATTGTAGTTTTTTTCTCCTACAATTATCTTGCTTAAGGTACTTCATAATATTTCTGTTCTCCTCAAGGCAAGACTGTATTGTCTCAGAATTCAAAGAGGGAATAAAGATTCTTTTTGTGAATATGGGATTATATCTTTTACGTGTTTGTGATGATATAAAGTACATTTCTTCTCTATATCAGTAATCGCATTAATTCTTTAAGATGGGAAATTTTTCATTACAATAGTCCCTGTGGTAGTTACTATAGAAAGAAATTAAATAGATTTTTCTTGTAAATATTTGTGGATTATTTCAGTATGCTAGGTATTCCAAGTGTCTAAACATTTTAAAAGGTGGGAAATTAAAACATGCACACAGAACTAGGAGTGGTTTTATTGTGTTAAAAATTTATCAGACAAAAAAAAAATCCCACTTAAAGGAGAATTGTTGAACTACTTAGCAATTGTGTCTTCAGTACATGTAAGAATACCCTTGCAGTGTCATGCTGCAAATGAATTCATGAAATGAAAATACTGATTACATTAACATACAGTATTGTGATAGTCCCCAATTGTAAATTGCAGTGTGTAACCCCTAATACAAATATTTGTGTCAATCAAAATTGACCGATAGCTCAGGATACAGGGTTTAAAAGATACCATTGTTTTAATGAGATGATCCGGGTGGATGAGGACCAGTTTGAATTTGTTCCTTATCAGCATTTCCAGAAAAAAAGGTTTTGTCTCCAAAATACATGATAGGAAGGCTTTCCATTTCCCATCTGCGAATGAGCGAGGCCTTTAGAGGTTTTAATGTTTTATCCAAGGGTAAAGATTTGTTCCCTAATATTCTAAAGGATGTAACACAGACTTGTCTACTCATAGTTTTTTGGGGTTAAGAACAAAAGGTGCAGGTGATGTTACAAAAAGATTCAGCTTTTGCTTTTCTTATTTAAAAAAATGTTTTTCTGCTCCTTTTCTTCACGGCAGAGAATTATGTTCTGCTGTGCTTTTGAACTTTTTTTTACCACTTTTTGCGATTATCACTTCTTAGTTTGTTAACCTCCCTCAGTTCTTTCCTTACCCTTGTTAAGTTAGGAGCTGATTCGATGGAGTGCTAAGTGCTCTAAATTTGCTGTGCAGTTCCCAGGAGGTGTTTGGCTTCTCACAGGACCACAGTCTGGGTATTTTAACCAGAACACGCTGGAACAAAGTAAGGAGAATAGACTCCTTTCTGTAAGTTACATACTGTGATTCAAATAAGCCCTTACCTTTTTTATAATTCTTACTGGGCAACAGAGGAGTTGTCTGAATGCCACCCTCCTTCGTTTAGGAGGAATTGAAATGTATTCAGATAATTCTAGCAATTACATAGGTGTGTGAACCTAAAAGAGAAATGCATTGCATTTAGTTAGTGTTCCTAAAGCCAAATTGCCTGTACAAATTTTTACAGAAGAAAATCCAAATGGCTTTGGTTTTGGTACCAAGGGGAACATGGAAAACAGAATGAAGATTGTGCAGTAGCTTTTCACCTTTTAAAGACAAAGGGTTGCATTGCATTTTAAGGAACTACTGCAATTGCTGTTATAAGGAATGAATTTACATGTCCTGTTGCAAGCAAAAAGAGAGTTTAAATCCATATACACAAAAAGGATTCTCTTTTCACTCTTAAATCCATTTCTAGAAAAATGAACAGAAAAGAATAGAAAAACAGAGAAGTGTGTTTTGAAAAGCTTCTAGTAGATACTGCTTTCTGCAGAACTGCAGATCTTACTTGTTTCAAGTAACCTGTGATAGTTTGTTGGAAAAGTATTGGCTGCAAAAAATTCTGTAGCTGATTAAATACATATTTATTGAAACACATTTAAAAATCCTCAGATGACCGATCTACTTATGCAGACCCTTAAAAGTAAGAAAATGCACTTAATGTAAGTAATGCACTGAAAATACCCTTAATTTCCATGGTGGGAATGTGAATTACTGAGGTTCTGCCTTCAGGTTGTACCTCCTGGTTCTCGCTCTGGAGGAACTGAGCCACTGTCAGTAACTGAGGTAGGTGGTTCTTCCTGGCCTGTATCAACATTCTGTGTATATATAACTGTGTTTAAGACTGGTTATCTGCTACTTGAGAAACTGTGTTAGGCAGCAAGTAGATCTTTACTCTAAACTCAGCTGCGTTCAGAGTTCTTTGTTACACTTAATCTAAAATTTCTGTCTTGTCACCTATCCTCGAAGGAGATTGTTTCCTATGTTATATCCATGAGACTCCTCTGAAGACCAAGTACACTAGGCTTCAGCTTCATTTCAGTTTGTCCTGTTTCACAAAGTCTGACTTTTCAAAATAGATCAACCTGTTCTCACTATTCTTGTCTGTTCTTACTATTTAAATCCCAGTGTAACACACAGTTTCCAGAAGTAACTAAAATAATGTCTATGATTCCCCAAATCCTTATAGACAACACTCCAAGGACATTAATGTCAAACTCAGATAATTAAAATTTGTTTCCAGCCAAGCTAATTAACCCATTAAAGCCAAAACGCATAGATGAGAATTTGTGTCAGTTTGGCATTAGTACGTTGTCATGTCGTGTAAAATCTGGCTTCGGTGGACTTCATTTCAACAATATGAAATGTGTTCTCCAATTATTTTTTTCCTCTTCCAGTGTATTTGTAGCAAGCAGAAGGCTGCTTCTTAAAAATGACTAATCATGGTATGAGGAAATCCAGTCAAGTCCTTTCAGACTAATAAGGGAGCTGGGAAAGAATGATCTGCATGTAAAGAAACCTTGCTGCCTGTAAATATTGAAAGGCTGCTGTGCAGAGGAAATCTACATATCCTGATTTCTGGTTCAAATACCTTTTCCTTTTGGTGGTCCAGGAGAACAGTCCTAGACGCTCTGGCAGGCTGTGGCACCGAACTGTCTTTCCAAGTGGTTTAGCTGAGACGCGTAAATAGGAACTACACGGGTTCACCTGAAAGCCATGTCAGACTTCGCTCAGATTATTGGATGTGACAAAGTTGGACAACAGCCTCTGGTTCAATCCGTCTTAAAAGGCTCTAAGAAGCTTAAACCACGGGGTAGTAAGAGGAGGAGACTGTGGAGCCTCTCTTATTCTACCAGTATTTTTATGGGGGTCTCAATTAATGAAAACCCCTGTAGTTTGTAGTGACTCGTTTCTCGCTAGTTGCTGTATGTTTCAAAATTCAGTGAATTCCGTTGGAGGCTTTTAGAGCGCGCAGTGGCGAGTTTAAAACACGACACCCTGAGCTTGCCCTGCAGTTAGGGGCATGAGCCTTTTTCCAGGAGACCCCTTCCTTGCTAAGGGGCCTGACCAAGGGAAGGTCTCTCCTTTGGCCAGGCAGGAACCTTGGTTTTCCACTGACGGAGGGTGTGAGCAGCCCAGCAGGCTGGCTGGGGACACGGGGACGGAGCGTTGCGGTAATCCCAGCTGTCCGCTGCCGCGCTGTGTGGCCTGGGGCAAATCACTTAAACTGTCTGTTTCTTCATCTGTAAAATAGGAGAGGGTTATACTCACCTCCCTCACAGGGCACTGGGCAGATCAGTTAATGCTTGTACAGCATTTTAAAATAAAACACCGTGTATAACTGCTCAGTGTCCTCACCTAACGGAGCAAGCCAGCGTGCTCCCGGCCGGGTAGTAGCATCACAGTGTGGTGCTCCAGCAGCAGTGTAACCTAGATGGCTGCTGAACAGTATTTAGATATGCAGGCAAGGAGGGAGACACTCGTGGTGGTGAAGAAACAGCTCAGCATCACGTTTATTATGAATATAAAATAAAAACTAGAGGAAAATTGGTCCCAACTACGTATATGCTTATGTATACTGAGAATACGCTCAAGAGCTGAAGGCACGACTGGGAGCATTTTGTAGAAGAACTATCATCACCTCTCTTTTATTTGGACTTTGGAGAGTGTGTTAGACACCAAAAAGAGCTGTGGATGATGTTGATATGAATTAACTGATTATAAAAGCTGCTCTGTCTGATGGAGGATGAAGGAGTTGTGTAAGGGGAGCAGGACTCTGCACGTGGAAGGAGCTGTGTCCTCTGATGCGTCTGTGTTGGCACTGCTCAAGACATCAAATACTTTTTTGGAAGTGGTATTTCATCCAGGAGACAATGCAAATGCAGGGCTTTTTTCTGAGAAGAATCTTAAGCTATTTCTTAGAAACAGCCTGAGGAATGGAGAATGACTGCACATTTGACACATAGCTTGCTGTGTGGTTTAAAGGCTAATGCTTTTGAAATGCCCTAAAAGTCTGAGCTTTGTCTTTGTGCTCCTTGTGGGAAAGGATGGACTTTGCTTGAGTAGCCTTTTCCAAAATGCATAAATTTCTTTCTAAACTATTTACTGCAAGTAATACATTTTTAAGCAATTGTATTTGAGACACTGTGAAATATCAACAGGGAAAAAAGCATACAATACTGAATATGATAAAACTGTGAGAGTAATCTCACACACTTGGTGGTAGTTGTGTTTTGCCTTGACTGTTTCATGCATAATTCCCTCTCCTGTGTGTGTGGAGGGGGAGGAGGGATAAGAACCTGTTTGTAAAAGTGAGTCAATAAGTAGGTTTAATTTTTAAGTACAAGTACAAACTCATTTTGTCTACTTAGATTCATTTTATAATAATTTTGTGGTTAGTGTTGTATTTTCACACATCCTTATCTGAAAGGTCTATCATTATATGAAATGCAATCTGTGAAACATTTACAACTGTATACATTGCCAGAAAACTGTATGGAGAGTAGCTGTGTGTATACTTAAAACTTTCTAGGATTAGCCCCAAGACCAGCAAGATACTTAATTAAATACTAAAATTAACAGGCAAAAAGAGAGTTAAGAGTAAAAATATGGAGAAATA